>CM046453.1:68997405-69597405 GCA_025506515.1 Flaveria trinervia
TTAGCCAATGATTTGATCATATCTCCCAACCCTTCAGAGATCTCCACAAATCCATCTACTGGAGAATACTCATACATCTTCGTGAGTGCAGATCGTACTCATCATCACTGGCTCATAACAAAAAGAACATTAACATAAGTTGTATTATAAACAAACAAACATACCCGATGAGTCCCACTCAAATAGTAGAGTCTATAAAAGAGCGAGACAAGAGCACACCCTTCCTCTATCTCATATGATAAAAAGGCTACTCCCAGAAAGACCCTCGACTCAACAAAACCAATAAGGTGTCTAGAGCAACAAATAAGATATCATAAATTATTGGCAACTGAAGATATAAAGGTATCAGCATTGCACAAATCAACGCCTAGCACCGATTAATCTGTAATCATTCACCCACTGCTAATCGCTCAATTAATCAGTCATTGGTCAAAATCAACCAAAATTGGTAAAAATCAAAGAAAATCAGCCAAAATCCAGTGAAAATAGCCCAAATATCTGACAAAAACAATCAAAATTAATTGAAATTGGTCAAAACTGAAAATTTAATAAACATAATTATGAAAAATATTGTATATATTTCTATAAATTTAAAACATCATATAAAATTTTAATCAGCTTAACCCCGATTAATCTCTAGTCTCTATTAACAATTTATACAACACGAAGGTAGAAGCACTACACAAACACATAGGAAACACGTCAGGCATAATAATAATAATCTGTGATAGTATAATCTAAAAGCCTAAATCTATAACGAAGCCCTAATTTCATCAAGCAACATGATGATTCTTCAAAGTATGATAGATAAGGTTGTACGGAGAATCTTACTTGAACATTTACATAGATCGTTGATTCACCGATAATAATGGAGATCGATGTTCTTATAGTTGTTCTGGTGTTCAGATAACCCTAAATCGCCGTTGAAGAGGGTATAGTGAGTGAATTTTGCTGGTGAACAATTTCGAAAACCGATTATTGGTGTTGAAAATGCAGCGAAATTGGAATTTTAATCAATCATTGGGTTTGAAATTGAAATTGTTAGAATCAAAGATGAAATCGATTTGGTGGTCGGTGATGTGTGAGGGATAGAAATCTAAGGGTTAAAGAGACGCATGATTATTATATGATATTTTCCGATAAAATATATTATCTCAAGAGTAAATTACAAAAAGAAAATATTCTTTAAAGGATATGAGAGCGTTTAAATATTCAAAAGGGCTGTTTGTCAACTTTTGAATGGATAAGTGCCGAACGAATAAAAGGTCTGAACTAGTAAAAGGTCTGAACCAATAAATGCTGAACAAGATTAAGTCTGTTTGGTTGAATATTTGAATGACTGTATAGAATGACTATTTTACCATTTAAATTACTTCTTGATAAATATAATTTATCTGTTTGATTATTACTCCTAATAATAAATAATTATTAAAGAAATAAAATAAAAATCATATTAGAAAATCCAAATTACACATCATTCCTTCTTGAAAACATACCAAATCCAAATAGAAATTAATAATTTGCATACAAATTTGGTTTTAAGCATTTGACATTAGTTGAGTGTTATCTCATACGTAAAGTAGTCATATGCTCAATGTCTTGCGAGCTCCATTCCATGTCATGAACAGACTGGCCATCGTTTTGCTCCTCTTGTATTTCTCCAAAAAAAGTGTTCTTGTTGTATGTCATAAATAACTGATCATGAATATTCCATTTTCTTATAAAGTTATGGATAGCAAAACACGCAATCATTATGTCTCTTTATATTGAAAATGAAAAGGGGGCCATTTGTTTTAGGATTGAGAATCTTGCCTTCAAAACACCATATGTGCGCTCAATTACATTTCTGAGTTGTGCGTGAGCATGATTGAATTTTTCTTCCTTAGTCAACGCACGCTGTCGTCGAAAATCGGCTAACCAATATCTCGTATTACGATAGGGAGTCATAAACCCACGAGTGTTGGTGTATGCAGCATCGCAAAGATAATATTTGTCTGTAAACGTTAGTATCAAAACTATTACATAAAATACTAGATAAACAAATACATCAAAGTTAAGGAACGAATTAAAACCTGGTGGGGGAAATAAAAGCCGGAAGTTGGATTAAATGCAACTTCTTTCAAAACACGTGAATCGTGTGCAATACCCTCCCATCCGGCCCATACGAATGTAAATAACATATCAAAATTACAGATTCCCAAGACATTTTGAAAGCATTCACCCTTTCCTCTTCCCCTGTAACGAGTCTGTTGATCAGTAGGTATGACTGCATGTACAAGAGTTCCATCTAACGCACCTATTGCTCCAGGAGATATTTGTTTTAGCCTTCTATGTTTTTCTGAAGCATTCGTAATTGGATTAGAAGATGTATGAACTATAACTTCTCTTGCAAAATTCATCATTGTAATTAAGACCTCATGAAAACATCTATGAATTGTTTCCGTTAAGTGTTGAAACCTTCGCTTTACCATTCGAAATCGCTCATTATGTCCTATGACAATAAAAAACATAGCCATCTTTTCTTCAAAGGTTATGGACCTACTACTTTGAAACCATTTTCTTTGCTTAAAATGATTGCACAATAGTACATATGCATCACGTGACATACGCATCATCTCATGACATTATGTAGACGTGCCATGCAACAATTCTTGTGTGTACTCATGATCGATTAGTGCCGAGTTCAGATCTCTTATTCTTTCATGACCAGTCAATGCCGAGGCTAATTGTAGCCCATGCCAACAAAGCAATACAAAAAGCATAATCTCCTCATCCGAGTCCATAGGCTACCTGTCATCCTAAAGTATCAAAACAATAGAATCCAAAATAACATTGCAATAAGTCACATACAAACATAGTTTAGAATTCAAATAACATTGCAAAAAGACACATAAAAACATAGCTTAGAATTCAAATAACATTCAAAAGCATATCATAAAATTCAAATATCATTCCAAAAGTAGCATACAAAGTTTAGTATTCAAAAGACCATACAAACATAGCTTGATGTTTAGCTATCCAAAAGACAAATACATATATAGCTTAAGTTTAGCTATTAAAAGACAACTAGAACACAACATCAAAACAATCCATACTTCGATCCTGCGTTCTTAACCCACATTTCACAGGTGTGTGGCTTAAGTCGTAACCACACTTTCCTCAAATCAGCACTTTCACCGAAAAGCAAAAGCGTCGTTTGATGTTTCGCCTCAAATTCTGACCATCCAAACGTCTCCAGCTTCTCCATGCATGCATCTATATCATTAGACTGATTGTGTTTCTCAAGCAATATCTTTGCCACATTCCTGATATCCTCCCCGACTTCCATGAGATGTGAATTGAATGTTTGTCTCCCTTTTTTAGACCGACCTGATGACTCATTACTAACACCTTGAGTTGATGATTTTCTTTTTTGTTTAGATCGATCAAAAGACTATTCACTAGCCCCATGTTCCATTTGACTGCCATCAATGTCTAAAAGAACATTTTGATCAATCACTTCTACAGAAGGATGAGGAAGTGTAGAAGATGGGCCCCAACTATCAAAACCATTTGAAGTTGATCCTTCAAACAATTGAATACACAAGTCGGGATAATCGAGTGGCGCTCTTCTCAACTTTTCTACAAATTTGTTGGACTATGTGGAAAAAATTATATAAATTACTATGATGTTATTAAAATATATATTTATATATAAAGAAATACATTGATCTCAAGTTGACATTCCTCTTCTGTTAAGTTAAAGGTATTTGTTAGAGGGTTATAAACATTTTCAGTTTTGTTCTTAAGCTTTGACCAAGCTACAAATTTTGATTTCAAGTAATCATAGCGGTTCTTCATTTGTTTTTGATCCACTATAAACTCATGTTCTGTTTTCAACTTTTCAGCAACATTCCTCCATGAAATCGCTTTCAGGCTACTACCCTCACGTCCATGAAGTGCAGTTTCATGAATACATGATTCTAGAAATGTTTTAACGACTCTTTTGTGCTTCCAATTAATCCTAATCTTTTTTCAGTCATTTCTTTAAAAGAATCTATTAATTATAACATGCATTATAAAAATTAGAAGAATTAACCATATCATAGAAATACAAACCAAACTAACATTGATGTTTATGAATCATATCATGCAAACCAACCAAGTTAAAACAAACAAACTTGCAATAAAACAATATCACATCAATAAATATACATGAAGAGTTTGTCCAACCTAAATGATGAATGATGAATATTCATGGAAATGAACTTCTCAAGTCAACTCCTTTGTTAAAAAATATTTATTTTTCACCAACAATCATCAATGTTCACTTTGCTATAACCAAACACTTAACACATGTATCAGAATGTTCACTTTGTTATAATCAAACACTTAACACATACATCTGTGTATATTGTATGCCAAGACTTGTTTGAGAAATATAGACATGTTTTCTTGCCAAACAATTTATTTTAGGTGCTTAGACCATGTTAATTCCTTAGGAAGATAACTAATAATTGACAAAGTTTTAGAAAGTAAGTTGCAGTAGAGACATGTTGTCTTATCTTCTCTGTTTACTTTATCATGTTCTATAAACATCTGGTACACTTGGCCTAAGACCTAAAGCCGTCAGCTCTTTCTCCAATTGCTGCCCGTTTGGGTGTTCATCTATCTCATATATCGTAGCATTTACCCCAAAACTGCTTATTAAAGTTTTAATGGTATGGCACATGCTGCAAGAGCTTTTGTTGAATATCACCACAGGTTTTTCAGCACCTAAATTGGTAACTAACGCCATTAGTTTAATGATATAAATACATCAAAGACGCAAAGGAAGGATGCAAACGAAGGAACCCAATTTTGACGCAAGGGAAGGTTAATGGAGAAATAAGCTTGTTGGTTGAACGAAGGAACCCAATTTCGACGATATATATAGGACTCTTAAGTACTAGGTCAAATGAACGAAGGAACCCAATTTCGGTAAAACGCCAAACTCAAAGCACATATTCAGTCCTCGAACTGATCTGCAACTACACAGATGTTCAACAAGCTCCATCATATTAACCTAATCACATCTCCTGGTAGCAACTTAACATCTTACGTCCTTATGACTAGCGATTGTTATATTTCAGTCCAATAATCACCAAAACCAAACGTATAAGCCCTAACTGCTACAAACTGTATGTTAAGGAGTTGCCTGAGAGAAGGGGCGAAGATGGCAGAAGAGAACGTACTTGTGAAGGGGACGAAGGAGTTGCCCGTCGGTGATGGTTGCCCGTCGATGATGGTAAGGAGTTACCCGTCGGTGATAGTTGCCCGTCGATGATGGTAAGGAGTTGCCCGTCGATGATGGTAGCCGAAGACAAGAGAGGTGGGAATCAAATCTGAAAGTTTGTCTGACCTAATAAGAGGTCAATAAGAGCTCATTTTCATTAAGAGGTTGTCAAACCAAACAACGAGGTCTGGCTCGGTCAGATGTTTGGGTCTGACTGGGGTCATTAAGACCCAAACAAACAGCCCCTAAGTCTTATGTTTTTTTCAAAAAAAAGTTTAAAAACAAATCGTTTTAACTTGACTTGTTTGTGAATAAGTCGAGCCGGCTCACATCGATCTGCAAATAAACCGAGGTTGAGCCAAGGTGAGCTAGGCTAATAGTTTGCTTGTTGACTTGTTTAAATTAAAACCTAAGTGATAACTTATATAAAGTATAAATCAAAATTATGACATATTATATATATAAACTCTAGACATGACCGGTCTATAATATAAATTGTTATGCGTAGAGCTTGAGCCCCCTCAAAAATAAGGATTATCATTTTTTTATAAAATAAATTATAGTAAACTTTCGTATTGTATGAGTCAATGAAATTTTAAAACAGAAATAATATCTTTTTTTTGAACGGCCAACGAATAATTTTTAATAATTGAGTTTTAATGAGGATTCTAGTGATTTGATCAGTTATTAAAGAAACAGTCACACATGATAGTTACGAGCAGACTTAACTCGACTCTACTTGTTTACAGACCTAAATATTATAAATATTTTTTGCTAAACGTAACTTTTCATTCTTTATTTGTTAGGTCTCTCCATCAAATTGTTGTCACAGTGCAGCAACATAATCTGAATTATATAAAAGATTATATCTTAAAAGTACAAAAATAAAATCATTGTTAAAAAATAAAAACATAAATAAACAAAATAAATATATTAGTGTAGTCGGTAGTTTTTTATGTTCAAATAAGTGCCATAGTGAAAATGATAGGATTTCATTAGTTACAATTTATCCCTTAAACTAAGTTTAGTCATGAATTTGGTTCATGGTATAGTGGTGTTAGGTAGAGGAACTTTTGGAATCATCTCTTTTATCTTCACACCTAAGTTTATTTTGGAACGAAAAGTAATTTATACGTCAAACAAATTAATGTAAGGGTGCTTATTAAGTATCATTGCTATTTACTTATTTAGACATTTTACATATACAAAAATCATCCATATACAAGAAAATAAATACTTTAAGAATCTTATAATTAAAAATCAAGGAAACCTTATCTTTAACTTTAATCAATATTAATCAGAGTTAAAAATAACTATAAGGGTTTTGAATTCTTTATTAAATTTAGTAGAGAATTGGATAATAGGCAAAATTTTTACAACTTCTCATAATAGTAACGATTATCAAATCTTCTAAAAGATTTCCATCTTTCCTAATCTCTAACTATAATCGATCAAGTAGAAAAGAATCTGAAAACAAAAACCAAAATTACTTCAAGGGTGATTTTTAGGGTTCTACGAAGGGGAATTTTACAATTTGGCACTAGGTTGAACAATAATTCAAGAAGTTATTAAACATGTGTGTAAAACAATATTTGAATCAGTCAATTAAAATTCTTCTGATTGCTTGTTCGTTGACGGAGAAAAATAAAAAAAATGAATGAAGAAGATAAAGCTGACACTGTGATTTTTGGTGTTTGTTCAGACTCGTTACCATTGATTACATAAACCTACTTGAGATTTTGTAGCTTAATAATAATTTGCATTGACTAATTTAATGGTTTGTATGATCAACGTGACATTAGGGTTTAGAAAAATAATTATTTGTAGTTATTATAGAGCGTGTATGCGTAAGTTTGTATTGGTGATTTTTTTAAGTCAAGTTTTATTTAATTATATATATGTGAGCTCTAATTTTTGAGTAAATATGTTCATGGGTTACATATATGTAACCATGAAGTTATGTTTATATATTTGTACTGATTAAGTGATTACTGCCTCAACATGATTGTAGCATACATATACATAAATGTGAAGTTTTGGTTGAATTACTTATTTTTAGTGAAACCTCATGGTTTGTATGGTATAAGTTTATAGTTTGACGGTCAGTGATCAGGAAACAAACATTATGCCTTTTGGCATGAGTATGGACTAAGTTCGTTAATTGAATACAAGAAAAGTATATGTTGATTTGCACAATGTGGGATTTGTTTTAAAAAGAGTGTCAATGTTTATTATTAGGTATAACAAATAATAAGTTAACGGGGTTTGTTATTTGTTGCTCTTAAGAACATGATTAAACAGTTCAAGATGTCATCAAGTAAGGGAGTGAGAGAATTGTGGTCGTAATACATTCAATAAGTATGTATAAAAACACTCCGGGTGATCTAGTTGTGATAGAGGACTTTGAAGAAACATCATATCATCTAATATGACATGTAGTTTAATGTTGAAACTGTTGCAAATGTGTTATATTAATTGATTTTCCAATTTGCGAATCTATTTAATATTTATGCTATCATTAGATACAGGTTTTCAATGTTGCAAACGTGGTGCGTAACAATTACGTATCAAATGAAAACAAGTGAAAAGATAAAGATATCGCAAGAAGTGAAGCTAAATTTTTTTTAAGACTGAAGGAGAAAAGAATGAAAGATAAAGCAATCTGCAACTTGACTTATAAGTGGATATAGAACTTAAAACTTGCATTAAAATCAACATGTAATACGTATATGTAAGGTTTTATGTCGATTTAATTTAGATTCAGCTAGTAAATTCAAGTAATATATAGCTTGTAAGGGTAAGATAACATACACCTATGCCAATTATCGTCACAAAACAACTTTTCATGGCAAAACCAAAATTAAACACATAACAAAGATATTGTGTACGGAGCATCGGTTTTGAGAAATTACTAAGGTTTAAAGGTAATAGTGTACCATCAAAGATGAGGCATTACATGGTTGACATATTGGACCTGAAAAATATGATAATTAGAGTTGATAACGAGCAAAAAAAGGTGGACAAGGATGTTATACACAAGTTACTTGTTGTTTCGAATGAGGGTATAGACTTGATGAGTCGAATTTGCAACAAGAAGTCGACAATAATTTATTCAGTTGCAGAGCATTTTACTAGGGTTTTAATGTTGGACAGTGAAAATAAATGTGAAAGATAATTAGATTTCAAGCATAATTTCTTAGTTTCTTTACAGCACAATGATAAAAAGTTCTAAGAATAAGAAATGCAAGTTAGTAATGATAAAATACATGAGCATGAAAGTGGATATGAAGAAGTGTGATTGGAGTGGATACATAGTGGCAAACTATTAAAAGATGTAAAGATAATTGGCAGAGGTGTAAGGTGCCAAACTGCCAATATTGATGATATGCAACACAAATTATATCTTTTTTTGTTACTTTTAATTGATAATACTTTAAGTTTACATAGATGTAAGTAATGTATGTACACATCTCTTGACAAACCGTAACTAAAGTGTGTAGATGTCAGGTTACGTCTACTTGACTTAGTTTAAGGGAAATAAAACAGTTTGCTTATGTAAAACTAGTTTGTATAGGTAAATTGGTTTGCTTATGTATACTATTTTACAAAATTACCCCTTATATATACAATATATTTGTGTATATGTAAAAATATGTTGTTAATCAACATTTTTATCATGGATCAATGTAGTTTTTTTTATATTGACATGTAAATGATGACAATACTGTCAAAACTTGAGCTTTGGTCAATGGATGACCTTAAAACAAGAGAATACATAGAAATATATAAATCCGGATTTTGGTTTGAGACATCTAAGAAAACAATACGTTAACATGTGATACGTTGCATCAAACGCCAATACATCATCAAATGCGAGATAATTGATCTTGAAAACATCATCAACCCAATAAATTTTCTAGCTTTATCAACAACTAAGGAAATTGAAAGTGAATTTATTTAAATACAACATTCATTGTCGCAATCTGCCAACAAAGTTTTGTGTCCCTATCACCAATGAAGTGGTGATATCCGTGCTAAAATTCTTATAGTTGAATTTGGTACCTTGGATCATATGATTACCGCCAAGTTGCAACCTATGTTCATTGGATGGTCTGATATTTGTCAATCGACATTTTGCAATATACTTTTTGTCAACAAAATCGAGTCTCCACTTTTTACTATGTTAAATTCTAGATAAAACATTATTACGACAATCATAAACTTTAAATCTATAACAACGGACAAGAGACTTTGCAAAAACAATCATGTGTCAATCACATACATGTTTTGTTTCATAAAGTGCATTAATGAGTAATCATACCTTTCTTTTTTTCCTTAATACCTAAATGAGTATAGAAACTTGACTTTTCAATATACGCCGTGTACATCTTTCCCACGTCCGCGTATTTATCGTATTTGATTTCACTCTCAGGTTAGTACTTGTAATGGTACATGATATAAAAAATGAACATCAATAGAAAATATTCACATTTCCTATTTTATATTTTATTTCGTTTATGCCTTTGAAGATTCCTTGCACAACACTATACAATCTCCTAATGAAACACGATATTAGATTCCTAATGCACCACTTGAGTACAAACCTGTGAATTCAACCAAATAAGATAAATGAGAGAATGTGGTAAAGATGTATGCCTAGAAGGCCGGTTTCTTTACTCGTTGAAGTATTAAGAAAATGAAAAAAAGAAATGTGTGATTACTTATTACTCATAAATACATTGTGTGTAAAAGAACATATATTCCTATAGGCAAATGACTTACACATAAGATGTTTCTGCAAAGTCTCGTGTTCGTCATAGGCGTTTTAAAGTTTGTGATTGTTGTGTGCATAAAGCCAAGAGCTACTGACGTTATTGAAGGCTTTGAGCTATATGAATTAAATGACAATCATAATCATGGTTTGATGAATTCAAATAATTTGGGTCAGTCATAGGAAAAAAGGCAGGCTCGCACTTGTTGACAAAGGCGGTATTGCAAATTGTCAATCGGCAAATATTAAGACATCAAAAGCACATAGGTTGCAAGTTGCACTAAAGGAAAATCATTATATAGCGCAGGGTACAAAACCGACTACAAAAAGTTTGGCAAAGATTTCACCAATTTCATTAGTGATAGGGAATTAGGGATGCACAATATTCTATAGATAGGATGAGACAAGTGTATTTAAATAACTTCAGTTTCAATTTCCTATCATTTGATGATAAGATTAATAGTCTGTTTTGAGTTGATGTTTTCATGATCAATTATCTAGCATTTGGTGATGAATTAGTGTTTGATGTAATCATATTTTTCAGGTCCGATCATTTAAAAGCTCATGTAATCATCTCTCACGGAAACTCACCGAGCGTCTTTTAGGTGACACAAATAAATACACTTGCTACATCTTCACAAAATCCAAAATATTGTTCTATTGTGAACCACCAGTCATGTTAGATTGACAAGTAGATATAGGGTTCATAACATAACCTATGATCAGAGTGGCAACTACCCTCAAGCCAACATGAAGAAACAATGATTATCAGGGCAATAACGTTAATGAGGAAGGTTTGGGGAGGAATCTCGGTTACATTGCTGGTTAGAGGATTCGAGGAGAGATAGATGAGATGATGGAGCATACCAAGGATCAATTCTGCAAGCAAGACTGAGCAGTTCTATCATTTGTATTTTAATAAGTTGGAACCATTTGTGTCACGTACAAATGCATTCTACAATTTTATAGTTCTTTAACATATTATTTGTTCTAAAATAAATATCATCTATGTGTGTTGATGCTTTTATGAGTTCAAACAAACTACAGTTTGTTCACTAGTTCACTAATAATATACATATAATTATACGATGATATTCTAGTGACTAAAAAATAATGTATTACTCATGAATGTAATCGTTAGAAATACACTGTAATTTGCATGATTATATAGTTCTAGGTTATAGAGTTTATCAAGCAACCCAGACAGTTGAATCACCCTAAGCCTGTAATCAGGTACCACCATAAAGAAGGCCGAACTAAAGTTATCATGGTCACTAGTCACCAAAGATCATTATGGCCCAAGATATCACCTACCTAGACACCATTAAAACCCTAGAAGTTGGTCCTTGATTGCTCGTGATATAACCTTTAAACTTAAACTCTTAAAGAACCTTATAGTTAAAGGTTATGATGATATCTTTTGAACAGGGTTCAAATTCATAACAATTGTGTTTGCAGGTAGATATTCTTTGAGACTTTGACCAGATTAGAATGACAGGATTCTTTTATCTAAACTGAGAAATGGAACAAGATTGTAACTTATGATTTTACAATTGATCTGATTGGTTTAAGGTACAGTTGACCAAAATGACGTGACAAGAATAATTTCATGTGTTGTATCCTAAAGTTCATTATACGTTAACTGAAACAAAATTCTATGTCCTTTTCAGATTATGGAATCGCTACCAAGGATTTGCTTTTATCTGCTCACAGTGATGCTTTTTCAGAATCTGGTAATTCTTAGCTAAGAACATTATTTCATTATGTATTTGACTTTTGAGGTCAAATGAGCGGCATTTGACTTTTTTCTCCTATCAAAACCAGTACTGCTCTGAATTTTGCTACAACTGAAACGTGAATTTCTGGTTCATTATGTCAACAGATGTCATAATCATGATTACCTAAGAAGTCATAAGGCAGATGTTAAAGCCTTAAAGGTGTGATACTTATAGTTATATTGTTCTATATGCACTCAGGATTAGCAGGGGCAGTGTTCACAGCCGTTATGCCCAATAATGCTGATAAAACAAATAAAAAAAAAGTTATTAAAGACATCAGGAGCTAATGGCATGCATATCTATGTGAGCTTTTGTTATTTTTATATGTTCTGTGTACCTTATTTTGTCATTCCCACAATCAAATCTTGATTTCGGTATCATTTACATAAGAAAAGTTGCAAACGATAGAGTGAAATGTTTGACAAGCAAAAGGATTTATAGCCTAAAATGTTCTCTAACGATCTCCGATATCGCTGTTTAGTCTGAATAGTGGATTCAGACATTTAAGTTATAAAGAAATATGGTGTATTTCATAGTTCCATCCATTTTTGTATTAACCAGAAAAAGCTACGTTAATACATTGAAATATTCTTTTAATATGATCCCAACAGATTCAGCAGAGTAATTATGAAAGTATTAAAAAAACCTCAAATAACATACTAAGAAAAAAGTCTAGACACACAAAAACCATTTTAGACCATCATGTATAAACCAAAAAGGATGATAAAGGAGTACCGGAAAGAACAGCTAAAGATCAATGCATGTGAACTTCCAACATTCTATTTCATCCAGATTCCAACAAGCCCAATGTTTAATGATCAAAGATCTTCTCAGATCTCAATAAATACTTAAACCTGTAGACCAGAAACTTTATTTTAGAACGACGAATTTTAAATTGCTAATGTAATTTAAATAGTTCTACTGATATCATGAAATGAACAATGATTCAAACATCAATTAAGAAAACTCTTACAAACAGAAAGGACCAGAAAGATTATACCTTTGGTTATCATCATTCCTCGTTATCACTCTCATCACTGAAATAACTCGTTTTCTTCATCTTCTCTCTTTTCCCTTTCTTCCTACCTTCATCCCGACTCACATCTCCACCACCCAACAACCTCTCATCAGCCCCATTATCCACCACCGACGCCCAATCATCATACTCAACACCTCCTCACCACCTTCATCATCAGCCCCGCCCCATTCCTCCTCCTTGCCGCGCCTATATCCACCACCACCACCACCACCCTCTCTCCTACCTCGTTTTGATGCCTGCGGCCGCTCCCTAGGGCCCAACTGATTCTTAGGACACTCATATGACAAATGCCCACCCTCTCCACACTCATAGCACCTACTCTTATCTTTATACACTTTTCGCCTAATGAACTCTGGTGCCCTACCATTATCAGCAGCTATTGATGCAGTTAACGTTCGACCACTAAGAACTTTCCCACTAATCCCCTTAACAGCTTTAACAGCATCATCACGCGCTACAAATAACACAAAGGCAACACCACGGCTCTCACGAGTGACTCGATCTCTTAAAATTGTGACCTTGGCAACCTTGCCAAATGTGGAGAAGATGGTAAACACATCCGAATTCGTAAGGCTGTAATCGAGGTTGCTAACGTAAACCGTTGATTTCGATGGGGCTAAACCTCCGCTCCGACCCCCTCCGCCACGGTTTGATGAGGATTTTGTTAGGGTTTTGTCTGAAGATGATGATGATGGTGGTGGTTGTGGTGTAGCAGAGGAATATCTGTAGTAAAACATATCGTCTTCATCGTCATCGCTGTATTTCCCAACCATTTTGGTGCAATTTAGGGCACTAAATTTTCACAAACTGTTAGACCTGAGAGCAATTGTCACAATAATGAATGGTTTATAGTGAAATTGAATGAATTTAGGGTTTGATGAAGTAACTTACTTGAATGTAGATTGCTGCTCGATGAAATATAGGGTTTTTTGGAGACTCAATTTCTTGAAGAATAAGGGTTGTTCCAGCGTTTGATGAACCCTAAGATTGCTGTTACCGTAATCGCCAAATGATTGTACGAGCGAATATTGCAGGTACGAATCTGCTAAATACGATTATTGATGACCAAAAGTTGAAAAGGTTGTATAATCCATCTATCGGTGAAGTTGAAACTGCATTTGCAGATCATATGAAATCGATAGTTGGTTCCGATATCTTTTCACGAACGATGGCACGAGCTAGGGCTTGACAATCTTATTTTTCGTGTGTTTTCCGGGCGACGCATCACTTTTTCTTTTTTTTTTTTTTTTTTTGTTTTACGTAAAGTTCGACCAAGTATGCGCTACATTGTCTCTCGAGTGACTCCTCCGGCTCCTACAAGGTTAAACCTTATTGTTACATATATATCCCACTTAAACTTGTCGGAGTCAGGGTGATTCCATTGGAGAGAGCGGGGGAAGAAACGGGGGAGATGAGGTGGAGAGTGGTGATTGGCGGTGGAGGTGATGATGTGTGGCTGTGAATTGACGAAACCTAGTGAATATCCACTGTGTCGGGAGAAAAAAAAGAGAGAATGGAGTGTGACCGGTTAATTGGACTCATGTAAAACCGGAAACACAAACCCTTTGATTTTGAAGAAAATAAGGGAAAAAGAAAAAACCTAAACCCAAATACCGCCGCGTGTCTTCTTAGAATTGCTAAATTATCAATTTTTACAAATAGAAGGTAATCACTTACTAATTACCCTATATATTTAAAAAGAAGTGGAAAGAAATAGAGATGTATATGCACTTTAGATATTAGTCACTTATGTTTGGTGTTTGGCATCTAGCCCCCTCCATATACATTTATAATAGAAATTTATTTTTGTAGGTTGTGGGTTTCAACATAATTTGTGAAAGGGGTTTTAAGGGTTCCTGCCATGGAGGTGGTTACCTCTTCGGCTTGCCCAAAATCCGACGCCGGCGTGTGGTGGTCGATTAACATCGTGTGGATGCGTTGGGGTTCTCGACTTGACCGATTTCTGTCACCCTTGTCGGTTAACGACCCTTTGTTTAGTGATGCCCACATCGATATGAGGCGGTTGTAGTCTCTAGTCTTCCCCCCACCTTCGTCGCTGTCGGGTGCGTGGACGGTGTTCCCATTTCCACTGCTGCTTTTTGTGCCCTAGGTGGCAACAAATCGCCGCTAGCCGTGGTGCTTGTTGTGTTTCCTATTTCGCTTATCATGTTTCCATCATGCGTTCCTTCTTGCACAATAGCTATTGTCTTGGTGGCGATGATTTGTTGCTCACATCATGATGCTTGTTTTGATACTGTTATGTTTGGTCTATGATGGTTAGCTGGTCTATGATAGTGTTTTTGGCTTTCATTTCTTACACATGTTTCATGTTCTGGCTTTAAAGTTGATAAAAATTCGTGTTGACCTAAAACTTAGATCTTAGATGTTGCTCTTGGTTTGTCGATGATGATGACTCTAGGGCCATTTAAGACATCTTTTCATGAAATTGGTGTTACATACCGACGTTAAAGCTATCGAAGATATATGGTTACAATCGGCCAATGGCTTTGGTTATTTTGGGGCACATGTTATCTCTGGTTTTTGTGCGATTAAAGTTTGTTGGCTATGATGATCTGATAAAATATATATAAGAAGCCACAACATAACGAATAAGTGAGACGTTACCAAAAAGTTTACACAACACTAGAGATCTTCACCAGTCAAGGTTGAGACCTTTCAATATAGAGTGCTCTCAGTGTTGATGTGATATCATTTCTCATCTTCTTGATTCAAGACCAAGGTTGTGACAACATAAACAGCCTAGGGGTCTAAGACCATACCTTCTATCAAAGAGACACTTTGTCCGTTAAGTCATCATACACCCACTAAGATATCTGAACATCACAAATATGCAAGTAGTGTAAATTTAAGAGTGATGCATAAAGAAATTGGCATTAGAGTGCTAGAGAGTAGAAATCATGAAATCATCATCAATTGTGTATACTGAATTTCCCATAAAGCTTGAAGAAGAAAGTTCACAAACAATAAATATACAGAAAATATAATTATGAGGATGACACCTTTGATGGGATTGAAGCCCAATAATAACTAATAAGAAGTGGTTTTAGAAAAAAGAGATCATCTATGTGCAAAATTACAGCAAATTCCAACAAATTTTATGGAAACATTTCAGTTTTTTCTAAACAACTGTACTGGATCTCAAATCAAATGGCAGTAGTTCTTAGTTTGGTCAGAACCCGTTTTGACCCGAACCAACTTTTTTTAATACGGCCGGTTTGTTTAAAATCTACCATTAAAAAGTATCAAACATTATACTTTAATTTTTGTAAGATTAAAAACCAATTTATTGCTGCAGAGTGTGTTTTAGCTCAATTGTTAAACAGACATCACAATGCAGGGCCGTTGACCTTCACAAGAAATAAGTCAAACCCGAGCCACATAACAAGCAAGCTCTACAACATCAGAAGACTACAAGAAATACATGAAACCTTATTAAAATTATCAACACATCCAAGAACAACGTGCATCCAAGTTTAATCAATTAACAACCAGCTCAATCGAGAAAAAATAATACTACATGTGTTAGTTGTAGCGCTATAAAAATTCTGACGAGCATAATTCTTCTAGTTGAATAAGGGATTATGACTGATCAGCTAATCATACAAACCTTCATCAAACCATACGTCAACTAAGAAGTCTACCATCTCCTGCAAAAGAAGATCAAAATGACAATTAAAATGTGTTTGACATGGTCAATCAGACGTTGAGTTTTGAATGCTTTGCCGCTTCTAGCCATATTTCACAAGTCAATTAGTTGGGGATTGGAGGTTTGTTTTTCTTGCAAAAATGTGCATGATTAGCAAGGTTGAATAAATACATAATATAAGAGAATTGACGCGAAGCTAATCCAGGAGCTAACAGACTCATAGTTAACCAAGTAGACAGTGAGAAACGAGCTTGAAAACGGCCAACTTAAAAAGTTCATAACATGAGTTACATCTGAAATACAAGGCCCATAAGTAACGAGCAGGATCACGTGGCAAACCATAGAAGACGGTTTGTCCCAACTATAAGATCCGAATTTCATCATTTGAAGCCCTAACTTCAAAGTCAACTATTTTTCCCTAATGTTTCGACTTTCGAGGTTTAATTTATCTCCTTTTCTATGTAAAAGCGCATAAATCTTTGATTTAAGTTATTCACGCGTTTATTTAGAATGCAAATTTCAATTTGTCAAACTTGGCTTGACCTGCCATATTTAGATGTACTAGAATAAAAGGAGCTTGGTGAAATGGTTTAATCATTCAATTTTATATCATTTTTTTCTTGAGATTATTTTGCATTTGTGTGTGCATATGTATGAAAAGAAAAATGATCTTACTGGCAAAGGGATTGGCTCAGGAAAACGGTTATTATTACAAAGCAAATCCTCATATGTCGTCGACCAGCTGCAATGCAGAATTACAAATCTTGAGATCAAACAAACTAGCATGTTGACATTATGAGGTCAAATGAACAACCAATTAACTATAGATAAGTATGACATCTTCAAAACTTCAAGAAAGCAGTATATATCTACATCCAGCTTTCATGACATCAAATTCCATAATTCAACTCAAGGAGATAACATTAAACCATAATCATATCGATTTTAAAGTTGAAATTAATGTATTTGACCTCAAAAGTCAAAGAAATACCACACCTTATGATCGGATCTTCTGGCGTTCTTCCTCTTTGTGAACTTTGAGATTGATCCCCGACCCATTTTCTTCTGGTCTCATTCCAAGCAAGCAGACCTACATAACATATACATATATATTTTTAGATGCGAGACAATTCATTATATCATTTAGCATGTCAACTTACATGATGATCGAGTTCCTGAAATCTGTATGTTTATGTTTATGTTTATGTTTTGTGAGCTCAAAAACAGTAGAACACTCACCATGGTTAATAAATTTGGTGGTGTTACTTCCAGTGTTTTCAGGATGCTTTCTTGCTTCTTTTGCAGGTGACGAGATTTCTAATCGCCGCTTATCATTGGGTCGTGAACTTCCAGGATTGACCTCCATCATCATAATATTATTGGCTCGGGAACTTGTTGTGTCGACTTCCATCATCTTTACAGTTTAAACAATTGTTTTATACAGAGAAAATGCTTATTTTTTTTAAAAAATGTACATATTTTGAGTACTAATCAAAATTGCATTCTTTATTCATGCAAGATTTTCTTGGCATCGCCGAAAATCTGCACAAAAACACATGGACACTAATAAACAACCAAAATAAGTCGTGACCAACGATCAGATCTTTAATTCTTTTGACATCAAGCAAATGGAAATTCTAATCATATCGAAACCACAAGTATCATTTCAAATGTTCGACATGAAATAGATCAATGATCTGCATTTCAAAAACTCCATCCATTCTAAGAACAGATTCTTTTTTTTTCTGTAACAAAGAGAAGCGTTAACATTCAACTTACAAGACCCCACCAATACCTCACTAACCAATGGGATCAGGTAAAACGCAGCTTAAACTACGCAGTTAGCATTCAAGGGGGTAAAAGGTAACTTGTGCTATTATTTCAACTAAAGCCTAAAGGGGTCATTCATAACTATCATGAACACTCATAGATCCCAAATCCACCAAGATCCAAATAGCACTTTCATATTTCATAACCCAAAAACCCTAAAGATCTCAGAGATTACACATCATCCTGTGATTATAACCATGAAACCCATCTTAAATCTCATATCTGATATAGTTTAAGGATTTATCATTCTAATGTTATCATTGTTTGATGATTAATTAAGAGGTAATACAAAATCAAAAACCCTAATACATCAATAGCATACATACATTGCACATTGATCAAAATTAACACGGATTCAAACATAAAACCAGCAAATCTCATAAACCACTGATTCAAACACAAAACCCACCAAAACCCATTTGTTAATTTCAATAACAAGCAAAGCAGGAGCAATCAAATATATACAAATAACAATTATAATTATTTAAAATAAAATAATAATAATAATAATAATAATAATAATAATAATAATAATAATAATAATAATAATATAATAATAATAATAATAAAAGAAAAAAGGAAAATAAAGGTAGAGAGAAACAGTAGGTGTACCTTGTTGAAAACGCCCAGATTGCGAAAAGAGAGAAAGGATTTTCAGAAGGACCGAGGGGTTTATATAGACAATTTTTTGGTAAATTTATTATTAATATTATTAATTATTATTGATATTATTATTTAATTTATTGTTTATTTTCTACGTGTTTTTCCATTATTGGCGAGGTTCATCTAATCATGCGTGAATCACGTCTGGATATCTTGAAGTTACTCTAATCTCCATTTGGAAAAGACGGTAATACCCTTGGGTTTAACATGTAAGACTTGAGTAGACGAGGTCACATTCGACATTTTGGTATGCCCACAGCCTTGCAACTTCCCACTGAAATTGACCTGTTTTGTCTTGCTTTCTTTTAAGCACCCTTTTAACTTTCATCATTCTTAGCCTGTCGGTGTATGTTTTATTGTTTTCTTTATATGAACAACTTCCTCCTCTTAAATATCCCAAATTTTATCCGTATTCGAATTCGAATAAACCGATTTTAAACTTTATCACAATTCTTTTTATTTGGATGTCTGCTTAATTAGAATAATAATTCAACTATGTTTCTAGTCTAATATTATTACTTAATTACCTGTTATGTTTTCAACTTAATACTAAAAAATCATGGCACATTCGCGTTCTCTAATCCTAAACAATTATATAATAATCGATTGTTATTCTATATTAGGGATTTTAATCTTCGCGTATTATACAAGTACCTATGATGTTTTAGTTTTGAATTTGTGTTCAAGTCAAATTTGTATCTTTTGGTCTTATATCTTTTATTGTGAGTTTAAACTTATAAAAGGTTAAAAATAAAAAATTTTAACAAATAAAAAATAGAAACAAAAAATAGGAAAATTTGTTATTTGGATTATTCGAATAAGTACATATATATCTGAATCCAACTAGAATTGAATTCAAATAGATTTGAACCGGATTGATATCCTTATTCGGATCAGATCGGATTTCAAATAAGTTTATGAAAATTTTAAATTCGAATAATCCAAAATCCGATCCGATAACACCCCTAATATTCATCATCCTCATTTTCTTTTTTTTCTCTTTATGTTGTGATCGTCTATTTATCTTCCTTTCACATCAAACAGATGGACATGAAAGACGGCTACATTGAAGACCGTCTTAAAAGATAATAAAATTTTAATTTATTAATATTAAAGTACTTCATTGGTATATACAAATTATCTTTTTTTAAAATGTTATGTAATAAGTTTTGATGTTTTTACAACCATTTTTTTAAAAACAAATAAGCACTTTAAAGGAAGAATTAGGAGTCAAATTCATGCGCTCCAGAACTCTTTTAGCTAAAATATTCATTTCAATAGTCGGTAATAGGTTTTATCCAATTTGTAAATAGAGTTTTTTGAAATGTTTGCGGCTCGTTATTTAGCTGACTTATTGTCTCGTTATTTAGCTCGTTAAATTAAAACCTAAATATAATTTATATAAAATTATATTCTTTGAAATACCAATCTTATATAACTGTTTTAAAGATTTAAGATAACAAATATAAAATATTATCTTTTTGTTTATGTATATACAAATATGTATAAAAATAATAAAAAGTTATTAGTTTTTAAATTAAATAAGTTGGCTTGCGAGCTAGCTCGGCTCTCAATTTGAACTCATTAAAATAAATAAGCCGAGCTCAAGCTCACCCCGACTCGACTTGTTTACGGCCATATTTGTAATCGACTAAACTCATTATACGCCTGATTTCTAGTTGTATTAATCGACTAAACTCATTATACTCCTGATTTCTAGTTGTATTAAGGAAAATTTCCAAATCCGTTATACATCAATTTAGATAAATCAGTTATTATCTTGGTAAATTGCTTAATTTGAAATGCACGTTCCTTTACCATTTATATATGGGATATATGATACGCATCCATTATTTTATTAGTTTCGTTTCCTCTTTAAACACCTTTTACTTTCATTTATTTACGTTTCCTTTTGAAACTACAAGTTGTGAGGCTGGGATGTATCATAATATGATATTAATAAACGCATCTCACAATGTTTCTTCATTAAATATAATCAATATATATTATTATTTTTAGTAAACCGTATATTATACAGGGAATAAATAAAATATTAAAGCTAATAAAAGTTTATTCATTATAAATAATATTTTAAGGTAAAATATAATTAAAATTTAGCTTATTATAAATTAAAAAAGAAAATTTGTTTAAAACAAACATTTTTATATATTTTTGAAAACTTTTATATTCTAGCTCCTATTTTTATTTATTAAAAGTTTACTTTTGATAAATATTAATGGGCTATTGGATTTTAATAAACTTTTATTTATTGGTCGGGATTAATCCCAACTTAAGAAATATTTACAGACACTTTAAACTTTAAGTTTACTTTCTTCCAATAATCCTTTACTGACTTGGAGTTAACCCTGTTAGTTTTTGATAACGTAAATTGCTTTTGTGGCCAAAACACTGTACAAAAATTTGAAATCTACCATCAGGTCCGTTAATCTGAAACTTTCGCACCCTAAAACCCGTCAATTTTCACATTTTGATTTGAACTATTTGACTCGTTGGAGGTAGATTACAGGTGATGATGGGGGCTAGATAATGGAAAACAAAGCTAATAGAGGCTAGGCAGCGTCGGAATTGAAAAATAGCTCAAAATTAGGCTCATTTCATTAACAAATTAACGAGGGTTAATCCTCAATTAGTAAGGTATCATGGAGGAAAATAAGCTCAAAATTGAGAGCGACTATAAACGTTTTCTAAGTTGAGATTAATCCCGTCTAATAAATAAAAGTTAGGATTATTAAAATCCAATAACCCAATATTAGTTTTAAATATTAGGTATTTTTTAAAAAAGTTTGATGATTTAGAAAAACTTCTTATTTTACGAAAGTTATTTCTTTCTAGATTACATTAATAATAAGATTTCTTTCTTAATTTATTAAATAGCTATTTTTAATTTAAATTTGTTAAATAATTTCGTTAGTAGTTAATTAATGTGATTATTTAATAATAGATAGAAACGAGAAAATTTGGTAAAAAGTAATGTGATGTTGTTATGTGTCTCTTATAGTTACCCTTTTATTATATTAGAAATATACCAATTTGAAAATGATGAGATTTTATATTAATTTTTAAGAGTTTAAGAGGTAAAGTTGTCTTTTTATGAATTTGATTACCTTAATTCAGTGGCGACCTAGAAATTCGTTTCGCGCGTTGTGAAAATTTTTAATGATCGTTTAGCTATCACAATATAACATATATTTTTCAGGTCCGGTTCATATCAGATTGAGTCACGTCGGTTAAAAGCCAAAAAATCTTTAAAACAGCTTCGAAACTCATAAACTTATATATACGTATGTGTATATATATAAAGAACCGTGTTGAGGCAATTACCCTCATAAAAATGATGATAAGTGTTTGAAGCAATTATATTCATAAAAGGGGGATATGTTCAACATGTTTGAAAACATATCCGACGGTAACTATAATATTTGATCTCTCATATTTTATAACGGATATAAATGTAGCTTGTATCATAATTAAAAATATTTATATTGATATAATTTTTTCCTTCCTGGTAACTACATTTGATCAGTTTTTGTGTTCAACACAAGTGTTTCTCTCAAACTCATTGATAAACACTCAAGAAGTAGAGTTTTTTTAAGAGTTGATTATAATATACTAAGTAACACAATGAAAAACACGAGAGAATAATTTTCAAGATATTTGTATATATTATTTCTCAACTCAAAGTATTACAAGACTCTTACAAGCTTACTACAAGAGTTACAATGAGAAACTATATATACTACTATCTACAGCCGGGTATACTTTGATACCAACTAATCCTATAACTAAAGCAAATACTACAAAGCTATAGTTAAAGGTATCTTAGATAATGTTTTATCTAAGATATGGTAGTCATGACATGTCCATGACTTACATTTTGTCACCAACTAAAGTTGGTAACTGTACTAACAAATAAAGTTGAATAGTGGAATAAAGTATGGTCAACTACATGGTCTTTTGGGAAAACGTCATGCAGTATCAGAGGTCTTGTAGTGGAGTGTTAGTGACACCATACTTATGTCCACTTGTCCATAGTAGTCACTTCCGAAGGTTCACTACTTCAGAAGTGGTTATTTCTTCCGAGGCTTCCTTTGGACTTCATTCTTTGGAAGTTGTAGTCTTCATTTCTTTCAAGTGTTGAACTCTCGGAAGAGCATATACTTGGTCTTCGAAAGCTGAAGCTTATCTTCGTAAGTTCCTTTGAGCTTTGCTTCGGAAGTTCATCATATACCTTCGGAAGTGCTGAACTTGTCTTCGGAAGAACTTCATTGGTTGTACTCAAAATACTTTAAGTGTTTGGTTTTGGTTGCACCAGCCTTCTTCTTGATCCAACAAACTCCCCCTAGGCTGATGCTACCAAAACCTCACTTATTTCTGCTTCTCAAAACTTTCAGCACCAGGGAAAGCATATATTTGTTTGTTTCTTTGTTCTCTCTAAAGTAGTGCTGAGAAGTTTGTACAGATCATTTGTAGACAGGAGATCCAGTCTGTCACTCTGAATGATATGTATCCTCTGTTGAGTCCCTCTGAAGAGAGTTAGTTGACAGGAGTTATAGTCATACTCCCATCTAACTATTGGTTCCAATTCAAGGCCTTTTACCATTTATAAAAAGGCTTTTCCTTTGATGGTTGACCTTTTCTTTTCTTCCTTCTCTCTCGGCTTCAACTCCTCTTCAATCTTGGCTTTTTCAGTTAGCTCAGCAAGATGAATGCTGCTCGGATGATTTCTAATGTGAGCAACTATTTCGGAGTTAGAGGGATTGGAGAATGGCTTCTCTACTAACTCGGCAATATCAAATCTGCTAGAGTGTAGCAGGAAAGAGGCATTAAGCCTGTTGCTCTCTCCATTCTCTCTCCATAACAAAGTTGTGAGAGGCTTCAACAAACCTTCATTAGATAATCTTCTTTCTTGGCACAAGGGGCTGACTAGGAACCTTGTCCCTTTTCTTTGTATCCAGTAGAGTCACCAGCTTTCTTCTAAGCTTCTTCTCTTCATCATTTAAGGAATCAGTGTTGAGGCCAAGTAGTCTAGCATCTTGGTCCAGTGTTCCTCTTAGGAGATCAAGGAATTTCTCTCTTGTGAGGGAACTTGAGGAGTTGTCTATGTAAGTCAATTTGACAGACTCCTCCTCACAGGAGATATTGCTTAAAGATATGCAGTTGATGAGCTTCCTTTTGATCTCTTTAAATTCTTCTAAGGAAAGAAATTTGGGTGGATGAGAGGATGACTCGGGTGGTTGTTTGGTTGATGAGCATTGGGTTCTTGGTAAGGTTTTAGGTTTGATAATGGGTAGTTTTGGTGGTTGTTTGGATTGAGTGGGTGAGGAAGTGGGTAAGGTTGATAATGTGGGTTCAGGGGTATAAGGCTCAGAGGTTGGTTTAGTTTTGATAGGGAAAGGGAAAGGGATAGGTTTGGGTTGAGGTTGTGGTAATGAAGAAGGTGTGAAAGTCATCCTCTATACTCTTTTGTACATCTCTTTCCTTCTTCCTAAGCGTATGTTAGCTTTGATCTCATTGACAATATGTTGTAGGGTCTTTATTGACATAGGTCCAACCTGCTACCTAAGAAGCCATGGGCCCTGAGATAGTCTTTCATCCAGTCTTTGTCCCCAGACTTCTTCAGGGCTGCAATCTCAGCATCATCTTCCTTCTTTTTTCTCTCCTTCATCCTCTCACTGAAAGCCTTCTTTCTTTCCTTCTCCATTTGATCATGTTCTTTGTTTACCAGCCACAGGATCGTGTCATTGTTATGTGGAGCAAGTTCCTCAATAGAGAATCCTCTTGAGTTCAGAAAGCTATTCTCTCACTCCTTAGCATTTGATCAGTTTCCTCCTTTTTCCCTCAGGTTTTCTTCCTCCAAGGCCAACCTTGCTGTTTCTTCTTGTTCTTTTAATAACAGGGTTGCCTTTTCCAATTCAATCAACTCCTCCAATGGTAAGAGGAGCACCTCTTCATTTGTAGCTCCCATCTTGACAAGTCTGTCAATTACTTCCACTCTTTTCTTGATATTAACTTCCTCCTTGTTGGCTACAGCTGCTTTGCTACTGGCAGCTAGTAGTTTCCTAGAGCGTAGTCTTCCCTTTCTTTTCAGTTTCTCTACCTTTCCTCCTTTAGCAGTTCTTCCTTAATCATCTTCCTTTTTCCTTTGACATCTTCGAAAGCTTTAGACCTTGGAGGTTCTTGAGAAGAGGATTCAGGTTGTTGAGTGGTTGTTGGAGCATGCGATGATGATGATGATTGAGTGATAAGTAACTTGAGAAAGTCCTCACTGTTCACCTCAGATGCTAGCTCCAGGATTGTATCTCTGATGATAAGATCATTGGACAAGGAGAAGAGTCCTTTAACAGCTTCCATCTCGACTTCAGAAGATTTGCCTTCTGCTTCGGAAGTTTGTGGTAATACACTCTCTATCCTAACTATTTTGGTTATTGGGCCATCAGTTTCCATTTACCCTTCAAAATTAATCCCAGGTTTCATGTAAACCTTAGGTTGACCAACTTCTCAAAAGTGGTAGAGGGTGTATTCAACCTCTAAAACAGTTCAGCTCTAAAGTAGGCCACAGAGATATCTGGTCCTGGCTCCAAAGTAGAATACCTTAGATCTTTTAGCATTCTGGGATCCACTTGTAGGGTAACTAGAGGAGGCTCAGGGAAGACATCTAAGTGTTGAGAAGGATATCTTGAAGAGAGCTTTGAGACAATTGAGCTCTTGGACGTTATGGGTGTTCGTTTTTGAACATTCTCCCCCTATTTTGGTAGCATCATCTTAAAAGCTAGATGAGCTAAAGGAAGAAGTCAGGGAGACCTGAACTGGTACATGCCTAGCAGACCTCTTAATTTGTTTCTCAACTAGTTTAGCCCTGAGATTGTCAATCTCAAGTTGCTGAGTGGCGGACCTACTTTCTAAAGTCTAAACCCTAATTCAAGGTTTGAGACTTTAGTGAGTAGGTATTAAATGGTGAGTTTCAGTCTTCCCTCATTTTCATAAGAAGGATCAAGGGGACATGAGGTAACATACCTTGTATGTTCATCCTCGCCACTAGAAGTCGTTTCTTGGCGTCGTGGTTTCCCATGCATAATGATGTCTCTTTCAGAGTCATCAGAATGCTTGGTTGCTGTAGATTCAGTCTCAGCAATGTTACCATTGTCTTGAGGGGTCATTAAGGCACCTACAGTAGTGGCAGCTGAATCTACATGAGTCCCCTCCACTCTAGTGGGACTCACCTCAGTTTGGATATGCTGATGGGGGCTAGAGATCAGTGGTCTCCTTGGGCTCAGTTGATCATTTGATGGGTTTAGTGGATCAAATTCATTGCCATGAAGAGACATGAAATCTTCATTAGATCCTGATAATAGTTCAGTGAAAGATATGAAAGTGATGCCTAATGACTCGGGACTTTAGTGGGGTTGTAATTTTTGGCTGCTCAGGGGAGTATAGAGACTCACCCTGAGGGATTTTGGGTTGGGATTTGGGCTTATGGGATTGAGACTGAGGAGACTAAATACCCATATTGAGGACAACGGTGAAGGAAGGTGGGACCTCAGTCTGAGTGGGAGCCCATGTTTCCACTCTAGCCTTTTTGGATAAAATACAGGGAATTTGTTCAATCAGAGGAGATTGAACAAGGGTTTGTTTTGGACATCTCTGATAGGTGATCTTGATGGGTGGAGAAGGTAGATTTGGCAATATGAGGGTAGTTGTTGCTGTGGGTTCATCACCTGTGGGGTTAACAGGGATGTCACCAGGAGCCATTGGCTCAATCATACCTAGAAGGAGTGCAGTATGTCTTCTAGTGAAATTGGTGGATATTTTCTTCAAAACTTTGAAGAGGTTCGACCTCATGTGAGCAGCTGCATAGACAAGCTGACTTTCGTCCAACTCATAGTTGATTATGTGTTGGATGAACCTTAGATACATAAAGAATGTGTCCTTTTGAAGGTTTCCCATGAGGTTGGTCAGCAAAACCTTGAGTAGTTAAAGTGGAGGCTCTTCACAAATCCTTAAGCTAGGCAGCCCAGTTCATATGGGATTTTATCTAGTTGTAGACAACATGCAGCGGGAACTTCTAGTTGTAGGAGAAGTTAAAATTGTAGATAGTAGACCTGCTTACATCTCCACCATAACCCATTAGGGTGTATGTATCATCCAGGTCTGATTTGGGAAATTCAATAGGGGTGCCCTCATCATGAAGCTCCAGATGCTCCTTGATGATTTTTTCAGAGATGACCAACTATTGGCCACAAATGCTCGACCTTGTAACCCTATCTGGATTTAGGGTTTCAATACGACTATTGACCCAAAACTCCTCCATTTGGTTCAAATAAACGGTGGGGTTTACAATCAAGGCATTATAGTAGGTAGATTGTGTGAGAAAAGAGATGATTTCAGAGAAGTCAGCATCCCTAGATAAATCTAGAAGTGCGACTTGATTGTGTTGAGGGTTTAGTGCCATTGTGAAAATGTACAAGGGAAACAAGTTTGAATCATAGAAGGTTGGTATGAGAAGTGCTTTGGGCAATAGAAATGGTAAAAAGTTAAAGTGATGAGTCAGAATTATTTAAATGGGTGAAAAAGGCAGATGGATAAGGTGACGTGATGGTCTGGTAAGATGAAGGGGTAAGATGTGATAGTGGCGGTAAGATTAAAAACCATTTAAAAGATTCTAACATCATGGATAAATTTACTTCTGAGAGTAAGAATGTCTTCTGAATGAAGAAGTGTTCAAGCTTCGAAAGTGGTGAAGATATACTTCCGAGACCAAAAACTCTTTGGAAGATAAAGCTTGAACTGAGGAAATTGCCTTCGGAAGATAATGAAAGATTCTTCCGAGGGTAACTTTCTCTTCGGAAATACTCACACTTAGTTAATTTTGAAGAATAACCTTTTTGTAACATAGCTTAGATTGTATTTAACAGAAGACAATACATATTTTGAAAAGGTTTTTCAAATGAGATACATTAGTTAATGTTTATCATCCCAATAGCCATAATGAGATACTTAAATCTGTGTTCATCAAAAGCTTTGGTGAACAAATCAGCATATTGTTCATTTGGGTCAAATTTGACTAACTTAATAATCAAGTTTTTCTCATTATATCTCTAATGAAATGGTACCTGATGTCAATATGCTTTGTCTTGGAGTGCTTTACCGAATTTTCATTAATGGAGATTGCACTCTTGTTGTCAATGTGGATAGGAGTGCTCATGAAGTTGAATCCATAGTCTAGAATCTGATTTTGAATCCAAAGCAGCTGAGCATAGCAACTTGCAGCAACAATATATTCAGCTTTGGCAGTAGATGTTGAGACACAGGATTGCTTGCATTGCCATGAGATTATCCTTCCACTAAGAAATTGGCATCCTCCTGATGTGGCTTTCTTGTTGATGTTGCAACCACCATAGTCACTATTAGTATAGCCATAGAGAATGAAGTCGGAGTTTCTAGGATACAGAGACCAAGCTTTGGTGCTCCTTTGAGGTATCTAAGAATTCTCTTGGCAGCAATAGGTGAGACACCTTTGGAGCAACGTGATATCTTGCACAGATGCATGTAGAAAACATATTATTAAGCCTGCTTGTTGTGAGGTACATCAAAGACCCAATAATTGCTCTATACTAATGTTGATCAGTATCCCCCCCTCAGAGTCAGGGCAAAGATTGTGGTTTCTGGGAAATGTGTCTTGTCTCATTTACAATCTTTTATCTCAAATCTTTCTAAGATGTCATTTACATACATAGATAGATTGATAAAGAACCATTCCTTCATTTACTTCACCTAAATTCCAAGGAAAAAGTCCATTTTTCCCATGGAACACATTTCAAACTTCTTCTTTATAATGCTCTCAAAGTCTTTACACATTTGGTCATTTGAAGAACCAAATAGAGCTTTATCCATATAGAGCTTTATCCAGCTTGCACACATAGTTGGGGTGTTGTGGGTCTTCAAATCCTAGAGGTTGGCACACATAGACTTCCCTATCTATATCCCCATATAAAAAGGCACACTTGATATCAAGCTAGTAGACAGTAAATTCTTAGATGCACATAAGCAAGAAAGATCCTAACTGCCTCAAGTCTTGTAACATGTGCAAAAACAACAGTATAATTGATTCCTTCCTCTTGAGTGTATCCTTGAACTACCAGTTTTGCCTTATTCTTGATGATCAAGCCTCTATCATCTCTCTTGTTTCTAAAAACCCATTTGCTTCCTATAGGTACTTGACCAGATGGTAGCAGGCAAAGGTTCCAAACCTTTTGTCTTTTGAATTGAAGCAATTCCTCTTGCATTGATTCAACCCAGATACTTTCTTTCAAGGCATCTTTTACCTTCTTAGGTTCCATCTGAGACAAAATGCATGAGTACATGCAAACATTTCCATTATGAGATTGTCCCCTTGTTCTCACACCTTCAGAGACATTTCCAATGATGTTTTTAGTTGGATGAGTGTTATGAATCCTAAGCCTTGGAATTACATCTAGTTGCATAGATAAGTCCAGATTTGAGAAGTTTGGCTCAAGATTTTGAACACTTGGTCTAGCTGATGTTTCACATTCATTCAATGAGGACTAATTGAATGAAGGAGAAATAACATCAGCATCAATTGGCTGAGAAGTAGTATTCCCAGTTGCCTGTTCATATCAAGATGTTACTTCCATCAGCTTGGTGTTGTATGTTATCTGTTGATGAGTTATTAGACTCACTTTGCTGGTAACTGGTTGAAGCTCTACTGGTTCCTGAAATGGTGATGTTGTCAGATCTACCAATTATCGGAGCTTGAGGTTCAAAGACTCTTGGAGAACTTGGAAGAGGTCTGGGTAACTCAAATAGCTGGTCTTCATCAGAATCACTTTGAGTACCTATTACAGCTGAAACATTCTCACAAGATGATTTAAAATAGTTTGGCAACATTTCTAAATCAAAAATATGATCAGGTCCATTCCCCCTAACACTAGAAGTGTGCTCATTAACAACAATGTTGGATGATTCCTCAAATTGTTGATTTTAATGTTATAAACTCTATAAGCAATAGAGGTGGAGGAATATCCAACAAAGATAGCATCATCCGACTTTTCAGCAAATTTTTCCAAGTTGTCCTTTGTGTTAAGTATGGTACACTTACTGCCAAAGGACCTTAGAAAGCCAATGAACGGTGGCCTCTTGTTCCATAGCTCATAGGGGTTTTTCCATGTGGCTTAACAATGAGAACCCTATTTTGCACATAGCATGCATTGCTGACTGCCTCTGCCCAGAATGTTAGAGGCAACTTTGAATTAGCTAACATAGTCCTAGCAGCCTCAATCAGTGTTTTGTTCCTCCTCTCAGTAACACCATTTTGTTGAGAAGTTTTAGGAGCACTAAATTGTTTGGTAATCCCTTTTGAGTTACAGAATGAGTCAAGAACTTGATTCTAAACTCAATCCCTTGATCACTCATAACTATCTTTACCTTGTGATCATTTTTGTAACATCCGCTATTTTTCCAAGTTAAACCAAACTCGAACCCATTTTGAGCTTCCATTATTATTTACTTAATAAATGGATCAAATACATTAAATATGTAATCAACTTATTGATTGATAAATAATTATTTTTCATAAATTATAAAGTTTATTAATCATGTTACAACAAATAACTAAATGGAAAAGACTTATTAAAACTTATAAAGTTAGAAAATTAATTTTAATAAACTTATAAAGTTTTATTAGTAACTATGAATTTAAATACTGAAAATAAATAATCAAATTATAAAGTTTACAAGCTTTATTAAAGTTATAAAGATTAACAAATAAATAATTTGATTGATTATTCAAATTGGTTTTATAAAGTCTAAAAGATTTATAAAAAAAAGTTGTTAAAATTAGAGTCTTCATGAATTTAAATTTTAAATTATAATTATTCTTTTATTTATTTAAACTACTTAATTTTATATTTATTTCAAATTCCAATCATAACCCCCTTTTAAAAGATTTATAAATCACCATTAACACCATTCATAACCTCCTCCTAACCTTAAGTATAAAAGCAAGGCTTAGGCATCACTTTTCATTTGCTCATTCTCTAAAAATCTTACTCTCATATCTTTCTTTCATCTATTGGTTATGATCAATTTGAAGAATTTTATTTTACAAGAGATTTCAAGAATTCTTAATACTAAGGTAATCTTTTATTGCTTTTATATTATACATTTCAATCATCCTAACATCCAATTGTTTTCATGACTTTATGTTCTTACTATTATTCTTTCTTCTACTAAATATCTTTTTATTTTAATAATTATCATTTGATCATTAACATTTTAATAATCACTATCTTATAGAAATCACTAACATACCTAAATTAAGCTAACAACACACTAACAAAAACAAAGAATCTCGTTTGCATATGGACGGCTATGCCGCCGCATTCGGTTATTCCGAAAGATTATTGTTCTAAATGATGGTTATGCCAAAGTATTACAATAGTTTTATAACTCAAATGAAGACTAATATACCATATATTGACATAATAAAATGTTCTAACCCGTTTTTTTGCTTTAACGAGTTTAAAAGTGCACATAAGTGCCTTACTACAATTCTGGTAGAATATAATCTTACATCAACCGACCATAACTTAATCATAAAAACTAATTTGAGTAAACTCAGACTCCAATGTTAAGTTCATTGAATTACCTTTTCAACGACAGTTTATACTTCTTCAAACTCAATCGGACGACTCATCAATAGCCTTCACAAGATAAGTGCGCAATTCAGAAACTTCTGTCTTGTGCTGCTTGTTTGACCTATTTAAAGATCTTTTCATAAAAAACTTCTGAATGAAAGTTGTCCGGGAGACTGACTAGTCAAGTATAATTTTTTATAATTTTATGAAACCATTTTCTATTTTTAAACATGTTCAAACACATACCAAACATTCTGTCCAGAATCTAAAATTTATGCAATAATCCTTTTTCAATCTACCTTTCGCTTTTTAGCATTCTCTAAACGTCCTAACTTCTTGTAATGAATTCCAACCTCAAGTTATTGTTTTTTTATCATTTAGAACATCACCTTTGACTCTTGACATCCAAGCTTTCTTATGTACTCTACAACCATCACTATACTTGTGAGTTTTCCATGTGAGTTCTCCATGCCCCCTTTTTATATTAATTCACACCTTTTGGGGTGAAACATGTTAATCTTATAAACTTACACTTGTAAACATCTTGATACTTGTAAATACACATGCAATTCATCTTTACTTTTTGTCATGGTTATTTGTGTTATTGTAAGTCTTTTATATGAGATACATATTTTGTTTACAATCATTAACTATTGCTAGTCTGACGACGTCTTAGATCTTTGGGCCTGACAAGCCTATTTGGTGCTAAAGCCGATGTATTGCCGGCTCTTGATGACGTATGATTGTTCATCATGGGAACCAAGTACACTTAGCCAATCTTATATGTTAGGATCTAGTATTTTAACTAAATACCAACTGATTAACGTGTTAAACCAAACCAAATAATGCGGAATCCTATTTGATTGGCGATCCAATCAGTGAGAACGCACGTAGAAAAAATTATGTATTGAATCTAACGTTAATAATCGATTAGGAATTGATCTACTATGATCTATGAACTTGGAGTATGATCTTAGAGGTCTCTGGACGGCTAGGGTACGTCTGAAGTTGAAGTGTATTCAATGCCTTTATTTTTTCACGAATAAGTGGTATTTATAGGTTAGGATTACTCATTCGTGCGACTGAACCATTAGTATAGTTCATTCGTGCGATTAAGCTATACGGTTGAACCATTCGCACGACTGAGTGTTCAGTCGTGCGACTGAGTCAGTTGCATGAAGTTGTTCAGGCGTATGAACTATTTAGGTGTATGGACACTCAGTCGCATGACCATTCGGACGCATGACCACTATTGGGGCGCATGGTCCAGTCGGACGCATGAGAACTTCACTTAACCAAGTTTGAATGTATTCATTATTATAACTTTACGTATATCAATCCAAACAATCGCAAACCTATATAATCAATTCAATAAACGTTACACAACTCATTAATGAAATATTAAACCTTATAGATCACAATCAAATATCAGTATTTCATTAAGTACACAATAAGACATTCAAGACATATTACATTGAGATCAGGATCTAGGTACATATATGTATCAACAAACTCCCCCTTGGACCTAGATCTATCTATTGTCTTACATTTTTCATCACCTCTTCATACTTCTTGTACTTCTCTTCTCTTATGACTCCTGCGTGTATCTCGAATGCAAAGCAGAGTTGTTTCACATTTTGGAACTGGAGGGCTTGTACAATATCTTGCATGTCATAGAACAGTGGCCACTTGTATAATGTGTAGACATCTTTAGCTGACAAGTTTGTAAGCCACATCGGGTCAAATACCCTCATAGTATCCATTTTGCCCGCTTTGTTCAGAACTATGACCGCCTCCCCTGTTCTCCAATCATAGTACCACCACTTAAAGTGTGGAGTGAAGTCCTATGGCATTTCCCTAAGAGAAATTCTTGACATTGTTCTTGGGGGACTCCATTTCAGCACTATCTTTGGCTTTCTAGTTATGGGATCAACTTCAGAACGTCTGATATACCTCGTAGGTTGTTGAGGTTTGAAGTTGACCCACCTGGTGTGGTACTCTTTCTTCAAAGTAGCTTCAAACCAGCCTGACATCTTACGAGGGTCAGCGTATAGCAATTTTAACTTTGCTAACTGGTTAAGCTCAAAACCAGGAAAAGTTTTCAGGTCATGTGGGAACCTGAAATACTCAATCCCTTTCTCACGTTTAACTGTATAAATGTTGAGATCCTCAAAGTATGCCCATGATATAATTCTGCCCGACACCTTTTGGTGTTTTTCTTCACTCTGTACAGTTTGGTGTAGGCAGTTGACGTTGAAGCACTGCGTTGGGCTCTTAGGTCTTCAAAGCAGGCAACCCATTCAGCCTTTTTGATGTTGACTTCGTCGTCTGTGGCTTGGGCTGTCGCTTCTTTCTTGTCTGACTCTTCTTCCGTTTTGTCCAGAGTCTCGAAGGTTTCACTAACAAGGTTGTCACCCAGATTGGGAATCATATTACCTTAAATGTCAGTGTACTTTGGATAATGTTGATCTATGACATCTTCTATCTCGATCTCATTAACGTCATTGAGTTCGTCATCACTATCACCTTGGACTATTGGAGCATCTTTCACGATCTCGTCGGCATTTAGTTTAAACATTTCGGCCAACTACTCGTCAGTGAAGTCGTGAACTATCTCCCCCTCTTCTGGGGTGTAACTCACAGATCCCCTTACGATCCCTTGCAGATCAAGAATCATAGTTAATTGAGTATTGACCTGCTGAAGGGGATCTACATCATATTCGTCTCTCTGAAAGTTTGGATCTGCTTGATTCACACATTCAACACAACAATCATTAGTTAACAATCAAAACAGAAACATTTACATTATATATAAACATTCATTACATTAATTTTGATACAAGATTTAAATATATATTATTTAAATAACATGAGCAGCTAAGTATTACTCTTATCTTGTATCATATGCTCTTCTGCTGCCGGGGCGGATGTGGAGGCACCCTGATCTTGAGTCCTTTTGGTCCTCCGTTCGCCTTCCGATGTGGCACCCGCAGCAGACGAATCATCATCATCATCATCACCATCTACATCTGTATCACCCTTGTGATCATCACCATCATCATTATCTTCATCATCACTCTCATCATCAGCATCATCGTCTCTGTCTCCTTCTCCGATCTTCAAGGGCTCTTCTTTGGACCCTTTGAGCTTTAGTAGGATGGACTTGTTTGCAGCTTCCAGCTCCTCAATCTTCTTGTCGTGTTGGTCCTGGAGCTGAGACATCTGATGAGCTTGCTCATCGATCAATCGAGCCTGATGCGAAAGCTGCTGAGATTGGGCAGTGGTAAGGTCTACAAGCTATCGTATCTGAGTGCTCTTCTCCTCATCTACAGCTAACAGCCTCAGCACCATACGGTTGAGTGCTGAGAGCTGTTCCTCTACCCCACTGGGAGGCAAAGGTGATCCTAATGAATATGGGGTGGAAGAAGATGGTGCTGCAGGATGGCTAGTGGTGGTGGTGACAGTGGTGAAGATTGGAGGTGGTATAGATAAAGGTGATGGTGGTGTAGGTGTGAATGATGTAGTGGTGGCTGTGGTGGTAGGTGGAGTGGTGGTGGTAGGTGTAGTGGTGGCTGTGGTGGTAGTAGTGATGAAGGTGCGTCTCCTCTTCTTCTTCTTCATACCATGGGGCTGAGCCATCCTCTTCTTCTCGAACCTGTCGAGGAGTATGCTCCCCTAGAACACGGCTCGGCTGATCGAGAGCATATGTAGGATCAACAACAGTCTCTCCCGATCCGCCGGGGCGTTCACTAACTGCCCGGAGTCCCCGTTCTGTGGCTACGACTTTACAGCCCACAGTCCGGGTCAACGGCTCCTCATCTGACTCCTCCTCCTCACCAGGTATGAAATCATGGTGGAATCCAGCAGTCTCTGCTACATCTCTAGTGGAGGCAGATGCTGGAGACGCAATATCAGCAGTGGGGGCCCTTTGTTGAGTGGGACTGGCATCTCCAGCATCATCACTGTCATCATCATCAAAGTCATCTCCTGGGAGCTGTATCTGCTCAACCTCTGAGTCACTATCCACGTGACGCCATTTACGCCTTGTCGGCGCCACATAATCCTCCCGGGACAGATGCCCGAAAAGTCTCCTCACATGGGGTTGACCTGCTTTCCCCTGTAGACCTTCATACGACCTAGAGTAGTGTCGTCCATCACCTCTAGGATCACAACATCCTCTTTTTCCTTTGGCAAGGAAGGGGGAATCTAGTCAATAATCATCTGCATGAATCGTGGGTACATGCAGAAGCCCTCCTTCCCTTTCCCCTCAATGTTCTCCACCAAGTAGGTGAAGATCATCCTGGAGAAGCTGAACGGGTGGTTCAACACCAACGCAGCATACGCATTATGGATCTGATTTGATAGCTCATCAAAACCACCCTTCCAAGATGCTATACACTTTAGCAGAACATGCACCAGGTACTTGAACTGGGGGCACAGGTTGCTCTTTTTGAGCACCCCTGTATTGATGTCCCCAGCATACTTGGCGTGCAAGAAACAGCCTCAGACCGTAAGGGGGTGTAGTCGTGTGGGGCATTCAGCATCATCGCCAAGCTGCAGCACTATCTTAAGATCATCCTCAGAGATCTCAATGGCCTCTCCAAATATCGAACTACGGATACGATGAGGCTCTGAGGATCTATCAACTACAGCACCTTCCCAGAAGGCCTGCTGAATCGAACGGTACGGTGTACACGGAGTAGATATGGCATGAAAGATCCTCGATCTCCTGAGAAACGTGATGATGCCAGAAAAGTCTGGAGCATGTCTGGATGTCAGATCCAGATGAGCACATATATTGTGCTTGGTGCTCATAGTCCAACGACTAGCCATCTGTTACATAATGAATGTACACGTTAGTGTTCATCAATGAGTAGTAATTTGAATCATTTGAACTATAAATTCTTTCTGTTCTGTCGTGCGAATGAGACTATGCGACTAAGATCTAGTCGTGCGAATGAGTAGTGCGACTGAGATCTAGTCGTGTGAATGAGCTCAGACGTACGACTGAACATGCGACTAGGCTCAAACGTATGTAAGCTCATTCGTTTAAACCAGTCGTGCGACTGAACTCATACGCATGGTTCAGTCGTGCGATATAGCCATTCTCACTATTTAGTTGTGCGACTGAAGTTCGTCTACCTGTCCATTCGCATGACAGATTGCTGTTCCATTCAAATTCAAGTTTTGATCAATTATTATAATTAGACATCATGATTTGGTTCATTGGACTCGTAATCATTCTATTTACCACCTAACAACATTAATTTCAATTGTTTGCTTAGATTACTTAGGTTATTTAGTCAAACATGTTTCGGTTCTTGGTTTGGGCCGAACTTGTCGATTTTTGGAATCAAATTGAGTGAAATACAAGTGTATAGCACCGCAATGTACCTGTATAATAAGTGGTAATCGTCAGTAAACAAGAATTAGTGGTATAATAGTCTCAAACAAAAATTTGGCAGCGTGACGACGTGTCGTGCGAATTATGGTGAATTTGGGGTTGATGAATGACTGCGACCGACTACCCCTCTTTTTATACTAGGGTTTCTTTCAGTCGTGCGACTGAGCTCAGTCGCACAGCTGTTTCGTGCGAATTAAGATCAGTCGTGCGACTGGCACAGTCAGTCACCTTCAGTCGTGCGACTAGAGGTCAGTCGTGCGACTGTGTCATTCAGTCACCTTTATCTATGCGATTCGCACATTTTAGATGTCCAATCATGTGATTTGAGTCGTACTGATGGTCCAATGGTATGTATGTCCCATACATGTGGGTTAATTGTGCGATTGGGCACATTCGTATCCTTCAATCGTACAACTGGTCCATGCTCATGATCCAGTCGTGCGAATGGGTCATACTCATGGTTTTGACTTAAAGACTATTTTACATTTGACACCCCTTTTAACTTATGAATAAACGTTATGAGCATTTGATCATCTCAGACATGATCATTTTACCTTAAAAATACCTTTGATCACCTCAGACGTGATCCTTTTAAAACATTTTGTCACCTCAAACGTGACTCATTTTTGTTTGAAAGCACGTGTGAACACATCAGACGTGACCTTTTAGATGATAAGGTCCCTTATCAACTTCCATGACGTAGTCCGATACTGAACAAATTGAAATAGACTAACTTTGTACAGGAAAAATAATACTGAAAACTTAAAACTAAGACATGTGTTTGTGTTTTTGTGAGAGTTAACTCCTAAGATTTTTTCTAAGGAATTGTTTTACTGAGTGAGCAGCTTCAATCCTTTTAAACCATACATAGGCCAATTCAATTTTGGAATCATACAGCATACTCAAATCATTCAGGACAATTTATTTAAAAAACTTTAATGCTTTATTCTTGTTTTTCATCTGGAGTCTATTAGCAAATCTAAGAAATCATGCTAGTACTCTTAGGTCCCCATACTGATTTGAACTTTTAAGAATTGTAGCCACAATGATTGTCAGTATACTTGTCCTCTTAAATCCATACACTGACTTTCAACACAGTTTGGTGATAGTTTAGGTTTGTTTATTTCAACAAGCATTTGTGGATCCTACCCTTATATGGTAATCAACATTCCTCAGGAGATTTTTGAGTGGTCATAGGGTAGTATTCAAGAAGAGACTATTCTTAGAACTTTCAAAGAGAAGCCAATCCTCAGGTCAGTGCCACTGCACAGCAGAAAGGCGGCAAACAACAATGAGTTCTAGAATATATAGATTATGCTTATCCTCAGGTCAGTGCCACCGCATAACAGAGAGGCACATAACCTATCTTCTTGTTTGAGCATTTTCATTCTTTTTGCATAGATCTCACCAACAACATAGGTTATCAGTTTGATTGTATTTGCATTTTTTATGTGCTTTTGCTCATGCTTTGGTCTTACGCACACATTTGTGGCATTTATTATGCTCGTCACCCCTTATTGGAATCTTGTTGATTGTGTTAACCAGGGATAAGGTGTCACCCACAGCTAGTCAAACATTTTAGTTTAATCTTGAGATCACCAAAAAGGTCTAGTCATCTATTGTATTGAATCTACCAACATATCATCTGTGGTCTAGCAACCTCTAGGTCTACTTTCTTTGTGTTACCTTAGTAGTAGCTAGCTTATCTATCATATTTCCTTTTATATTACTCAGACTCCACAGACTTGTACTTGAGCTTTGCATCTTTTTCAATTTTGTTTTTTCAAGTCCCAAATGGTTTGTACGTGTGTACTATCATATTCCAACATTGAATTGGTATCACACATACGATCTTATTTATAATCAGCTTGCCTCTTCTTTTCCCTCGTTTTTTTTATTTTATTTCCTAGACCTATTATCCCCCTAAAATTATAAAACCACTATGGATTAGCGTTTTAGGATTTTAATGGGCAAGGAAAGAAACCAATTGTAATTAAACTAATTAAAATTAAACAAAAACAAGAGAATAAAATAAAATAACATTAAAATTTAAAAATTAAAAGAAACTAGACACGACGCATCGGACTATACATGCTCATCTTCAGGAATGACCTCACTTTTCTTTTTAACACCGTTGACCTCTAACAGATATAGAAAACGTGGTTTGTCAAAAGCCTTTGTATAGAGGTCAGCGCGTTGAAAATCTGTGTTTATTTCTACCACATCGATTAAGTTCTTTTCAAAGCAATCACGTATGAAGTGATATTTAATTCCGATGTGTTTGGTCTTAGGATGTTGGACCGGGTTTTTAGTGACAGCAATCGTAATCCCGTATTTGCTGTTGAATCCATATGATTTGAGAACAGCAGCTTGCAACAGCAACGTATTTGGCTTCACAGGTTGAAAATGCCACCGAGGTCTGCTTCTTACACTGCCAGGTTACTAATCTTCTCTCAAAGAACTGACACCCTGCTGATGTAGACTTGTAGTTCATCTTGCAGCCACCGTAATCCGAGTCGCTATACGCTGTAAGCTCAAAATCGTCATCATGAGGATACCACAACCCAGGAGTGGGTGTGCCCTTCAGATAACAGAATATCCTTTTGACCATAATTAGATGGTTCACCTTAGACTTTACCTGATATCGTGAGCATAAGCATGTAGCATACATGATATCAGGTCATGAGGCAGTGAGATACATGAGAGATCCTATCATCCCTCGGTACATAGTGGCATCTACCAGATCACCATTCTCGTTAGGTGCTACATCATGGTTTGTAGCAAGTGAAGTACCAGCTGTAGAAGCATTCTCCATGTCAAACCGACTGAGAATATCCCCTACATACCAGATCACCATTCTCCGTGCTGTCTCTATCAAGCTGCGGTTCTTCCGTTCAGCAACTCCGTTCATCTGAGGGGTATAGGCCGAGGTAAATTGATGCATAATTCCCTTTCCTTGCAATAGTCCTCCATCCTCTGATTCTTGAACTTGGTTCCGTTGTCTGAGCGCACCTATTATACCTTCAGCTTGTATAGGGATTCCAGTGTCGTTACCAATTCCTTGAAGGATTCAAATGTTTTTTTATTTGGATTTCAGAAACATTGCCCAAGAGAATCTTGAGTAGTCATCAGTAACTACATAGCAGTACAAGTCGCCTGCGATGCTTCTTGTACTGACTGGACCAAACAGATCCATGTGAAGAAGCTCAAGAGGTAGTTCTATGGAATCAACTTTCTTTTCCTTATGAGACTTCTTCGTCTGTTTGCCCTTTTTGCATGCAATACAGAAATCCGGAGTTGGACGTTTTTGACATTTACCCTCTCACAAGATCATTCTGGATCAAGTGATTCATTTTCCTCGGATTTATATGTCCCATTCTCCTTTGCCAGGAGATGGAGTCCTTCTCAGTAGCTTTGGACAAGAAGCATTGGACTTCACGATCCGTTGAGAGATCCAAGACATAAAGATCATTATATCTTAAAGCAAACATTAGGATTTGGTCCTCCGGGATCATGTAGTCTTTCTTCAGAACGTAACACTTCTTGTTGTCAAAGACTACTTTGAATCCTTTATCACAGATTTGAGAGACTGAAAGCAAGTTATTTTATAATTGTTGAACATATTTTACCTTATCAAACTTAACTTTCTCATTTCCAACTTCTCCTTGGGCTGTGATGTACCCTCCTTTGTTCCCCGCAAATGAAACATGCCCTCCTTTAATTTGTCTGACATTTGATAAGAGAGCTCTGTTTCCTGTCATGTGCCTGGATGCTCTACTATCTACAATCCACGTGTTAGTCTCAGCACTATAGCTAACACCCTGAACATTCAATGAAAACATTAGTTCATGTTAGGAACCCAAGCCTTCACTGGCTTGAGTTTTCCCGAGGCATCACACATCATAAACTCAACCCATTGACCATTCGGGGTTGACTGAATCTCAGTTCGGTTTGTTCTTATTGTCAGACACTGAGGCAAATTTTTCTTTCCACAGACCAGCTTTGTGTAAGGCCTGTTTATGATAAACAGACGACTAGCTAATAAATTGAACTTTGGGTGCACTAGCCCCTTTTGGAGGTGTCACAGAGTTCCTCTTAGAAGAGCTAGTTGTAGATGTAGAAAGTTCAACTTTCCTCCTCCGTGTCTGGCAATAAGGACATTTAGATGCTATGTGACCATACTCTCCATAGTTATAGCAGGATCTGCTTTCAACTTTACGGTTAATATGTTTTGATGGAGATGTAAAAATGACGTTGTTGACCTTATTATGTTTGGATTGAGACACTTCTTTAGTGGATGTATTACTTGGTTTTACAAACTTAATTGCTTTACCTGATTTTACATCTTTTATCTCTTGTTTACCTGGACTTTGACATAATGCTCGTGATTGATTAGGTTTAATAGTCCTTTTGGGTTCTGATTTGACTTTGTTTGAACCTGACTTTAATTAACCTTTTCAAACTCTGTTTCCAGGTTACCACATGGCAACTTTCCTTTGCCCTAGAAGTGGCCTCCTTCTATTTAGAATCAGATTCAATTTATTTACTTAAGGAATCTGGATCACTCACCAGAGGAGTGGACACCACGTGATTCTTGATGGGGTTATCGTTAAGTGGTTTACTTTTAGTGTTCATCAAGGTCTCAGGTGGTGGTGGAACCACTTTGTATCCCAGTCCCTCCCTATTATTTCTCACTTCACTAAGTATTGGACAATGTGTGATGAGCTTGTCCAACTGTGCAGTTTTTGTTTTAAAGAGTTGACTTCTACTTCTAAAACTACTTTATGTTTCTTAGTGTCTTTTAGGAGTTCAGATAGTACCTAATGTTGTTTGCTTGGTTAAAGGCAACTACCTCTGTTTCTCTAAGCTGTTTATTCAATAGGTCTATCTTTTCCTTGTAACTGTGCTCGTTTTGTCTTAACACTTTTCTATTAGCCTCCGTGCACAGTTCCAAGTCCTTTACTAAGCTATCATTATGGTCTAATAACCTGGTGAATTTTGAATCTATACTTTCTTTGAATTTTTTACATTCTAAACAAGCATGATTACTAAATAGTTGGTCAGTAGTACTTACCTGAGATGAAGAGGAATCAGCCATGAGAGCAGAATCTATTGAATCTGGTTCTGGTGATTCTGACGTTGAAGCAGATTATCTTCTTCAGGCAGGTGGTTGACCACGGGTCCAGTGTCTTCAGAATTTGACATGGCGAGCTCTACTTCTATGTCTCCCTCACTAGCTGAATCGTCATTAATGCCCTCCACGTTAGCTATGTTGGACTCTCCCAGTGACACGAACCGAAAGCTCCAGTCCTGTCCTTCATCCTCGTTAGCAGTTAAGCTTTTGGGTCCTTACTGGATGAGGTAGAACTACTAGATGTGGCCTTGTCCTGACGATTAAAGGACAAGAAGGGATTGCCATTACCCGTCTTCTTTGGTTTTACACACTCCATCTTAAAGTGTCCCTTCTCACCGCAGTTGAAACAAGTAACCTTTGACTTGTCGAACCTAAAGGTTGTGTCTTTTGTGACAACCATGTTTTGTCATGTCTTTTCGACAACTTTTTAGCTCATCGGACAGCACTTGCCAGAGCCCACATTATGTCCATACGTTCCAACTCCATCTCATCCACCTGCTCATAATCTTCATCTGCCAGGTGACAATTTCCTATCTTTCTAGCAACTAATCCATCATAGGATTGAACCACCGCAGCTAAGAGGTCCATATGTTCTCTGTCCACCTCCACAGTCACATTCCCGAAGTTGTCGGTTTTTAGTTTTGCTGCATTAGCTTCAGGTATCATATATTGGGTGCTAGACGACTCTGACGTTTCGAATCCTGAAGTTGAAGGTTATGCTGGAACTGCTATGCTTGAGATGAAGGCAGTTTGCAGTGGTGCTCCAGATGTCTTGACTAAAGGAGTTGCATTGTAGAGTGCATGATTCTGATCGTAGTTAGCCTTTTGGGCTTGATACTTCATCCTAAGCTCCTCTTCTCTCAGTTTCAGAATGAATTCATGTATATCTAACTTCGAGAGCATTCCATTCTGTCTGAGATTAGAAACAAACGAGGCCCATTTTTCTGGTAATCCATCAGCAAAGTTGGAAACCTTATCCTCCATCAATGTAACAACTCCATGAGTGTGCATCTCACTCATCAAGTGGTAGAATCTATCGATCACATTATCAAGGCCTTCTTTTTCCATAGAAGAGAAGTTGTCAAACTCCTTCTTCAAAGCTTTTGCCTTGATGGCCTTTAGTGAGGCATTTCCGTCATACCTCTTCTCCAAGGCATCCCAAAGTTTCTTTGCTTGAGTATACTCTGAATACTGATGGAACATATCCTTTGGAATAAACTGAGTAAGTAAAGCGTAGACTTTCTTTTCAGCGTTGTGTTTTACCTTCTGAGCATCTGACATGCCACTTAGAGTAAGTTTGACTCCGTTAGCTCCTACTGGCATGCTATACCCCGACTCGATGGCCTCCCACAGATTTGTATCTACACCATTTAAGTAGATTTCGAAACGTTGCTTCCATTATGGGTAGTCGTCTAACGTAATAAGCTTCGGGGTTTATTGTGAATACCCACTTCGTTCTCCAACAGCAGTAGATTCTGAATACGTGTATCTCTACTTGCTGTATATGCTGAAAACCGGTCCTCCATTTCACTTAACTTTACTATTTAACAAACTGCTAATGTATGCGAATGAAGGTATGCGATTGGGCTTATTCGTGCGATTGAACAAATGCAGATGGTTCAATCGTGCGACTGAACAATGCGAATGAGTCAGTCGTTCGAATGAACTAATGCGATTGAACAGTCCGAATGAAGTTCTCAGTCGTACGAATGAAGGTACGAATGAGTCCAATCGTGTGGTTGGAGAGGGCGAATGAACTCAGTCATGCGATTGGTCCAATCGTACGATTGAGCTTGTTGAAGTTTGATAATTCATAGGTTAAACTTGTTTTGTCCGTAATAACTCGAATTTTATCAAACCCTAATAGCCGTATGCCGGAAAAACTAAATTTTTAGATCAGGAAACGTCTAAGACTCCGTTAGACACAAAAAGATTACGTTTTTGATGCAAAAACACAATTTTTGTATCAAACTATTGAATCAACACGTAATCAAGAGACAATAGCTCTGATACCACTTGTTAGGATCTAGTATTCTAACGAAATACCAACTGATTAACATGTTAAACCAAACCAGATAGTGCGGAATCCTATTTGATTGGCGATCCAATCAGTGAGAACGCACGTAGAAACAATTATGTATTGAATCTAGCGTTAAGAATCGATTAGGAATTGATCTACTACGATCTATGAACTTGGAGTATATCTTAGAGGTCTCTGGATGGCTAGGGTACGTCTGAAGTTGAAGTGTATTCAATGCCTTTATATTTCCACAAATTAAGTGGTATTTATAGGTTAGGATTACTCATTCGTGTGACTGAATCATTAGTATAATTCATTCGTACGATTGAGCTATACGGTTGAACCATTCACACGACTGAGTGTTCAGTTGTGCGACTGAGTCAGTTGCATGAAGTTGTTCAGGCGTATGAACTATTTAGGTGCATGGACACTCAGTCGCATGACCATTCGGACGCATGACCACTGTTGGGGCGCGTGGTCCAGTCGGACGCATGAGAACTTCACTCAACCAAGTTTGAATGTATTCATTATTATAACTTTACGTATATCAATTCAAACAATCGCAAACCTATATAATCAATTCAATAAACGTTACACAACTCATTACTGAAATATTAAACCTTATAGATCACAATCAAATATCAGTATTTCATTAAGTACACAATAAGACATTCAAGACATATTATATTGAGATCAGGATCTAGGTACATATATGTATCAATATTATAAACTTGTAATCAAGTCGAGGTTTGGTTGTAACTGTATGTGTTCTATAAGCTTGCTAACTCATGACCATTGACATGAATTGCTACTTGTAACCTTTATATATATATGTATGTATGTTTAAACCATGGGAACTCACCAACTTTATAGATAACCCTTTATTTTTAACATGTTTCAGGTTTACTACTTGAAGATCTTCTTATGCTCATATAGGACTTGGACCCAGAATAATTGAAAGTCTTATGTTGTTGTGTATATCTTGTTTGTGTTGTATTTATTTAATTGTCTTGTAATGTTTAATAAAACTAATATTTAATATTATTATAACTTATTAGTTCCATATGCTATGAACAATCGTATCCCATTCGTCCGCCCCGATGATTCCGCCGTCGGTCGAGGTGTGACAGATTGGTATCAGAGCTATGGTTATAGGGATTTAGGTTATTAGAATGGAATGACCTAGATTATAACTAAGTACCCTTACACATGAGTCCTCTCATGTAATTTATATGCTTAGATAGGATTTTATGTGCCTTATGTGTTTTTACTTGATTATGTGATTATATGCCTTATGTGCTTATTCTATACTTTGAATCTTATCAATGCACACACATATCTTAAATCATATTCTAAGGCATATATGCCTAAATCAAATGGTTCTCAAAATGAGCTTTGAATCGTTATTCGTTGTTTTCAAGTCTCGTCAAAGTCTATGTCCTATAACTTGAAATATGTAATGTTGGAAGAGTGGGATGCCTGTATCTCGAGGTGTTTTGTCTAGGCAAGGTATTCATATAAATCCAAATCAACCTATGGATCCATTTACCTTACCTGGGAACCCTTGGGATGAGTTTCCGCTTATAGGTACGCATGTCTTCATTAAGGTTGAAGTTGACCTAATACTTTGATAAGTCAACGTAATGCTTTGGTTTGCAAACCGAACGTTACACTCGAAATATCTTGTTATTTTAAATCATTTTATCATTGATCTTGTCTTTTTAGATCTTAAAACTCACTACCCGATTCTCTTAACGACCCTTAATAATCTTTTTGAACGTCTTCCCCTCCAAACTGCATTTATAAATAGGAACCTTATTTCAATGATACTCTTATTCTAAACTGAACCATATTTGTTTACAATCATTAACTATTTCTAGCATGGCGACGTCTTAAATCTTTGGGCCTGACAAGCCTATTTGGTGCTAAAGCCGATGTATTGCCAGCTCCTGAATGACGTATGCTTGTTCATCATAGGAACCAAGTACACTTAGCCAATCATATATACTTGTAATCAAGTCGAGGTTTGGTTGTAACCGTATGTGTTCTATAAGCTTGCTAACTCGTAACCATGGACATGAATTGCTACTTGTAACCCTTTTATATATATATACATATATGCGTGTGTTTAAACCATGGGAACTCACCAACTTTATAGTTGACCCTTTATTTTTAACATGTTTCAGGTTTGATGCTTGAAGATCTTTTTGTGCTCATATAGGACTTGGACCTAGATTAATTGAAAGTCTTATGTTATTGGTTGTATCTTGATTGTTTTGTAATTACTTATTTGTCTTGTAATGTTTAATGAATAATGACATTTAATATTATTTCAACTTAATTAGTTCATGTGCTATGAGCAATCGTCTCATATCGTCCACCCCGATGATTCCGCCGTCGGTCGGGGTGTAACAATTTTGATTCTGAGTTTTAAGAATAAAAGATTTTAAAGTTTCAGTTGTTTCATCCTTAGTTCTTAAAAAGAAGACCCATGTAAATCTTGTGAAATCATCAACAATCATAAGGTAATATGATTTCCTTCCAATGCTCATTATACTTGTTGGACCAAATAAATCCATGTGCAATAAGTTTAATGGGATGGTGATAAAGTTAAATTCTTTGGATTTGTGAGAGACTCTATGTTGCTTTCCTTTCAGGCAAGCTACACAGTTGTATCTAGAGAAAAATTCCTTTTTGGGCACATCTTGTACCAAGTTATATTTAACCAATTTATTTATGGTTTTAAAATTCACATGACACATACCTAGTTATACACATCACCATTAACTTTGGAAAGAAAGCATGATACTTTACCTAGTGGGGAAGCATTGTTCATATCCAGCTTGTACAATCCCATTTCCTGGGAGATCTAAGAAGCACCAATTCCTAAGGAAGTTGTCATCCTAGGTTTGAGGATGATGCACTCATGCTTAGTGAAAAGCACTTGATGCTTTTGATCACAGAACTAAGAAACACTCAAGATATTGTGTTCAAGCTGCTTGACAAAGTTCACTTTGTCGCCTTTTAACAAGCCATTGGATACACTTCCTCTACCTGAAATGTATCCTCCAGTCTTACCTCCAAACTGAATAGGAACTCCACCAAAATGTTGAAATTGTTGAAGTAGAGATCTGTTCCCAGTCATGTGCCTGGAGCATCCACTGTCCACTATCCAGACATTATTGTTCTTGTCTTGTGAATGTCCCTGCACATAAGATGAAAAGTTAGTTTTGATTGGAAACCCAAGCCTAGCTGGTCTTGGGTTCTTCCATTGATGATAACATAATTGAACCAAAATAAATGGTAGAGAATTCAATTGATGTCTTTGAACAGGAAGGTATGGTTGCAACATCTTGTCTGATCTTCCATTCCACCCCTTGTTTGATCAGTTTTGATGGGCTCGTTGAAGCTTAAGCAGCATGTCTTTCTTCCGAAGCTTCTTTTTTTTGTAAGAATCATTCACACCTTATCTTCCGAAGTAGCCTTCTTCTCGGAAGGTTTTTAGGAGGCTCTTTTCATCTTTTGAGCTCTCCTTGGCTTGACTTCCGAAGCCATTTTCTCTTCGGAAGAATGAGTTTCTTCCGAAAGAAACTTAGCTTCGGAAACCAGCTTTGCTTTTCTCATCACTTGAACCATGTGATAAGGTCCAAATATGAATCCTTCCTTGACTGCTTCCTTTTTAACATTATTTGCATAATGTGTGCTTGCTGGATTGTAATAACAATCTTTGGCCAAATGGTTTTGCAGACCACATATTATGCATGTAATGTTAATTTTTGGGTATTTTGAGGGATGAGATTTCTTAATCTTCTTGTCTTTCTCTACAACCTTCCCTTTTGACTTCTGATCCTTTGATAGGATAGGAGTGTTGGTACTGCACTCCTTTCTAGTATCAGAAGTACCTACAACCTGGAATCCAGCTGAAATGAAAACACCCTTTTGCTTTGGGTCAATTTTCAGTTTAGATTCAGCTACCTTCTTGGCAATTCTTCTGGCTGCCTTTGCCCGGTTTTTTCTGGTTTTGGTAGATAGGGGTTGATCATCACAAATAGAAATGGGTTGATTTACCTATTCCTTCCCTGTGGTGATCTCCATGGTTGCATCATTCTTCAACTCATGAGAAGATGGTCAGCAGATGAGACCTCTTGCTCTTCAGTACCACACCTTGGTTGTCTAATAGACTCATAAGAGTGTGGTGGAGCAATCTCATTTGTCCCCAACCCACATTTGTTTTGATAACAAATTTTTTAGTGGGAGGATGATGCAAGAATGGTTTGGAAATTTTGCTCAGAGATAGCATGCTTCCTTGCTTGAGTTTCAGCTATTATTAGCTTAGCTTGAGCCTCAGTTAACTTGAATATTAAATCCTTGATTTGAGTCCTATAGTTAGTATGCTCATGTTTTAAAGATGATGTTGTTTTCTCTAACTCCTTAGTTTTATTTTGACAGTCAGATTCAGCCCTTTTAAAATCAGCTTTTAAGATATTCAAGGACTCAATATCGGATTTAATTTCCATGTTATAGTCCTGGTACATTTTAACCTTAGCAATATAGGCTGGAATGCATAGATGATCATATACCTTAGAGTTGTCTGTTACAACCATGAATGCTTGAGCAAGGGTGTTATCTTATACCATAAAGCTCCAATCAACTTCTTGTGTCATAGCAATAGTTTTAGTTAATTTTCTAGCAGCTTTTGGTGTTAAAGGATGTGAGGAGGCATGAGCAAATCCCGGGTTTGATTTGGGAGCTTTGCATTCCCTTGCAAAATGGCCCAACTGGTTACAGTTGAAACATTTGGCCTTTGCTTTGTCAAACCCAAACTTGCTGCTAGTTGGGTTTTAAGGGAACTGCCTTCCAGTTATTTTGAAGAACTTCTTTACCATGTAGGTTAACTAAGCCACAGTAGAACTTCCACTCATTGGGAAGTGCACTCATGAATTTCCTTGTAAGGTCTCTCAATTTAGGAGCTATTCCCATATATTGAAGGGAGGAGATAAGATCCATGTACCTGAAGTATTGTTGGTGCAGGGTCTCTCTAGCAGTTTGAGTAAAGTTCTCAATTGTTGCTTTAGTTGATCTTTCTTTGAGTCGTTGGAGTTGGAGTACATGACGGTTAAAGCATCAAATAGTTTTTTGGTTGTCCGGCAGTTCTCAAACCCCACCATAATGGAGTTGGGAATTGCAGTTATTAGAACAACCATCACCATCTCATCAATATCTATCCGCTTGAGATCTTCTTCAGAGTAGTCTTCTACTGCCTTCTCTATCATGGAACCACCTTCGGCAGGTGAAGCCACCTTTGGCTTATAGGGACCTTTGGAAATAGATTTCCACATGTGGCTGTCTTGATATCTAATGAACCCTTCTATGCGTCTGCTCCATTGTCTGAAGTTTTCTGGGGTGATGATGGGTGCTTTAGTCATCATCCCCATTTCACCTCAGATTTTGGTTGAGGGCCATGTTTGAGTGTAGTGAGAGAGTGAGTGAACAAGAGGTTGATTGGAATGGTTAGATCGCACAATCAAGAGCCTAAGAAGCTTTGATACCAATTGCAGGATCAGTTTTTGTGTTCAACACAAGTATTTCTCTCAAACTCACTTATAAACACTCAAGAAGCAGAGTTCTTTTAAGAGTTGATTATAATATCCTAAGTAACACAAAGAAAAACATGAGAGAATAATTTTCAAGATACTTGTATATATTATTTCTCAACTCAAAGTATTAGAAGACTTTTACAAGCTTACTACAAGATTTACTATGAGAAACTATATATATACTATTATCTACAGCCGGATTTACTTTGATACCAGCTGGAATCCTATAACTAAAGCAAATACTACAAAGCTATAGTTAAGGTATCTTAGATAATGTCTTATCTAAGATATGATAGTCATGACATGTCCATGACTTACCTTTTGTCACCAACTAAAGTTTATCTTTTATCACCAACTCAAGTTGGTAACTGTACTAACAAATAAAGTTGAATAGTGGAATAAAGTACGGTCAACTACATGGCCTTTTGGAAAAATGCCATGAAGTATCAGAGGTCTTGTAGCGGAGTGTCAGAGACACCATACTTATGTCCACTTGTCCATAGTAGTCACTTTCGAAGGTTAACTGTTCTTCCGAAGCCACTTATACTTCGGAAGTGGCTATTTCTTCCGAGGCTTCCTTTGGACTTCATTCTTCGGAAGTTATAGTCTTCATTTCTTTTAATTGTTGAACTCTAGGAAGAGCAGAGATTTGGTCTTCGGAAGCTGAAGCTTATCTTCAGAAGTTCCTTTGAGCTTTGCTTTGGAAGTTCAGCATATACCTTCGTTAGTGTTGAACTTGTCTTCGGAAGAACTTCATTGGTTGTACTCAAAATACTCTAAGTGTTTGGTTTTGGTTGCACCAGCCTTTTTCTTGATCCAACATTATTTGAATGTTCACTCAATATTATTCGTCATTCATATACCCTATCCCCATTAGGGTGTTCATGAGCCGAACCGAGCGAACCTTTGCTCATGATTGACTCGTTTTCAAACCGAACCTAGCCGAATGAGCGTTATTGAGTGTTAATATCTCGAATGAGCATCAAGAGAGCGTAAACAAGCAGTGAACAATTTGTACAAACCAACTATCTAGCATGTCATCTGATTTATATTGCAATGAGAGACTATGATAATATTAGGTCCTAAGTTTTAATGACATAAAAAATAACCACATTTTATAACATAACATTTTCATGAATGAAAATACGTTGTGGCTAACGATAAGTATAAAGCTATAGTTGATGTGGCGGTGAACATATTGCAGAGAACGGTATTGTGAGACTGATAGATAAGCAACTAAGAGTAAGAGCTAGATCAAAAATTATCTTTTAACGATTTTTTATTTACTTTTATGTTTACTGTTAATAATTTTTATTAGGTTGATTAAACTAGTATGTATAAATATAATTGTAAATTTATATATAGTGAGAAAATTTACCAAAATGCTATGTATAAACAACATATATATATATAAAATAAGAAATAATTCGAGCCGAACCGAGCTGAGCAGACCTTTGCTCATGCTGACTCGTTCACAAACCGATCCGAGTTGATCGGCTCATTTAGAATTCAACATAAGTTCGAACGAACAGTTTTCGAGCAAATCTGCATAAAATTTTACTAAAAGTTGGTAGGTGAACATGAGAGGAAATGGAAAGACTCAAATGGAAAGAGCGGATGAGACTAAAACCTAAAGAGATGGTGTCTGCAATATCGACGGAGTTATTTGGCACATCGATGTCATCACATCCTGGGGTTGAAGAAGGTCCCAAGGGTTCGGTTGTTTTCCTATTCAAGTGGTACGTGAATTGGGTTTAGAATTTCGTGCAAGCATAGATCAACGAGTATTTTGAACATTTGTAATCCCCATAATTTTAAGGTAAACAATCTCATCCCTCAAATATAATAATGAACTACTAATTCCTCATATTTTCTTAAAATAATATATTATTGGACGTGAGTGAAAAACAAACATCAAAAGAAGAATAAATAAATATTATTTATATGCTATATGAAAATATACAAGTAATGAGATGTGGAAGGTTTAAAAAAATATAGGTAAACTAAAAAAATAAAGGTAAACTAAAAAAATATAGTATAATTATGGGTAAACTATAAGAATAGAGATGTGAATGAAATGTGAATTATATGTTAAATATGAAATTACGAATTTACGATTGTTGATTTTTAAAACATAACTTTCCTCAAATTTTTTAAATGACTATCATTTTTTATTTGTTTACAATTTTTTTATTTCAAGAAATACACCATATAAAAACCAAATTAAGTACGATTTTGTTATATTTTTAAAAAAAAGTTTTAAAAGTTACATGTTATCTTATTATCGAAATCGGTATCGACATTCGTTTTTTATGGTTTTGGGTCGATTTAAAACATGACTTATATTCTTTGCGGTTATATTGTACAAACTTTAAACCCGTTTAATTTACGAATAATATTAGTTTTTAAAATAACTTTAGTTCGTTAAGTTTTTTTTAACCGAACTCTAGGTTTTTACTTGGGGTGATAGCCGTTGCAAGGTGCTTTTGTATTGTGTTTAGCTATATAGAATCGTGGTAGAAACCCATGCAACACGCAGGGAGGATTACCTAAATGGCGAAAACAGGTATCTAAAAATAGTTCTTTCTCAATGTTCGTTTTTATGGTTTCTGGTGAGTCGAGCAGATTACGGCCATTGTCATGCTCCATAAGGCATGGAAAAAATTACTAAACTTTTGTCGCTAAACCTTTTCATAAATGGATCCGCGCAATGTGTAGGTGAATCACACCTAGTTCTTATAATAATGAACTCATAGTTAAACTTGAAATAGCTTATGACATGCTACTCTTTTTTTAACTTGCTACATATATGATCAAGTTGTCATAGTTGGATAAAAAACAAATTAATTTAAAAGACCTAAATACCTATAACTAGTACGGGTAAGTAAGAGTCGTCTTCTCAGTGAATTAGTGAAAAGTATCAAGCTTGAATACCATAAACTAAAACAAAAATAAAAATACGAAAATGCAATATATTTTGGTTTTATTTTTGAGATGAAAAATAAATTAAACGCAAATAATTAAGAAAGAAATAAACTTGATTAGGGTTTAAAACTATAACAAAAAAAGACAATCACTTTCAAGACTTAAGTTCAAAGATCCACACGTGATTTTGTAAGAATTGATTTGGAATCACATAGACATGATTATGCTAAATTGCTTGATTAAAGTGATAAATGTGAAACAAACTTTTAAGATTCACTTGTCCACACAATTACCAAATCGTTTATGCAAAGAATTCACATACGTAACAAACTGCTCATGATGCAAGGAAACCGAATGCGAATGAAATCACACGAATACTTAAACATAAACAAGTCTTTTAACTTTAGACAACAAAAAAAATATATTCTTGTATCAACAAAACATAACTAAAAGTAACAATTCAACTAAACCTAGTGACTCACTTACAAGAAATCTCCTCTCGAAAGTGATTACGAATGAATTAGCTACTCATCGACATGCTTGGATCTTCAATGTTGGATTGAATGTTGTTAGAGCTTGATCTTGGGTGATTTTGTAGTTAAAGAAACTCCCAAAATCATTCTTCCACACGTCCAAAATTTGGAAGTGTGAAAGTTGGATTCGAAACCGTAGAATTATCTTTAAATAGTGCTAAAATATACAAAAAATCAAAGGTTGTTAAAGGCCATCGCACAATGCGCTGGCTAGTGCGCTGGTATCATAGCATAGTGCGCTGAGTCATCTAGATGTTTTACATTGCATTGGTTAGTGTGCTGGTGTAGAGTACTATGCACTGGTGTAAGAGTACTATGTGCTGGTAGTGGAGCACTTGCGCTAAAACATCGTTTTTAGCATTTTTTACTTCCAATGTATTTGGTTTCACTTCCAAAAGCTTCCATGCTTCCGGTAACCCTCCATTCACATGTTAAGACGTCCAAATAATGATCTTTAAGCTCTAAATCCCTACAACACAAACACGTCTTAAAGTAAACTTGTTTTCTGTTCACAAGTATATAAAAACATGAAGTTAACTATGTTTAACACTAAACAAATAACACCCGATCAGTATACTTTTGATTAAGTATGAGGGTGGGAGGGACGCACTCCGCCGTGAGGGCATGACGAATCCCTACGACGCACGACAACCCCGCTGCCCCCCATGTTGCATTTTTGGTGCAACTCAACGTACTCACGTCATGAACTCTTGTGTGTGTGTGGGGAGGGGTATAATGGTGTGGTAATACCGCCACTACTAAATTTTAGGTTTTGGTGTGGTGTGATATAATAAAATATGATTTATGGGCATGTGGTATGATGTATATGGTGTGAGCACCCCTCCCACCCTTAGATTTATGAGTGCCAATAAATCAATTGACTTGGATTTATAAACTCGCATTAGGGCTCATTTGAGTCCAATTAAATATAATAATACGAATTATGTTGGTTTAATCAAATTCAAGAATATGTTAAACCGATCACTTCTAAAATGCATGCTAGCTTAAACTAGGTTTAAATGGATAAGCATCACAGGTTAACCTTGTTTCGGTCATCACCATTAATTTATTGTCACCACCACCACCAATCGCATAGACTAGATTTGATCCGCCTTATTTGACCATTTTGATACTTTTATATGACGACTAATTACATGACAAGGCTATTTTTGTTAGGACTCATTCCGACTATATACTCTTTCAGAAATTGTCATTCTAACTTGAAACCATTTTGTGTTGTACCGGTTTGATGTGACCTCGTATTAATTTGTCACCCAACCTCCCCCACCCCACTTGTTTTTCATGCTTAAGTGAATACCTCTTGTACAACTAAGCTAAATAATATCAAGTAGAGAGAAGCGTTACGATCTTATGACCTATGGTTATCAAGGTTTGTAGAGAAGACGTCCATCCCAAAGTGGTTGAGAGCTCACGTGTTGGACTCGCATAAATTATGTGGTCTTAAACCATATAAATAACTTTATCTTAATGACAATATAAGTTCTTAAATCAATAGATTTTTAAGCCCTTTTATCTAATAGCTTGTTATATGATAAAGCTTAACCACTTAAATAATAATTAGGATTTTTCACTTACATATCTTTTTTTGAAATAAACAAATATTAAGAGAGGCTAGAGCACCCTAACCCTAGCCGAATCTTTCTCTCTCTCTCTCTCTATTATATATATATGTATATATATATGTATATATGTATATATATATATGTATGTATATATGTATGTATGTATGTATATATATATATTACTATGTATATATATGTATGTATATATGTATGTGTGTATATACTAGTAATGCAAGGTTATGACAATATAAAACATTTCTAGAATAAGATTTCAATATATTATGAATAAAAACATAATAAGATTTCAACATGTTACACTTTATTAGATGGTTCATAACTAATAAAAGATAGTGGACAAGTTGCTATTATTCTAAAAGGTTAAATTACTGATTTTGTTTAATGCATTTGACACTATGAATTTTGTGGACTGCGGTTTGTAGCGTATACAATCACTCAATGTTAAAAGAATAGTAACGTATTTGGATGTAATGAAGCATATATATCAACAATATTGATGTCATAAACTTATAATTCAATGTAATTAGCATCATGATAAATTATGTGATGAGTAAGATATAAATAAAGTTCAAGAAATCATAGTAATAATAATAATTGTAGATATATGAAATACTAATCCTATTGATAGGATACATGCTTCCTTACCTTCAAATATGTTATTGTTTTATTATATGGGTTAAATTCATCATTTTAACCCTGCAACTATAAAAGTTACGGATCAGGTATTAATAGGTATTGATTTACTAAGAAAATTTAATGTAGGTATAGGCTTTACCTGATTCATCAAACCAGTATGATTGTCGTAGGATCTTGGTCGCCGGAAAGTCAATTTCACGACCGAAATCCTATTTATTGTCACCGTAGATCTTTAAACATTCCACCACCATTGTTGTGTGGTTGCTCAGTATGTCGAAAGGTAGTTGTGGCCACTTGCGTGAACCACCAAACTCCACCAATATACACCGATGTGTACAATCGTTTTTGGGAGCGAGAGAAAGCAAAGAAATTTGAATTTTGAAATGGTAAGTAGATTTCAAATCTACGAAATTTTTTTTAAAATGGAGTTTTTAAAGTGATGATGTTGACAATTAAGGTTTTTCTTGTTGGGATTTGACATTAGGGGAACCCACCTCTATCATGGGTAGGTTCTCTGTCTCGGTCAACGTGTTTCACAAGGAATGTATGTGAATGCGCACATGTCAAGTCAAACTCAAAACTCGCATCCTGCCATGGGCGAGTTCTCAAAAAGCAAAATTTAATTTTCGATGGTGTCTTGATGTGTCAAATCAAAATGAGAACTCACCCATACCACCACAAAATTCCAACATCTTTTCTTTACATAAACGACGACATTTTTATTTTTTATACATTTATTCCCAAGACTTTTATTTCAACTCAAAACTTATAAAAAAATCATGCTTTCATTCCAAAAAAAATAAGTTGGAGAATTACACCACGTTCACTGAATAACGAATTGTTATTTTGAAATGGTCAGCATAGAGCTAAACATTATTTCGTGATTTAAAAAACGATAAATGAATTTCATATATAAATGTAATCCCATCTTATTTAAAAATAATAATCAACTCTATCCTAACAATTTAAAAATAACAATTCGTTATTTAGTGGACCTGGTATAATTCTCCAACTTATTTTTTTGGAATGAAGCATGAAATTTTTATAAGTTTTGAGTTTAAAAAAAATCTTGGGAATAAATGTATAAAAATAAAATATGTTGGTCGTTTATATAAAAGAAAAGAGAGGTTGCAATTTTGTGACGGTATGGATGAGTTCTCATTTTGATTTGACACATCAAAACACCATCGAAAATTAAATTTTGCTTTTTGAGAACTCGCCCATGGCAGGGGCGAGTCCTGAGTTCGACTTGACATCTGTGCATTCACATGCATTCCCTGTGACTCACGATGACCGAGACAGAAAACTCGCTCATGGCAGGGGCAGGTTCCCCTAATGTCAAATCCCAACAAGATAAACCTTATTGTCAACTTCATCACTTTAAAAACACCATTTAAAAAATCACTTTGTTTGAAAGGAGGATTGAGAGTTGTACAAAATGCATTAGAAGTAGTACACTCTTAATTTTAAGAGATTTGAGTAAGGAGGCCAACTTGTCCCTCCTAAATGCATATTAATATCGTATGTATATATAATATATATATATATATAATATATATATATATATTGTAACATCCGTCGAATTTCAAAATTATGAAACCAAACCCGAACTCACTTTAAACTTTCATACGATGGAAATTTTAATATTTAAAATTTTTATTATTTATTTTATTGAATCAAACGCGTTAAATGTGCAATTTAAACAATATTGAAAATGTTTTATTCATTCTATCATTTAAACAAAGAATAATTAAACAAAGAATAATAATTATTTATTTTATAAATAAATCTTTTTTATAAAAATATAAATCTTTATTTATCATTTTACAATAATAACTAAATGGAAAAGACTTATTAAAACTTCTAAAGTTATAAAATAAATTTTAATAAACTTATAAAGTTACAAGTCTTATAAAAGTTATAAAGATTTTATAAGAAAATAAATTGTAATTATTCTTTTATCTACTTTTATTTAATCTTATATTTATTTCAAAATCATAACCCCCTTTTTAAAGACTTATAAATCACCATTAACACCATTCATACCTCCTTCTAACCTCAAGTATAAAAGCAAGGCCTCACTTTTTATTTGCTCATTCTCTAAAAACCTCACTATCATATCTTCTTTCATCAATTGGTTATGATTAACTTGAAGAATTTTATTTTACAATAAATTTTAAGAATTATTAATACTAAGGTAATCTTTTATTGCTTTTATATTATACATTTTAATCATCCTAACATCCAATTATTCTCATGACTTTATGTTCTTACTATTGTTCTTTCTTCTACCAAATCTCTTTTATTTTAATCATCATCATTTAATCATTAACATTTTAATAATCACTAACATTATAACAATCACTAACATTCCTAAATTAAGCTAACAACACACTAACATAAACAAAGAATCCCTTTTGCATATGGACGGCTATGCCGCCGCATTCGGTTATTTCACAAGATTATTGTTCTAAATGATGGCTATACCAAAGTCTTGAAATATTTTTATAACTCAAATAAAGACTAATATACCATATATTGACATAATAAAATGTTCTAACCCATTTCATGCTTTAATGATTTTAAAAGTGCACATAAGTGCCTTATTACAATTCTGGTAGAATATAATCTTATTTTAACCGACTATAACTTGATCATAACAAAATAAATTTGAGTAAAATCAGACTCCAAAGTAAAGTTCTTTGAATTACCTTTTCAACGACAGTTTATACTCTTCAAACTCAATCGGAAAACTCAACAATAGCCTTCACAAGATAAGTGTGCATTTCAACACCTTCTGTCTTGTGTTGCTTGTTTTACCTATTTAATGTTCTTTTCATAAAAAAATTTCTGAATAAAGTTGTCCGGGAGACTTTGAACTAATCAATTATAATTTTTTATAATTTTATGAAACCGTTTTCTATTTTTAAAACCTGTTCAAACACATACCAAACATTCTGTCCAAAATCTAAAATTGATACAATAATCCTTTTTCAATCTACCTTTCGTTTTTAGCATTTTTTAAACGTCCTAATTTCTTGTAATGAACTCCAACCTCAAGTTATTATTCTTTTTATCATTTAGGACATCACCTTTGACTCTTGACATTCAGTTTTCTTATGTACTCTACAACCACCACTATACTTGTGAGTTTTCCATGTGAGTATTCTATACCCCTTTTTTATATTTTCACATTTGAGGTGAAACATGTTACCTTATACTCGTTGCACTTGTAAAACGTTTGATTCTTGTAAACTTATGGCAGTTCACTTGTATGTTGTGATTACTTGATCTTTATAGCTACCATGTAATGTCGATTATATGTACAATCATTAACTATTGCTAGCCTAGCGATGTCATAAATTGTCACACCCTCAAAATCCATGTGCGGAGTTTTACCGCGAGGCGTGTGAACAAACCAGGATCACAGTCAATAGTTACTCAGAACGACTCCATATGCCATAATTAGAATAAAATCAACCAAAGTAAAAACTTTAAACTGTGCGGAAGCGTTTTGTAAAACAACCCAAAGAAATAAAAATGTATACTATGGCAAAACATGTGCCAACCCAAAAGAGTAAACATTAACCATTAAAATACTAAAAATATCCTGAAAACCGGGTCTTAGAATGCAAGTGAAACCTTGTAGTGCTCCTAGTGGCAAGCAAGCTAATGACCTGAGAATAGCATACTAAAATGTCAACACAATGGTTGGTGAGTTCAAGAGTGATATTCAAACATAAACAGTTTAATAACATAGATATAAAAGTAGTGCATTGTAACATATAGCTAGTCCATTAACAATAAATATTAATTTATAGTGATTTCGCAATTGAAGCTGACTGTGTTACGTTGTTGCCTCCTGTCACGACTTAACATGTCGTGACAATATTCAATAGGACAAATTGCACCCAGTTGACCTCGAGTCACACAGGTGGGGCTCATCAAACCCAGTAGTACTACCCAAATTTCCCCACTATTCAATATTAACAATTCGAAAGTGTGAGGACTTTTCCATGATATCAACACTATATTAATATTATACACAACTTGAATATATAAAGCGTTTGTGATCTACCAGTATGCTATCTCCCCCAAAAGAGATTAAATAAAGAGTGGGGCATGAACTCACCTGATATGCGTGATAGACACTTAGAGTTTTACTTGACAAACTGAATGGACAGACAACCTTCAGAGGTTACCTAGATCATATAAGTACGTGAGTACGTGCAAACAGAGAACATGTGAAACCCTAAGTACACTACAACCAAGGACTCAAGGTTTCAGAAAAACAGACATGTTTGACCCAGTTGACCCATTTGACCCGTTGGTGACTTTATTTGTTGTAAACCATTCAAGCAATCATACACATATATCATACATGGTCAACATTCAAATAGATCATATGCATCCTATATTATCCAGGTGTATCATTTAGATCATCATACAACCAAGTATCATACGAATCTAGAACATTAACATGTCCACTAGTTATAACACAACTAACATGTCACACAAAGATCAAATCACGCACCACATGCCATGTGAAGCCACTCACGACTTCACATCCTAAACCCTGCCAATCCTACTAAGTAGGGGCCTCAGATTCGCACGCGTGTATGATGATCATAATCGTATTCATTAACCATGTTCATTGCATTCAACAAACATCACAACAATCAATTTCCAGTCCCAAACATGATGTCCTAACTACTAACCAACATCAACATCATACATGATCATCAAAGTCCAAACATCACCATGATTATCCAAGCATCCCGTACAACTAATTTAACATGTTCTATCACATTAGAATTCGTCCATGAACTTACTAACATGATCCTAACATCCCAAACATGTTCAAACTATCATCCTTCAAACTTTGTGCAAATAAAGTTTCCCTTTTGGGAAAGTACATTCCAACATCTATCAACACTCAATGTATTCATGAATTCATTACAATTATACCATCTCAAGCTCATAACAACATCTAGACATGATTAACAATACCTAATCATCATAATCCATCAATCATCGTAAACAAAAGTTTCCACTTTTGGCAAGCTATGAACAACAACACTCATTCTAAGATTTCTAGCATTCAATCAACAATCTAGCATCTAATCATCATCCTGAACACATCAACAACATCAATCCATCACTAGATCATCATGCATGAAAATAAAGTTACTATTATTAGTAACCTATGAACACCAACTTAAATTCATCAATTTCATGCAAAATCAATGTATCCTAACATTCATACAACCCACTAATCATCATACATTCATCAAACAATCATCCATCATGCATAATCTCATCAATTTCGAATTAGGGTTTGCTTAAAATCAAAGTTCATGATTAATCCACTAAAAACATACAATTCATACATAATCAACGCTAAACAACATGTGTTCAATCCAACTAACATATTAACATCATCAAACAACATCAAATTCGACCCCATGAGCACCCATAAACGAATTAGGGTTCGGCCACCATGAAAAACCTACGAAAACTTGTAAAAATCTAACCTTTAAACGTGTGTTAACTTGCAATTGATGATTCCTACGTGTTGTATGCCTTGAAATCGAGCAAAATCGATGCTTTGATGCTTGTTCTTGGTCGAATTCGAAGTTGGGAGGGGGAGAGGGTGATGGTCGCGGCCGATTTGGGGTGGGGCTAGGGTTAGGAGTGTTTTGTTAAATATTATTTTCCATATTTACCCTTTAAGCCCTTGTGTTTTGGTATATTATAAAAACAAGGCTTTAAACTCTCTGTAAAGTGTTTTTAATTTAATAATATAAAGATAAAAACTAATAAAAATCATTATATATTTTATCTTTATAAAAACACAAGGAATACGAATAAATAGGCACGTTTCCGCATTACGCGATTAATTTTCTAATTAACATTTAAAACATGCAAACACATAAACATAACACAATAATCACATAATCAATTAGATTATCATTAATTTAACATTATTAGTTATTATTAGGTCACCAACGTTAAACGACAACTATTGTGTGTTTATGACACGTGTATGCAAGACTTACGGGACTAACGGAGTTTGATAGCAGAAATTTACCGGATGTAAATACGTACGTATGTACGTACGTATGTATGTATTTATGTATGTATGTATGTATGTATGCATGTATGTATGTATGTATGCATGTATGCATGTATGTATGTATGGATGTATGTATGCATGTAGGCATGTACGTATGTACGCATGTACGTATGTACGCATGTACGTATGTACGCATGTACGTATGTACGCATGTACGCATGGATGCATGTACGTATGTACGCATGGATGCATGTACGTATGCACGCATGCACGCATGCACGCATGCACGGACGCACGGCGCACGCACGCACGCACGCACGCACGCACGCACGCACGCACGCACGGACGCGTGCACGCACGCACGCATGGACGCGTTCATGGACGCGTGCACGCATGGACGCGTGCACGCACGCGTGCATGGACGCGTGCATGGACGCGTGCATGGACGCGTGCATGGACGCGTGCATGGACGCGTGCATGGACGCGTGCATGGACGCGTGCATGGACGCGTGCATGGACGCGTGCATGGACGCGTTCATGGACGCGTGCATGGACGCGTGCATGGACGCGTGCATGGACGCGTGCATGACGCGTGCATGTACGCGTGCATGTACGCGTGCATGTACGCGTGCATGTAGCATGCATGATGCATGGACGCATGCATGGACGCATGCATGTACGCATGCATGTACGCATGCATGTACGCATGCATGTACGCATGCATGTACGCATGCATGTACGCATGGATGTAGCATGGATGTACGCATGTATGTACGCATGTATGTACGCATGTAGGTACGCATGTATGTACGCATGTAGGTACGCATGTAGGTACGCATGTAGGTACGCATGTAGGTACGCATGTAGGTACGCATGTAGGTACGCATGTAGGTACGCATGTAGGTACGCATGTAGGTACGCATGTTGGTACGCATGTATGTACGCATGTATGTACGCATGTATGTACGCATGTATGTATGTATGTATGTATGTATGTATGTATGTATGTATGTATGTATGTATGTATGTATGTATGTATGTATGTATGTATGTATGTATGTATGTATGTGACGATTAGTCAACATGACTTCCCGTTATAGACATAGGTATATACTTAGTAGTGGAATATTTAAAGGGAGTATGAGTTACGTGTTTCAAAAGAAAGTAGAAAAGAAAACGCCTAGTAAAATGAAGTTGTAAAAGACTAAAAGGTAATCAAGGTACCAAACACTCTTTATTCTAACATATGAGGTTGAAAAAATCTCTAAAATATCTGCTTAAACCATATAATTGATTACAAGTTTATCATATTTAGTAATACAACAAGATGAATACACTGTCATCGTACTTTTGCCAAGAAAGAACAACTCGTAACATAAATTAAGTTGCCAAAAAATCTCTCTATCTTTTTAACCATGTGTTGCATTATCTTTCATTTTCTACCTTTTAGCGCCACCCTAGTGTCACATCTCCACTGCCAGCTATCGATCACCCTCAATCTTTTGGCTTATGACACTCAACCATTTATTGATTTTAGTATGCATGTGTATATATATTTTTGTGTGTGTTGTGTGGCGCAAGTTGAGTCTCTCATGGGGCCGTGGCACTAGCGGACTTGGAAAGTATTGTCATTAGTGAGGGGGCGCAATGCTCCTCCCAAGGGCTGCATTCTTGTTGACCTAGCTGGTGATGCGATGATGGTATAACACATGCCCTGGCATAACATTAGCAAATACCCTTAACTAAATGATGTTCCTCCCAACCTTGTTTTACAAAAACTTCAAAGGCGAATAGAAAGCCATACTCAAATCGACGCTGCCATCTATAGTACGGGATGGCTTGGTGAGGGCTGAGGCTCGTCCCGTTATAGTTGTTCCTATCACCATGTCATCACGGTGATAGAGACATTTAAGGACAAACGTTTTCCGAAATACCTCTTTAACCCTGGGCTCTATAGACAATATGTGTCAAATGGTGGTTAAGAGATTGACATGTGGCATTAAATACCTTGTTTTATTAGATTTTATATATATATATATATTATATATATATATATATATATTATATATATATATATATAGATACATATATATAGATATATGTATATATATACATATATATGTATACCTATATATATATACATATATATACATATATATATATATATATATATATATATATATAATATATATGTACGTGTGTATATGTATATATGTATGTATGTATGTATCTATCTGTCTTATTCACCTCAAACATCCTAATGGAAACCAATCCATAACATCTTCATTTTTAATTTCTCAATGTTCCTTATAAGTAATTTTTTAATTGTTTTGATATCTGATTATATTAATGGTTGAATCACTATAATTAAGGTTTGCTTTCGTGTTTAATGATTAGTCAACATGACTTCCCACTATAGACATAGGTATATACTTAGTAGTGGAATATTTAAAGGGTGTGTGAGTTATGTGTTTCAAAACAAAGTAGAAAAGAAAACACATAGTAAAATGAAGATGTAAAAGACTAAAAGATAATCAAGGTACCAAACACTCTTTATTCTAACATATGAGCTTAAAAAACCTCTAAAATATCCGCTTAAACCATATAAATGATTACAAATTTATCATATTTAGTAATACAACAAGATGAACACACTGTCATCATGCTTTTGCCAAGAAACAACAACTTGTAACATACATTAAGTTGCCAAAAAACCACTCTCTCTTTTAAACCATGTATTGCATCATCTTTCATTTTCTACCTTTTAGCGCCACCCTAGTGTCAGATCACCACCGCCATCTATCGATCACCATCAATCTTTTGGCTTATGACACTCAACCATTTTTTGATTTTAGAATGCATGTGTATATATACTTTTGTGTGTGTTGTGTGCCGCAAGTTAAGTCTCTCATGGGGTCGTGGCACCAGCGGACTTGGAAAGTATTGGCATTAGTAAGGGGGCGCAATGCTCCTCCTAGAGGTTGCATTCTTGTTGACCTAGCTGGTGATGCGATGATGGTATAACACATGCCCTTGCATAACATTAGCAAATACCCTTAACTAAATTGATGTTCCTTCCAACCTTGTTTTACAAAAACTTCAAAGGTGAATAGAAAGCCATACTCAAATCGACGCTGCCATCTATAGTACGAGATGGCTTGGTGATGCGCTGAGGCTCGTCACGTTATAGTTTTTCCTATCACCATGTCATCACAGTGATAGAGAAATTTAAGGACAAACGTTGTCCGAAATACCTCTTTAACCCTTGGCTTTGTAGACAATCTATGTCAAATTGGTGGTTTAAGAGATTGACATGTGGCTTTAAAAGCTTTGTTTTATTAGAGTTTATAGATATGTATATATAGATACATATATATACCTATATATACATATAAATACGTCTGTATATATATATATATATGTGTATGTATGTATGTATGTATCTATCTGTCTTATTCAACCTCAAACATCTTCATTTTTAATTTCTCATTGTTCCTTATAAGTAATTTTTTAATTGTTTTGATGTCTGATTATGTTAATGGTTGAATCATTATAATTAAGGTTTGCTTTCGTGTTTAACGATTAGTCAACATGACTTCCCGCTATAGACATAGGTATATACTTAGTAGTGGAATATTTAAAGGGTGTATGAGTAACATGTTTCAAAAGAAAGTAGAAAAGAAAACGCATAGTAATATGAAGGTGTAAAAGACTAAAAGGTAATCAAGGTACCAAACACTCTTTATTCTAACATATGAGCTTGAAAAAACCTCTAAAATATCCGCCTAAACCATATAAATGATTACAAATTTATCGTATTTAGTAATACAACAAGATGAACACACTGTCATCATGCTTTTGCCAAGAAACAACAACTCGTAACATACATTAAGTTGCCAAAAAAACACTCTCTCTTTTAAACCATGTGTTGGATCATCTTTTATTTTTCTACCTTTTAGCGCCACCCTAGTGTCACATCACCACCGCCATCTATCGATCACCCTCAAGCTTTTGGCTTATGACACTCAACCATTTTTTTGATTTTAGTATGCATGTGTATATATTTTTGTGTGTTGTGTGGCACAAGTTGAGTCTCTCATGGGGCCGTGGCACTAGCGGACTTGGAAAGTATTGGCATTAGTGAGGGGGCGCAATGCTCCTCCCAGGGGCTGCATTCTTGTTGACCTAGCTGGTGATGCGATGATGGTATAACACATGTCCTGGCATAACATTAGCAATACCCTTAACTAAATTGATGTTCCTCCCAACCTTGTTTTACAAAAACTTCAAAGGCGAATAGAAAGCCATACTCAAATCGACGCTGCCATCTATAGTACGGGATGGCTTGGTGAGGCGTTGAGGCTCGCCACGTTATAGTTATTGCTATCACCATGTCATCACAATGATAGAGACATTTAAGGACAAACGTTGTCCGAAGTACCTCTTTAACTATTGGCTCTGTAGACAATCTGTGCTACACCCTAAATAGGTTTCATATGAGCATAGATTGGTCTGATCAGATTCTTGTTAGTTATACATTTGGGGATCAAACTTTTTACTCTTAGGCTTTATGGATCTAGCGAACTGGATATTATTTCAGCCCAAAGTCTCATAAGGTGGGCTCATAAAAAATTAATCAAGTTTTAACTCTTTGTCTCTAAGAACGGTTGATATTCAAATACCAAAAATGATTATAGATTTAGTGGTTGTTTGACAGCTTTTTAATCAGACATTTAATGGTTTAGATTTCTGAATGATTAAGCATTTAATGGTTCAAACTATTTGTTTCACGAGCAAATGTCTGAATGGTTTTGAGATTTGTTTTTGAATAATTAAACATTATACTAGTGTTGAATGGTTAAGAGGTCTAATGCTAAATGCTTAAGACCTCTTATCTGAATTGGTCAGACATTTGCATTTGAATAGTTAACGATGATATATTAGTTTTTAATGGATCAGACCTCTTAATGGTTCAACACTTAATGGTTCAAACTTATTATTGATTTAACACTTAATCATTCAGAAGTTACCAAACAACCCTTTAAAATAATGTATATTTTAAGTTACCAAACAACCCTTTAAAGTAATGTATACCTAGCTTAATATTAATATATATTATGATTACATTAATCGTTTATTCAACCTAGTCACATCAACTTTGTACCTTCTAACTAGCTTAATATATAATTGAATTTTATGGAACTCCAACGTAATAATATATTGTTTTTTATTTTATTACTTTATATGTAATCATCTATTGAATTACTCGATATTTATCACAAGTTTCTTATACATTTTAAATAAAATTACGGACATTGATTAAAGAATTGTTAAAACTTGTGAGTATAAACAGTTCATGATGTGGAACGATCATAAAGTGCTAGTTTCGTCATCGACTACCATACAAGTTGGTCAACTAGAAACGCATTTTGGCTTAACACCTGGTTAATAGTTCCCATTATATTTCTTATACTTGACTCCGGATGCTAGACACTCGAGACACTGTCTAAACGAACACTAAATATCCCCTTGTACAAAATACCACTCTATGCCCCTCTCATCGACTTGTTATTGGTGATGCCACATCGTTTTAAATCTCTCATATTGGTCACTTTTTCTTTCCTCCGTCTCTTTGCATTCTTTCAATAATAAGTAGGTTTCTTAAGCACGAGACAAGACACACTACCGTAAATCTCAACCTCCGAAGTTAGAAGGATGATAAATATCTTACGAACCAAAGTTAAAAGGATGAAAAATTATCTTTCAAATGCTTCGACAGTTAAATTTATTAAACATTTGTTTCATGTTGCACGCTGAATCTAACATGTTTAAGTTTGAGCATGAGAGACATGTACCGACAAAAACTTGAAAACAGTATTGTAAGTGATCAGTCAACAATATCTCGAAATACTTTTACGAACGACTAAAGATACATTCTTTATATGAGATTGTTAGAAGACAAACATTGATGCAAGTATTACTGATTTCAACTTACAAACCTCAAAATATCATATATGTATTTTACTACATACAAGTAGTTGCATGTTTTTATTATTATTATTATTAAGTTAACAATTTTAAATGTTCAATTTATAAATAACTAGGTATCGATCATAAACACATAGATCCAATAAAATTTTTAGCTGAAGTTCTGCTCTTTTAAGTAAAAAAAGAAAAAAAAATTCTACTAAAAGACAATATTTGAAATAGTGCCACCACAAATATGTTGAGGAAAACAAAATAATTATTAACCTTACCCTAAAACAAAATGCAAACCATGAACCACATAAAACGTGACCACATAAAACAAACATATAAATGTAAGATTAAAACAGACATATGAAAACATTTACAAAGCGTAGCGTATACTATTGCCAACAACCACCTATGACTGTAAAACTTTAAGCATAAAAAGTATCAAGCTACCCCTTACCTGTAATTTTCTACGATTTCAAAGTCACGACACCGGAAACCATGGTGTTCATGCCGCACATGCCCGACCCTCTACAAAGCTTGTAGTAACCATGTTCTCCCCAACGTTTACCCCACGAGTTCTTGATGATCCAGTAAGGCTTGTTACCCAACCTTAGAATCGAGAACCCTTTCGAACCATACCCCACGATCAACACACCATGGTTCACCAGTTTCTTGGGACAAATCAATGGACATGACACCCCGCCGATGTAAGTTTGCATGAACACCGCGTTCAAGCCAACTGCAAAAAATCAAATACTATGTGCTAATTCCTGATAGGGGTGTGCATGGTTGGTTTGGATCGATTTTGATCTAAAACTGAAATCAAAAACCGATATTTCGGTTTCTAGGTTTTTAAAACCGTTCGGTTTTTGTTTTTCGGTTTTTGGTTTTCGGTTTTCGGTTTCGGTTCGGTTTTTGGTTTTTTTTTTTTCGGTTTTACCATTTGTGTTTCAAGTTAAAAAAAATATTTTAAAGTAATGAATTTAAACAAAAAACTTTGGTCTTTACATTATTTTGTTAATCTCTAAATATAATATATATATATTTTTATAATTTAATTGACGTTAAAATTAAATGTAATTTACAATATATAAAACAATATATTCAATAAAACATTTTAATTTATCAATTCAAATAAAAAAAATTAAATATTATTCTTAAAACCTAAATATTTAATCTATTTTAAATAACACAAGTTAAATAAGTAACTGATAGCTAATAATTTTTATAAGTATATGATTACAACCCTAATTTACAAGTTTTGATTATATGATTTCGGTTCGGTTTTTTGGTTTTTGTTACAAGCAAAACCAAAACCGAACCGAAAATTTCAGTTTTTAAAAAATCATCAAACCTCATCGGCGGTTTTCTAGCACTTTCGGTTTTATCGGTTCGGTTTCATCGGTTATTTTGGTTACGTTTTGGTTATTTTGGTGATAATATATATATATATATATATATATATAATATATATATATATATATATATTTCGTACTAGTTATTGATTTTACATATTAAGACAACAAAACAGCAAAGTTTTTTAGTAATTGTTTTAAATATTATATTCTACGTAAAACATTAAATTAATAAAAATTTTAAAACTAGAGAATTGAAAAAAAAAAAAGGGAAAGAGATCTCAAAAAAGAGAGAAAAATAATAAGATAAATAACTTATTTCATTTCGGAACCTTCATAGATTTATCGAATCGGTTACTATTTCTGAATCTCAAAAAAGAGAGAAAAATAACAAGGAATAGGATTTGATTAGTTGGTATTCAAAATATACGATTCAAGTAGTCAAGTCGAGAAAGAGATGGTTGAATCAAAATCATTTTGTTTAAAGTTCTATTTTTGTCGGATCGGATCATCCCTATAATATACAAAGACAAACTCCAGATATTTGAGATCTTTCTCTTTGAATAATATCTCAATTCCAGCGACGGTTTCATTAGATATCTTACAACTAGAATCGCTCTTAGTTAATGAGTTGAAATAAACTAACAAAATCAAGAGTGTGTGTGTTTTTTTTTCATTAGACCCATGCCCTTAGTTAATCCTATAATTCATATCAGGAAATTTTACTTCCCCACCTAGCTACTCTAGGTTGGGGGGTAGGTCCTGGTGGGGAAGTGATAGATACTTTTCCATACTTTGTATATGTTTGTAACAATATGGACAGAATTTTCGTAACTCCAATCGATTAGGCGTATTGTGCCGGTTCTTTTGAGTAATATATCTGGAAATGCCCGTTACAGAAATATCCAGAAATCTAAATCTAGAAATAACATTGAATTTCATAAATGAAGTAGTTAATGGTAGTTAATGGTGGGGTTACCATTATCCTTTTTGTAGTGACGAATCCTGTATGTGTTCCTAAGAAAAGGAATTTGTCCTTTTTTCGGGGTCTCAAAGGAGCGTGGAAACACATAAGAACTCTTGAATGGAAATGGAAAAGAGATGGAACTCCAGTTCCTTCGGAAATGGTAAGATCTTTGGCGCAAAAAAAGGGGTTGATCCCTCCTAAAGAAGCACTTCACGAAGCCTCCCGGAATTTGATTGATTTATTGATTTTCTCAGGGGCAACGATCTAGGGTTAATGAGACAGGATTAACCGAGGCTGTGCCGATAAGCTCCAATTGCATCATAGGCATTACAAAAAAAGGGTTCTTTTTTTTTTGTATACTTATAGTTATTATCTTCATTTTGATAGTTTCTACGATTTATAATTCTTCAAGTTGACTCTGTGGTAATACGAGCAGCTAAACCTTATTTGGCTACTCCAGGAGCAACTGTTCATGGACATTATGGGGAAATCCTTTACGAAGGAGAAGAAGATTCGGCCAAAATGTGGACTTCCACGGGAATAAAAAAAAATGGATTTCAATTTATATTTCTAAATTAGAATTCTTGGAAATTTTTTTGGAGTCTGGCCGCGAGGTTGAAGTGAACGTTCACAAAGATCGGGAAGTAGACCGACTACTCCAAGAGCACTCATCCATAAACCAGTATTCTAGGTGCTCGGTTAACCTAATTAGAAACATCCACTTTTATTTTGATTTGAACACCGTGATTATATTTTCGTTTTGTTTCTAGGTCACGTTTTAACATTAAAAAAACAAAAAAAAAACTCAGCCTTTTATTTTGATTTAAACACCGTGATTATATTTTCGTTTTGTTTCTAGGTCACGTTTTAACATTAAAAAAACAAAAAAACTCAACCGTTTAAGGGTATAAAAAAATCACAAATTATTATCATGAACCGGTCATAAAAAACCACAAATTATTATCATGAACTGGTCGGCGGGTAAAAATCAAACGTCTAAGTGACGACCCGCTGACCCTCCCTCGATCCAGAGGGTCTATTCACAAACTTGTGTAGTATGTGTAATGAACAGTTGATGCTCACCAGCAAGAGGGCCATGTCGGACCAGATATGCAGCCATCTGATCCTCATCCGCCGGTATATTCGTAAAATTCGCAACCTTCACCGCAACCTTCCCCGGATCAAACCTACACTCCCCCGCTTTCCCCGTATACGGATAACTCTCCTCTGACTCGATCCCACCCGCATTCATCAAATAACCATAAGCATTCGTCATAAGCCCACCCGAACACCCGTTATCACACGCATCCTTCTCCGAAGCATCACACTACACCACAACAACAAAATCACACACGTCCCAAAACCTCCAAAACCAACATTCGTAACCGAAATCGAGTTCTACTAACCGTGTGATCACAATCTACGAGCTGTTGTTCACTCAAATTCCGTAGCTCCCCCGTCGTGATGAAATTCGCACCCTCGAGAACCCCGGTGGTGCTAACGCCCAACACGCGCCACACGCACCCTGCCAGAAAACCCAAATTCACATCCAATCACCGTCAAAACCAATAATAATGATAACCGATAACAACTGAGGGTGTAAACGAACCAAACAGTCACCCATCTTACTTGGGATAAACTAATAAAAACTCTAAAAAAAAGCTCAAACCGAGACAAGCTTAAACAAGCTCGATCTAAAAAAACTCAAATCAAACCAAGCTTAAACGAGCTCGACTCCGAATTTAAGCTCACAACATCGCTTGTTTACTAAATGAGGTCGACATGAATTTTAAATATCAAGCTCAAGTCGACTTACATGCCTTAACGAATTTTTTGTTTATTTAATTTTCTATTTAAATATTAAATATTCATAATAAATATGTAAATAAATCATATTATTATATATTATAATATTATATAAGGATAAAAGTAATTACATAATATTTGTTATGTTATATATATAAAAAGTTACAGCATAAATAGATATAAAAATAATAATAATAATAATATAAATTTTAATAATTTAAAAACAAACGAACCGTCACCCGGGCTCAGCCTTCAAAATAAAAGTATAATATACATTTTAATAATTAAAAAACAAACGAAACAAGCTTTAAAATATAAAATAAAATTTTAGTAACTTAAGATCGAACCGAACCAAGCTTTGACAAATAAAAGTATAAAACTATACAAGCCGAGCTCGACCTCAACTTTCTAAAACCAAAACGAGCCAAAGCTCAGTTTTTACCCGAGCGGCGAAGTTTAATAGGGGCGGAGGGGGCCTCCTATTTTTTCGTTCGTAGTGTTAAAATTTAACCCGATAGTTATAAATATTGAGTTCGATCTCCTAAAAAAATTAATTCACCCGTCCTTACGAAATTGGTTAAGCTCCGCCACTGTTTATGCCCTAATTAAACAATCAAGGGTTGTTTACCTGTGTTTTAACCTCAGTGACAGCCCCTTTTTCCCTCCAATCAAACTCCTCCGGCAGATCATCAACATCCATCGTCGGAGCAATTCCGTCACCGTTGCTGTTAACGGCGTTTCCACCGCCTATAACGCCTAAATACATTGCTTCAAACTCCTCCTCAGTCAGATCGGAGAACGGAGTAACGCCGTGAACCGCCGTGGGATCCAACAGCTGGTGTTCAACAGCTTTAATAATATTATTCGAGAACACACCGAGGCGGTGGAGGTACTCTTCTCCGGTGGCGTAATGCTTATCGTGTTCGTTAATAAACGTTTTGAACCGGAGCTCCGTCGGAGTTCCGACGAGGTGGTGGTTCGGGTGGTCGGTGAATTGGGTGATGATGATGGGGTCGTGGGCGTGGGGTTAACGAAGTTAATGTGAACGGTGAGGATGGCGCATGTTAGCGTGAGGATGGTGGTGGCGTAGGTTAGAGGGCCTCCGGCCATTGGTGGTGTTTTGGTGAAGGTGTGTGGTGATGTGGTGTGTGAAGGGGTGATATGTAGGGATGAGAGTGGGGAATTTACGGTTTTACCCTTTTCTTTTGGAGGTGGTGAAGGAAGATGTTGGGTGGGTAGTTTTGTAATTTGAGGTGGAGGTTGTGGGGTGTGACACGTGGAGAGAGGGTGATGTTGCATTGGGTTTAGGTTCTGACACGCGTGTATTTGGGTGAGTCCACGTAGTCTGGTGAGTGTGAACATTTGAACATACCATTTAATAGGGTTTCATATAATAATAATAATAATAATTTTGTTTACGATATGTTATCAACATACCGGATTCATGGGCGGATTTAGAGTCCAGGGACGGGGTAGCCGTCCACTAAAAACTTTATTTTTAGTGTTATATATGTGAAAATTTTATTATTCTCTTATAACATTTATCATCGTTTTTTTAAAATTCTTGAAACTAAAAAAAATCATAATTATCTCAAATATATTATTTGAAACGAAATTACATTGGGTCCGGTGATCTTCTGACAGGCTGACGAATCATATTTTTTTACTAATCGGGTTTGTAATCGAATCCATTTTTTAAATTTTACTCTCAAATAATCATGTAATTAGTAGGAAGAAAAAAATTATATCAAGATAAATATATTTGATAATTATATATCTAAAATATGTTGAACATATCATCAATTTTATAAGTATAATTGTTTCAAACATCACATATCATCACTTTTATGAGTATAATTGCTTCAATATGATTTTTATTATATTATAAATATACGCAAATTCACGAGTTTGAGACCATTTTAAAAAAAATTACGTTAATAAACCGACCCGACCCATCTGACTAGAACTGGACCGATAAAATATATATTATACTATAGTGGTATAATGACACTTAAAATTTCCGCCCCTATTAAAAGAATTTCTGGATCCGTCACCGACTGGATTGGTCACCGACTGGATTGATGGAATGTTTTTACAAAGGAAGTATAGATACTTCACACATCTAATATTAGGCCCTGAAATCATGTGAGGTATTGTTGAAAAATGAAAAGAAACCTATAAAACATATTCAATCTTATTTGTTTGTTTCATGTTATTTTTAGTTGCTTACTAATATTCATTTGTTGTTTATTTTTATTTACACATATGTGTGAGTCAATGTTAAGTCTTGGACTTGTGATTACCGGTACTAGAAAGTATTGTGTATCTTTTAATGTAGTTAATAGCTAGTTCTTGTAATGTTTGTTTTAATCTTCAACTTTATATTACAAATGAGAAAAACTACCCGCGGGCTGTGGCGGTGCAGTACAATTAAAATTCATGTGTTACTGTTGGTCATACGCTATGGAGAATTAGTTATGTAAACTAAAATGTAGATAGAAAACACAATACTATCCTGTATGTAATGGTATAAGAAATTAATAATGTTATTTACAAAAAAATATGTTAGAATATAAAAACTTTGAAAATGTAATTTAATAGGAAAAATATAAGAAAAGGTAGAATAAAAAATTTTATTATGTGCAACCCGCATCAGCGACAACTCAAAACCACGTACAAATCAACTCTGGTAAATGCACATTTGTATTCAGTTAACAAATAAATATTATGTAAAAGCTAAGCAAACACATAAAAAAATAGAAGAATGTATGAGAGTGGAACCATGAACCTCTAGATGACTAAAAAATTACCTTACCACATGGATTACATGACAATGTTAAGAAAATGATAAAAGAAATTTATAACCACTTAAAAACATGAATAAAAAATTAAATAATTCCAACGACCTTTGAAAATAAGAATATATACAATTACACCTCAATCTCTAAGGTATTCAAATAAAATTTGACTATAGTAGTATGTAAAAGTTAAAACATCGTGTTAAAAAAATTCTCTATACAAGATGGACGAGTTGTTGCATTATAATTTTATTCATTAATACCTAACCACCTTAAGGCGACAAGGCAATCAAGCAGCAGACAACTTGGGTTTTCCAAATGAGACCTAGGTTTGATTCCCGTTAGGTAAACATCTTAGGGTGGGTAGCTCACGATGATGATCGGGGAATGTTGGTCATTTGAGTTTAATGTGATGGTGGGACAAAATAACAGTTTGAAACCACACCTCATGACTTGTTTAGATCTATACGTCGGTTGACTCCTATGACATTTTTGGGCAAGGGTGCCAAAGCCTATTAGCTAGTTCAATATGTTCTTTTATTTTTCTCACTAACATCTCTATCTAGACGAGATTGTTCTAAACAACTCATTAGATACGAATCTTCGAACTAGGGTAATTAACATAATTAGTTTTTTAAACCAACTAAGAAGAATGTTGATTATCTTTTCATCTCTTTTTTATTCTTTTAGATATACCAAACGTTCGGAGAAGTTATTGTTAGACTCACATTTGTTTAGAAAATTGGGTTCATAAAAGCTTAGCGTGGATGTGTATAAAGGTTTTCACGCTCCTATGATATTGTTATGTGCGTCATCCCACGTACACTAGCCATGAGTTTTTGTAAGATTTTCTCACGTTCCTTTTCACCCATATGTTTCCTTGTTTAGTTTTTTATGTGATTTTGCATTTCATATTTCTACCCTTCACATTCTATGTAGTGGTAGAGGTGATAAATTTTTTTGGTGTCTTTTACGAGGCTATCTAGTAGCTATTTGTTAACACTTTTTTGTTTATAAATATATTAAGTTACAAAACTCCCAACTCCCTTTTCTTACCCAACGATGCTTCTCTATGAACCCTTGGCTAATACCTAAGAAGTCTAAACCATTTGGTGCAGTGAACATATCAAAAACTTAGTACAATCGCCATCTTCAATTCAGAAGCTGATTTTAGTTAGTTTAGAAAATAAGATAACAAAATATGAGGTGGCAGATCAAAGATGCCATTAGGTTTGAGGGTATGTAAGATGGATGAGGTAGGTTTGTAGGATTTGGGTAGTCCATTGAGCAAAGGAGAAGGTGAAGGAGGTCAACTTGGTCTGACTATCTGCATTCTACAGTGCGTGACACGAACCCACATAGACGCAAATGGATCTAGTTGTAGCGGGCTAGCCCTACAATGGAGAAGACAAATTGGCAGCCTCGCTATGGAAACCATACGTGGAAAAGTGATGATACAAAGTTCAAGCTAGTGCTTCTGTTCAGGGTGTGAGCGGTGCGTGTAGCTTAATTTGATTGGTCAAACTTGGTATGCTTCACTTGTTTGTATCTTATTTTTAGTTTCTAGTTTTTCATTTTTTAAGATTATTTTAATTATTTCACATAAACTTAACAGAATAAAAGAAAATTAATCCGGCTAACCGTGTTATGCATACTCAAACTATTGGTCTAAACCTGTAATTTCTTAAGCTATGAATCAATACCGTAATATGAGTAAACTATAGTAACTATTTGTATGAGTATTTATATATTCAAAATTAAAAAAAATCATGAAAGAAGTATAATTATTTATATCTAATACTTTAGTGATTTAATAGAAAAATAAAAGATGAAGATCTTTATATCATCCTTATAATTTTCTAAAATGATTCATTAAACTACACTCTAACTTACAATATGTTTAATTTACATTACAATCAACATTAGTTTATAATAAAAAGGAATTAAACTACATTTCCCATGTTCTTGAATCTTGGTAAGGAAACATATTCAGTTTTCTGTTAAAAACAGATTAAAATAGTTATGTCTCCCCCTCTTTCTCCTCTGTTCATCCCAATCCCCAACAATCTCCATCATTTCAATCCATAATAATTCTTCATAATCAACACATCAATCAACTCAAAAGACCTAATTCTGCAGATGCTTCATCTCTCTGGATCTCTCAATTTTCGGATCTCTCATTCCTTCAATTCAATCACCAAGGTACAATCTTTCTCAATACGTTATTCGATTTCTGTTAATTCAACTGATTCGTATTCGAATTTGTGTAAAAGGGTTTCAATTGGTTGATCGATTGCTACAACGAACCTGTTTATGGACCTGTTTTAGATTCATAAACGGTGGTGAAGTAGAATTTTAGAGAATTACAGAGGGCTGAGGGTTTGATTTTGGGGATTAGGTTTTGGGTAATTCGTAGATATGTTGAAGATCATCAAGGGGATGAAAAAGGGTTCGAAGCCCGAAGTGATCGAACCACCTCCGGGGCCTAATGGTCCATCTGATGTGACTGTGAACCATGCTTCTCGTTCGGCTATGCCTCATGCTCAGCTGACTAATGTTAAGTCGCAGGCTATCGGTCGAACCCCTTCGCCTCAAACGTGTGTGATTGAGGTCACACCTTTGTTGAAAGATGTACCTGTATCCGAACGACATGTTTTGTTCATAAAGAAGGTGCATATGTGTGCTGTTTCGTTCGATTTCTCTGATGCGTTGAAGAAGGTTAAGGAGAAGGAGATCAAAAGGCAGAACTTACAGGAGCTTGTTGATTTAGTGCAGTCGGGCTCGAGTAAGATGAATGAAATCATGCAGCAAGAGATGGTTAACATGATTTCGATGAATATATTTCGGTCTTTGCCTCCTGCAGCTTATGAGAACACAGGAGCGATTGATGGTGACCCTGAAGAAGATGAGATGTACTTAGAACCCTCGTGGCCTCACTTGCAGCTCGTGTATGAACTACTTCTGAGATACGTGGTGTCACATGATACTGACACTAAAGTAGCCAAACGGTTTATTGATCATTCATTCGTGTTAAACTTGCTTGATTTGTTTGATTCTGAGGACCCACGAGAGAGGGAGTATTTGAAAACTATACTCCATCGCGTATATGGTAAATTTATGGTCCATCGCCCGTTTATAAGGAAGGCGATAAATAATATCTTTTATAGGTTTATTTTTGAGACAGAGAGACATCCTGGTCTTGGTGAGTTGTTGGAGATTCTTGGAAGTATAATAAATGGTTTTGCTGTCCCGATGAAGCAAGAACATAAGTTGTTTCTTGTTCGCGCTCTGATACCGCTTCATAAGGCAAAGTTTATAACTACTATCATCAGCAGTTATCCTACTGCATAACACAATTTGTTGAAAAAGATTATAAGTTGGCTGATATTGTTATTAGAGGGTTGTTGAAGTACTGGCCTGTTACTAACTGCACAAAGGAGATTCTTTTTCTTGGAGAACTGGAAGAAGTTCTTGATGCAACTCAACCCGCAGAGTTCCAACGCTGCATGGTTCCTCTTTTTCAACGGGTTGGCCGCTGCATTAATAGCCCCAATTTTCAGGTTTGTTTCTATATAAAATCCATTATTTAATAAAATTGCGTCAAGCTTTGATTTTGTGTAACTATTTCAGTTTAATAAGCTCTGCCCATGTTATTAGCTGCCTGATCCTATTAATGGCCCTCTGTCTAATTGTTGAGAAAATAAAGTTTTTCATAGTAAAGCTATTGGCGAGGTCTCGTGAGTGTGGAATACACAACATGTAATGTATGCATGTTTATTTTGGTGTCACAACATACTACATGGGGATCACAACATGTAATGTATGCATGCTATTGGTAGGATCTGAGGAGGGTGGAATGTATGCACACCTATTGGTTCCTGATGGATTGAATATTATATGTAGGAAAAATGTTATCACCTTTGAACACTATATAACAAGGGATTCTCACATATATATATGTGTGTTTGTATGAATGTATGCATACATGTATGTAATATATATGCATATACACAAATATATTACACATACATCATGCATTTATGCATGCGTATGATTGAAGAGCTAATCTGTGTTCATCAGAAATGAATGTTAGAAAGTGAGTTATAGAGGGTGGACATCTCATTTTCTATGCAAGTTAAGGACTTTAGTACCCAATAGAATGTTGATTTAAAGTTGTGTTGCAGGTTGCAGAACGAGCACTTTTCTGGTGGAACAACGAACATATAGTGGACTTGATTGCACAAAATCGAGATGTTATCTTACCCATCATCTTTGAACCCTTAGAGAAGAACATTCGGGGTCACTGGAACCAAGCTATCAACGGACTAACCGGCAATGTCAGAAAAATGTTCATTGAGATGGATGCAGAACTCTTTGAGGAATGCAATAATCAGTTTATAGAAAAAGAAGCCATGGTCAACCAAATGCTAGAGCAACGCGAGTTGACTTGGAAGAAACTTGAAGCAATTGCATCAGGAGATGATATAGTTATGGTTAATTAATAAAAAAACATTTAACACTGGAAAAAGACTTCAATTTATCCTTCTCCCATCAGATTTTTTTTATATAAATTTTGTCTCTCACTCACTGGATTGTCGAAGTTTTAGGCCATCGACTTGCCTGAGGCTGTATCGTAACACGCTGGATTGCTTCCTACAGGATCTCCTCACCTTGACTATTTGACTTCTTACAACATCCAAAAGGGCATACTAGCAGAGGTACGGTTGATGTTCTACAGTCTTACGGAGCACAATGGTCCGCTACTCATTTTTTCCATTAATTCACCTCAGAGTAATTATTATTTATTGTTATGATTGTTGATAATTTTTGTTATTGGGTTACTAATAAGTTAAAGTGATCACTTCATTAATCTATTGCTGAGTTCTAATTTTACCATGATTAATTTTTCAGTTCATAATTTCTACACTAGTAGGCAATCACCATGAGTTTATTATGTTCATTGAGCAATAACTTAAGGTAGTTCAAGTTAACAGGTTATCTGCATACTGCATTGCCCAAATAGTCTTCAAATTGACCCAATAAGACGACCCTAGTTTTCTGATATCGCTCACAGTAGTCCATATAGAGCCCATGAATGTCTCTATCACAATGCAGCCTTTCTCTGTCACACTCACAATGGCTCCACGGATATCAACGCCTGTTGTGCTGCTGAGATTGAGCTTGTTTTTTTAGATATGCTCATGTCGTTGGCGCATATGACCCATAGGAACTCAGATTGTTCAAGAAGAAGCCTCTTTGCTCCTTGTAGTGGCGTTTGTGGCATCCATCAGATGGATCATTGACAACATGGATTCGGCCTCTTTGCCGCCCATTGCACATTGGTCAAATCCAATAGTACAGTCAGCAAGGCGCCAAGGTGTTGATGGTCACTGGCCCAATTTTTGGTACATCTCCAGAAATTCTCGACTGGGTTCAGTCTGGAAAAGAGTTTGACATGTTGACTGAATGCACATCAGGTTCGTCTCGAGTATTCTCCTTCGGGAGGTTATGGAGCATTTAGTTTCCTGCAAAGAGAAAAGGATGAAAGATGAAAACAGAGTACAAAATCAGTAAATTCTTCTTGATATTCATATAAAGATGGAATCCTGACTTCATAAACTCCTAATACGCCTTTCTTAAAAAGCAGCAGTTTAATATTCACCACCCAGGTGAATATTCTCTTGAATCCTACATTTTAATAGTGGTGAATCAGAAATGGGTGTATTGGCAGAGTGCTACATACAGCTGGCAGAAGGTCTAAATTGCTCTCATAAAACTCGTCATGTTTGATGCGATTCAATTTAGAACGAGTAGTGAAGTAAAACACAACACATTGAACTGAATGTGACGTTTTCTTAAACACTAACATAGACATGTTTAATACGCATTTTACATGACATAAGACACTTAGATGTTAGTGCATAACTTGAATGAAGTGACCCAACACGTTTAACACGATTAAATATAAATGGTTCAGAACATGAATACCATGATACATTTAACATGATTATTTATAGGTTTCACTAAACAATACAAAGTTACAATAAAACTCCAATTATCACGATTAAATAAAAGTTAACAATCCATATTTGATTATTTATAAATGTATAAATCCTCATCAAATTGATAAATGGTCACAAATGTGTAGTCGTGTAGTTTCGATTTAACACGATAAATCAGATGTGTTTTATGCGTGCCATAAATGGGTTAAGCATGTTGAACCTGTTTATACAAGTTTTCTTAATCATGTTGACTCGTTTATGACCCGAACTCATTTAACTATGAAACAATTAACCGAATCCATTTTCCATATACCGAAGAAATTGCATAGTTATAACAATATCATTTTTATTAAAATCTAAAACGTACGAAAACATCAGTCATAGTTATAAGTTTGTATTTTAAACCGAACCGAAATATATCACGAATATTTTTGGGTGGTTATAAGTTATAACGAGTGGCCTTGCTGCATATCGGACCTACTAGCTTCTAGTCCATTAACAAATGTCAAAATTTGACAATCGTACCTCCTATAGTTTATCTTCAATGATGTGACTCCATGCCTTTGTACAATCAACAAAAAAGTCACTGTTGAAGCTAATTTTGCTTTATAATCCAAACAAAATAATCAGTTAATTACGATGCTAAATCTTCACTATAGATCATGCGTCTATCTACATACCAATAAAATGTTGTCGAGGATATGTGACTCACATACTTTGACTCGATGCATTGCAATCAACATGTTTCTACACGACTCGATTCACCACAAATCATATATCTTCACGTTTTTTAGTTGTTACTTATGCGTCCTTTCTTTTTAGTTATTCTCCTAGTATAATGCTTCAAAATTTTGTTTTAAGCAGCTGATTTAATTAGTGACAAAACAGATATGTTTTAAAAGGCATCTGAAAATCACATTTAAATGACTTCGTATTTTCATATAAGAAGAGAAAATTACATTAATAATATTTATAGTTTAACTAAATTGCATATTTGATCCTCAATCTTTAAAAATAACAAAAAATAATCCAAACTTTTGTGTAATCATTACATCTTTGGTTCCTGACACTAAATTATTTTTTTATGCATTTTATAAACTTTGAACTAACATATAAATTTAATTTTAAAGACAAATAGTGTAATACCCACATAAAAATTTAGACTAACTTTACACTTTTGTAAATTTTGAGAACCAAACATACAATGATTACATAAAAGTTTGGACTATCTTTATAATTTTTAAAGTTTAAAGACCAATCATACAATGTAATCAAACCACATGGACCATATATTCAGTTTTCTATATAAAGAATTTAAAAGTGATTCTGGATTATCAGGAAATAATTTAACATGTTTTTTTCTTTAAATTACTTAACTGTCATTTCAATCTTATAAAAAAGTTTTAAAGATAAATGATGCGATTATATTAAATCACTTAATATAAACTAGTACATCATATTCAATTTAAGTCAAATTTAAAGAGCATTTACTCACCAAATATAACTAGGACATATAAATGTTTCATTTACATCATTCAATTTTATAAACTTATCTATATAAAATTTTACAAGATTGAAACGCAACCGCTTTAGAGTAAAAAACAATTGAATTATTTTTAGTGAAACACTTAGAAACTTAATTAATATCATGTGATGTTTATTAAAAAAAGTTACATCAGGGCGAGCAATATTGTAGAAATCAAGCCAGTCATCGTGTCGTAGCCAACTTGTAGTGTTGTTGAATGAGTTGTCGCGAGTCGCTACCAAGAGTCAATTAAACATTCGTGACTAGTAGTTTCTAGTCCATTAACAATGTCAAAATTGTACAATAATACCTCCTAGGCTTTGTTGTTTGTACAACCAATCACAACTGTCTTATTGTAGCTATTTGTGTTTTATATTAATCCAAACAATACTTATGATATATGCTAAATAGTCGCTATAGGGTCATATACATCCATCTACCTACATACCAAAAAATCTCGTTGAAGATGTGTCTCACACACTTTTATTAGTAATAAATTGCAATCAACATGTTTCTACACGATCGTTCACTACAAATCTTGTATCGTGACACATTTTTACTCGTTGTACATCCTCTTTTGCTTTTTAATTTTGTTTGGATGCAAGAAACAATCTTTCAACTGGTGTATTGTTTTTACCGACTGATTTAGTGACAGAATAAATTTCTTTAAAAGGATTCTGAAAATCACGTTCAACTTACTTCAAATTTTGTTATAAAGAATTCAATATAACATTACAATTTTCTTTTCAGATAATCATCACGTTTTTAATTCTTTTATTAAGAGTTCTTTTTTCCTTTAAAGTCATTAACTTTTGGTGTTAGTCTTACGAAATTAATTTCTTTATGTGTGTTAATTTTTTTTAAATAAGTGATTCAATAATTAATATATAGATAGTAATAACTATTTAGTGATTAGTGTTTTAAAAAGGCAGACTTAATTAAACTATATATATTGGTTAATAATAATTTATACCATCAGTTTAACCAATAATGATCGTAACTTTCATTTTTGTTATCGAGATCTGACATCACAATCATCATTCACTTACACTTCAATTCATTGTACATTTCCTTATTCACAATAATCATCACCGTAAACAATATCAAGTGGCCGGATATCATTTGTAAATCGATGAACAACTATGCCATATATTGCTCTTGGTAAAAAAACTAAAAATTAATGTTATCATTCTAAGATTAATAAAAATACTCATCCAACATCACAAGTTTATTTGTTGGACAATAATATACAACCTACAAGTATCATCCCACGCCATTTTCCTAACCGGCTAAACTGCTATCAGTTTAGCCGGTACTCGGCTAAACACATCAGTTTTAGCCGAACTGCTAAACACACCATAAGCATTGACAAACACCACCGGAAAAACCGCATCGGTTCGACCAAGATACCTTATACCATCACCACCACCACCACCAACTCCTACGTTATAACACCCACCACTCGAACCACTCACCCCACACTTAAACGGGCAATACTGAATCTGATAACTCAACACCCCCGGCATAACATCATCTTCAACTATCTGAAAACAGCTCTCTGGCGAGTTAAACTCGCCTCCGGTGGTCACAACATGAGCCGAACCACCGCCTTTCGGATCATCTTTCATCTTATTATTATTATTCAAAACTCTGTTGTTGTTGTCGCCGTCGTCGTGATCCTTATGTGGTGGAACATCCACCGCCTTCCATATCTTCGATCCGCTGCATGGGGTCACGACGTCGGCCTCGATGGTTATCGGATACGCGCCTCGGATGATGCCTTCGTCGAGGACGATGGGGGTGAATGTGAAGGGGACACCGCGGTTGGGTTCGAATGGCTCTTGTGTGACGTCGAGTGTGCATGCGTTGGCGGTGGCGGTTCGGGTGACGGTGAGACCGCCGCCAGAGCCGCGAAGGAGGGGGAGGGGGAGGATGTGGTAGGGGAGGTCCTTCATAAGGGTGTTGCCGGAGGAGTCGTGAATTACGCCGGAAGTAAGTGAGAGTGTGGTGGTGAAAATGAAGAGAATGAAGAATATTGAGGAAAGACTTGTTTTCATGTTGATGAAATAAATAATAGAGTTAATTACACAAATGGTACCTGTGGTTTATAGCGGGTAACACATTTGGGTATTAACTTATTTTTATAACATGTTTGGGGACTGATTTGTTTAAATCATAACACATTCGGGTATTAGTACTAACGTTAGTTTATTTTTAACAGAATACTCCCCCACGTGCTAGTCACGTGAGGGTATTTTGGTAAAATTTCTTTATACCATTTGTGTAATTAACTCTAACAAAAATTAGGGCTTTGAATGGTTATCTCCCTCCATCGATCTTCAGTAAAGCACACTCAAAAATTAGGGCTTTGAACGATTTCTAGGGTTGAATTTCAAACGATTTCTAGGGCACGATGCAGAATTGGATTGTTAGGGATGATGACGAGCCTTTCGATTATGAATGCATTTACAGTAAGTGTCTCAAACCTCTGCTCTTCGCTAATCTGATTTTTTTTGTTTTTGAAATCGAATTTCTCAAAACCCTAATGTTTGTTACAGGCAAAGAACATTACCCACAATACTTTTCAATGGCAGTTCATCACGATGGCAAGATAAGTTATGTTGATTTTGTGTCTAAGGATGAATTTTGTATTGAAGTGATAAAGGATATTATAGAGGAGTTGTGCAACAAAGAAAAAGGTAAAAAGGTTTGTACTTATCTAATTCCTGGTAGCACTTTAGATTCTGGATTGAAATCTTTAGTTGGGAATGAAGATGCATTTGAAATGTTGAGTTATGCCAATGAGCATCCGTTATTGTGTATGTATATTGAAAAAGTTGATGATGAAAATGATGATGAGATTAAGGATGTTGAAAATGAAGTACAAGAGGTTGAGGTGGATATGAAAATTTTCAAATTGAACTTAAAGGAAGATACTACAGCAGTAACAATTCATAATGAACTTGATGAAGATTACTTGAGTAATGATTCATTTGGTACATCTGAATCAGAAGGAGATCAACGAATGGATAAGAGAAAAAAAAAGCACTTAGAAGAACTAGAAAACAGCAAGAAGGTTCTAAGGATCCATGTACTTCTATGTTGGCCAAGTATTTGGGAATAAGAAGGAAGTGAAAGACTTAGTTAAGGATCATGCTGTTGAGACTAGGAGAGACATTAGGCTATATAGGAATGATGCAACCAAGATTAGGGCTGTTTGTAAAGGGAGCATCCTATTATATAAAAAAGGCCCAAGTGAAGGCCCAAGTGTGGGGTCAAGTAAAAAAGGTGGTGGTAGAAACACTGCTGAAAATCCTAATAAAAGTCCTTGGGTCTTGTATGCTTCAAAATTGGAGAATGAGCCTACTTGGATGGTGAAAACATACAACCCAAAACATAGATGTCTTCCATCTAGATCTGTTAAAGCTTTTACTTCAGAGTGGATGTCAAATAAATTGATGGCAGAAATTGAGTCAAATCCAGGCATACCCACCAAAGCAATTCAAGACAAGTTGCAAAAGAAGTATGAAATGTCAATTCCAAGAATGAAGGCATTTAGGGCTAAAATACATGCATCATAAAAGATAATAGGTGATTACAATAAACAGTACCAAGATTTGAGGGATTATTGCCTTGAACTGAAGTTAAGAAACCCTGGGACTACAGTTAGAATTGACCATGAACCACAACCAAATGTGGAATCCGAGGTTAGAGTATTTAGAAGAATTTACATTTGTCTTGGTGCTTTAAAAATGGGTTACAAAGCTTGCAAAAGGGATGTTATGGGTTTGGATGGGGCTTTCATGAAGGGCCCCTTTCCTGGTCAATTGCTTATAGCCGTGGGTATGGATCCAAATAATGGGATTTATCCAGTTGCATATGCTATTGTTGAAGCAGAGACAACAAACTCATGGATTTGGTTTCTGGAAATATTGAGAGAGGATCTTGGACTACAAGAGAGATCAAGCTTTACCTTCATGTCTGATAGGCAGAAAGGTATAATACCTGCAATTTCAAAAATCTTCCCTGCTGCTGAACATCGTTATTGCCTAAGACACATACACCAGAACATGAAGTTGCAATGGAGGGGCAAGGCTTTCAAGGACATGATATGGAGTATAGCATCAGCCACCACAATCTAGTGTTTCAATACAAAAATGGATGATTTGAAAAGTATGAATGAGGCAGCCTACAACTAGTTAAAACAAATCCTTGCTGTTCATTGGGCTAGAAGCCATTTTACTGGTAAGAACTTTGCCATTCTTATAGTTTAAATGCCATTTTTATAAGTTATATTTAATGTGTGTTTATAGGTAGAGCAAAGACTGATGTCCTACTAAATAACTTGTGTGAGGTGTTTAATTCGAGAATGGTAGATGGTAGGGATAAGCCTATCATTACAACTTTAGAGTTTGTGAGAGAATATTTGATGAAAAGAATTGTTAATGTGATGAACTTGATTGAGAAGGAACATGGTTTCTTAACTCCTACTATACAAACTAGTTTGAAATCATAAAAATGAAGCTGCTAAGTTGACATGTAAATGGAATGGGGGATCAAAGTTCCAGGTAACAGGCTGCAATGGGTCGCAATATGTGGTTGATGTAGCTGAAAAAATGTGTTCATGTAGAAATTGGGAACTGTTAGGAATTCCATGTAAGCATGCTGTTGCAGCTAATTGGGATATGAGTGATAATTCATTAGAAGTGGATGTACCAGAGTTGTGGGTGGATTCTTGTTACTGGCTTGAGACATGGAAGGAGGTATATTCATATAAGTTGGTCCAATTAATGGAAGGAACATGTGGCCAAGATCCGAGTGCCCTACAACTTTGAAAGAACCAAAATACCACAAGCCAATTAGAAGGCCAAGAAAGATGAGAAAGAAGGATTAAGGGGAGAAGGAGGATGAAAAGGCTAAGAATGGGAAGTTGACCAGAACGTGGAAGTCGGTGACATGTAGCAAGTGCAAAAAGAAGGGTCATAACAAGAAAACTTGTGTTGGACAAGTTGCAGAATCTAATTCTTGAAGGTTTTATGTTTGTAATGGCAGTACTTTGAATTGGTATTTTGCTTGTAATTGTAATGCATACTTTTGGTTTGTTCTGTTAGTGCAACATCATGTTTGTAATGGCAGTACTTTGGCTATTATTTTGTTATGTTATGTGCTATTTGATTATAAAAATGTAGCAGCTTGGTTTGTTCTGTTGTGTCGTGGGTTTGTTCTACACATGGTTTGTTCTGTTGTGTTGTGGGTTTGTTCTGCACATGGTTTGTTCTGTTGTGTCGTGGGTTTGTTCTGTTAGTGCAGCAGCATGTTTGTAATGGCAGCAACTGCACTTGAGTAAAAATGCAGCAGCTGCACTTGATACACATATTTGTAGCAATCACTTCCATTTATTTGATACACATATTTGTAGCAATCATTTCCAAAAGCAATATATTTGATACACATATTTGCAGCAATCACTTCCATTTCATACCAAAAGCATTACATTGCTAGAATTCATTACAAAACAACACACATACAAGATGAACCTGCAACTTTCAATCAAATTACTTTACAAAAAAGACATACAATCCAAAAACAATGAACAAACACCAACTTACAATCAAGTACAAATTTTTCCTACGAATTTCTTCTTTCAAAGCTGCTACTTTCTTTTCAAGCTTTGCTTCTATGTTCTTTGAATTTGAATTCCAATTCACACAAACTGAGCTCTCACATGGGGATGAACAAGAACTACTTGTTTGTTTTTTTGAACATTGAAGGGGAATGCTTTCACATGAGGTAGTACCAATCTTGGGAAGATCCATCCATACAAAGAACTTACATTTGTTGTCTGTCAAAAACAAGGCTTTTGTTAGTAGAAGAAGCCATGAAATCGTCGGGTATAGAATAAATTACCTGTTTTGGACAAGTGTAGAAGCGTCTTCCAGGATTTTTGCTCGCTCGAGATGTTTTAATTGCTGCAAATCTGTCATAATTGCACAACACCATGATCGATTGTAGAGAGAATTAGGGTTTGGGGGTAAAGCATTCACGTGAAGCTCTGATGTTCGATTGAAGAAGAAAAGGGGTTTTAAACCCTATTTTTTTTCATAAATTGACCAAAATACCCTCACGTGACTAGCACGTGGGGGAGTGATCTGTTAAAAATAAACGGGTGTTGGCCTTAATACCCGAGTGCGTTATGATTTGAGGAGTTCAAATACCAATATGTTATAAAAATAACTTAGTACCCAAAAGTGTTACCCGCCGTAAACCACAACTACCATTTATGTAATTAACTCTAAATAATATTTGATGTAATATTTTGTGTGTGTCGTTTTTGATGGTCTATTTGGTAGATGGTATGTATAGGGGTAATTTGTTATGTTTATTTTGTATTAAGTTAATATGGGTAAAAATCATTAAACTTTATGAATATTTTGTATGTTATTATTATTAGATTTTCTTTCTATTTTATTGAGTTAAGTTCGACTTTGTTACTTCAGTTTTGTTAAAAATAACTATTTTACTTTAACTTAAAAGTATCAATTTACATTCAAAATTTTTTTGTTTTAATTTTTATTCAACAATTTTATTAGTTGTTTTAATTTTATCCAAAATAATAAATCTTTTAAAGTGAAATTGAAACAACATTTGAAACTTTTAAAGATAAATTGATATTTTTAATATTTTGAAGCAAAATGGTTACTTTAATCAAGTTAAGAAGGAAAATTGAAATTAACTTTATTTTGTAAGTTTTATGTCAAAAAACGTTAATAAAATAACAAAATAATAAAATAATAAAAGTTTAAGAAATTATAAATATAAAATAATAGAAGTCAAGAGTTACAAAATAATTAAAATCTTTTGGGTGTCCGATTTTTTCAAAATATCCAAAGTTATTTAAAATTATAATTAATTTTATTATTTTAATACTTTTTATATAAATATTTAGATTAATTGGGATATCCGAATATCCGAAAATTTTCAACTATTCGTATCCGAAAATTTCATTGGATAGCTCAAAGTCGGATTTGCACGTGGATATATCATATTCTATTTTGAATTCGGATACTTTTACGCACTCTAATAAGATAAGGTGAAACTTCTAGGAAAGTGGAATGCTCATACACAAAACCATATCAGTCGCATAACGCATACAAATAAAAATGAAGTAGGTTGATGTTAACTTTCCCTTTCAAACTAAATAAGAGGTGTATATATATTGGATACAGAAAACCAAGCTAATGAAGCAAGAGTAATAATATGTTAGAAACTTATGCCAACTATATAATACATTTTTACACAATTAAAGACAACTAAATTAGTGAGAAATAGAAAAAGTGTGATGTACATATTCGTAAACGTCTTATTTATATATATACATTGTATATTTGTCATATTAGTAATACACCGATAACCTTTAGACTCAAATAAACATTTATATACAAAGAGTGACATTATAGTGTTATAATTCATTATTTTACAGTAAGATTAGTCTCACAACTTAAAGATTATGGGTTCTAGTTTTGTCAAGTTAAATACAAAACGCATGTAAAAAAGATTAATCTGTATTAAATGTGATTTTCCTGCCCATATGTTTTTTCGTGTATTTGTAAACAAATCTCTAACCTCTAATAAAGCAAAAAAAATTATCAACTGTCATTATCTTAACTTATATTTTTGTCACTTGTTATTTTTTTATACATCCACACATTAATTTTCCATTCAAAAAAGTATTATAGTAATTTAAATACTCAAACAAATTTCTCTCTTATCAAAAATAAATTTTATTAATTGCTATGTTTTTCACTATTATCTATTCTTTTTATTAAATCAAACTAGCTTTTTTTAAAACAGATTTTATGAAAGAAATTAAAAATAACAACTTTTAATTAAAATCTAAATAACAAAAAACTATATTTTTATATAATATGAAATTTTTTAAAACATCAAACATTTAAAAAAGAATATTAATAATAGTTTTGTTTTAACAAAAATTATAAACAGATGAAATATTTTAAAACAATATTATTAAAGCAAACAGAATAATTACAAATGATATTTTTTTAAAAACAAGATTTTTATAAAAATATTTTTTATAAAAAATCTTAAAATGAATGTTTAAAAATAAAATTATTTACATAAGAGAGTTAAAAAATGGTATAACTATTTTATTCTTGAACTATTACCTGTATATAATTTTAATTATATATTATATTAAAATACTATACTGTAATTATTCATGTTTATTTTACTTATTTATTTTACATTAAAATTTAATCATTTTACTTAATGAGTGTTTAGTCTATCTATCTATGTTTAAAAAAAGTAAAATAAGCATGAAACTATCGTAGATCTCATTATACTTACTTTCTCATTTCTCTATATTATTAATAATAATTTAAATACAAATAATATTACTCATATCATTTTCAAATTAAAAAATATATAATTATTAAATTAAAAACCTCTTTTAGTTAAAAACACACTCTTTAAAACACAAAATTCACGATTTTTTTATATAAAATAAAAGTTTGAGAAAAATATATTATTTTTTATTTACTTAAAGTAGCTATTTATATGTACTTATAATCATATTTTATCTTCAAGAATGATTTTATAATGCATAAATTTTTATTAATAATTATTTATTATTTTATTTGTTTAATTTGTGTATTACACGAAAACTAACTTAGTAAGAATATATATATATATATATATGTGTGTGTTGTGTTGTGTATGTGTACGGGGACACTAAACTATAAAATAAAAAACCTTTTAACAAATAAAAAACATCACGTGCGCATATATGTATATCCATTTGAATATCTAATACAAACAATTAAATATTGTAATGAAAAACTAAAGTGGTGAAAATAGCGTTATCGATGATTCACCTATGGATGTCTACAAACCTCTTATATGTAATTGAATGTCGTGATACCTATAATTGAGGAAGATGAAACTCATATTTTTGTTTGAAGAATATTTATCTACATAACTGAATTAAAAAGATAGAGTTTGCAAAGTGAATGTGAATTCTAATTCTAATGTCTAGACAAATGTTACGGAGTATATGTGCGTTGGGTATGATTATCGTAAAAAAGTATTTAATCTAAAATGTTGTAAGAAGAATTGTGGGCTTAACATATGTTCTTTTATTGTTTTAAAAATGATAACATTTAATTTTAGTCATCGTATCAAATAAATCAGCTCAATATGTCTAATATGTTCACTGTGTCATATATTTATCATCATTTATTATATGTATTCATTATTGTGATTACATTTTAGATAAGTTTGTGTTATTTTATCATTGTTTTTATAAATTATATAAACTTGTTATCTATTATAACATTTTATAATTAAAGAGTACAATTTTTGTCTTTTAAATATATCTAAAATTATGGATCTTGTCCTTAAACTTTCATAATTACAATGAGCGTCTTTTTTTTAAAACTTGTCTCGCTCTATGTCCTTTCTACTAACAAAAGTTAACTTTTTCGGTTAGTTTTTTGTAAAAGACTATTTTACCCTTACATTTTAAAGGATAAGATCTGTAATTTCTCTAATCTTCTATTTTTTTCTTTTTGTTTTTATTTTATTTTCTTTACTTTTTTTTTGATTTTTTCTCTTTTCTAACCACTTTTATTTTAATGAACTTATTTTATTAATGATCATTTTGACCTTAACCTTAAAATGATAAAATGTGTTATAAATAATCTTTTATTATTATTATTATTATTATATTATTATTATTATTATTATTATTATTTTCTTTAATTTTATTTATTTTTAGACCCTTTTTTAAAGAAATAATTGTAAATATTAGTAATAAATAGTTTTATTTTTCTTATAAAATATAATTTTATTTATAGATTTTTATTTTCTTATAAATCTTCCTATTTGTTCAATTTATTCATTACCTTTGTAATAAAATTAATAGAAATTAGACAACTAGATCTTTAACTTTTATGGTACAAGATTTTTTAATCGTTTCAAGCTATTTGGTTTAGGGTTTATATTCTAAACCGGTTGGAGATAGTAAAATTTTGGTTTATGATATGAATTTTTAATTTTTCGTATTCAATCAAATTAATCGTTTGTTTTTAAATATAAATATAATGTGATAGCGCGTAACTTTATTTAACATAAAATATACTAAAAGGTTACTAAATAACTACTCAATAAACAATCATTCATTTTTTTATTAAATATACTTTTATTCATGGCTTTATTTAAACTGTTAATAATAATTTTTTATCAATGGAAATTAAAACCAAACTACTTAAAATTAAACGAAACCGAACCAAACAATTACTAAGGATTTTCTTTGGTTTGGTTTTACGATTAAGTTTATTGAACCATTTTCAATAAAGCACTTAAATACTCTATATATTAATCATATAGCTCAAATTAAAATAATTATAACCATGTAAACATTTAAAGTCTTATACTAAAATCATACGGTCTTTAACAAGTTTCTAATATAAACCGTAAGTCAAATTGTTTAATATAGTTGAAAATTCTTATACAAAAAAAAGATAATAAAAAAATGATGATGAAACAAAATCAATTACTAGTTTAAATTTTATAACATAAAAAAATATTGTCAGCTCTCCATCTTGTTCTCGTATGATTAGAAAGGTAGATAACTAATTTGTTAAAAACTAAGAAATATAATAATTAAAAAACCTATAGATATAAGTATATTTTATAAAAAATCATAATTAAGTAATAATATTTCAGATAATTTTATAAAATAAAAAGTGATTAAAAAGATAAGAGTCTAAAATAAAAACAAAATGGATAAGGGCAAAATGAAAACAGTATTTCACATAAAGTATAATTTAGTCATAATATTTTAGATAAAGTAAATATTCAGAGTTTAAATAAAATATACTCTTATCTTAAAATTAAAAAAATATAATTAAGTAAAAATATTTCAGAGAAAGTAAATAAAATAAAAATAAAATGAAAAAAAAATAAAAGATTAAGAAAAATTGCAGATTTAGTCCTTTAAGGGATAAGGGCAAAATGACACATTCACATAAAACTAACTAAAAAAGTTAACTTCAATTAGTAGAAAGGGCATAAAGCGTGATAAGTTTTTAAATAAAGGACGCTCAGTGTAATTATCAAATTTTAAAGACAACATCAATAATTTTAAACATACTTAAACGATAAAGTTTGTAATTTACGTATAATTAAAAGTACACAAATATCTCACCAATGTATTTTTTGAAACTCGTAGTGTTTAAGATAACGCATTGCATTACTTTTATCATTTTTTGTTAGAGATTATATAAACTTGTTTTTATCTATCAATCTCTTTCACAATTAGAAGTACACAATAATGTTATTTCACTAATGTATTTTTTAAAATTTATAGTGTCCAAGATAACACAATAACAATTAAAAAACACAAGAGATTTTTATCAATATGTTTTATGTCTTTTGTCTTATGTCATTTTGTGTAATTTTGTGAGTGTTCTAAATGTATTAGATTGTTAATTTATCATTCTGTTTTAGTTTTTACATACTAAAAATACACAATAGTGTTATTTTATCATTATATTTTTTAGAATTCATCACTTTAGAATAAACACAATAATTAACAAAATGACATAATGAACTGTACTAAAAACATAATAACGAGTATAAATCATATAAGCTTAAATACATCAAATAGTTATTATATTTTTTATAATAATATTTTATTCGTTTAAAGACAAAAAAAGTTTCGCTTCTATGATTTAATTTTATAAAATAAGTAATGTCGTATATAAAAGTTATAAATGTTAAAAAATTAGAAAAGTTGAAAAAAATGGTTACACCCAAAATATCCCGCTAACAATTTTCTGTCTGTAGTCTGGTCTCAACCATTGTTTAAAAAGATTAGTAGTTAAGATTACTTTTTACAAGTGCACACGGCATACCCAAAACATACATACGCTTATTATAAGCCAACATTAAACAAGTGGAACCAAACGATGGATGGAGTGTGTAACATGGTAGTAGTTTACACAAATGAATTTTAAGTTTATAAAGATGATTGATGCTTGTAACCAACTAAATAAACATATGAGAAAATATACTCGTCGTATATTATTACAAGGCTAGAGTAAATATCAAGTATCTACCAATAACATGATTTATCATAAGCCAACTATGTAATATTGTAACTATAGTGGGGTCCCCGCTTGATTCGAATTTGTGATTTTCGATTCAAAATTAAATATATACATATAATTATATATATATTTATATTACTATATAAAGCATAACCTTAGGAGACAAATGTAATTTTATAAAAAAATAAGACACCTAATACAATTTATTAAGTATTATATACAAGTGTTATATGCAATCATTACTTTCTTGTAGTTATTATATGTATTATAATATAATATAGATATATGCACTAAGGGGGTGGTTCAAATAAAAAAATCATTTTTTCTAAAAAGTCTAAAAAGAAGGGTATGATGTTAAAAAAACTATTTGCTACTACTTTTTCACACATGTACATTGAACAAACTAATATTGATATACCCAATTAACTTAGATACTTTCACTAGCTTATGTAACAAATTATTATTATATCTACACTCAATAAGATGATTAAAAAAATACTAACTACTAATATCAAACACCTTAATTTTTCAATACATTTCATATTGATTCTTTGTTTAGATGTGTGAATCCTAGGTTCACAATCAGGAATTATCAGTGTTGGTTGAACACAAGTCAACGTTTGCGAAATCAACCTTAACTTGGTTTAATCGTTTGTATTAAATTTCAATATCAATAATAATTAATGAAAGAAAAGAACACAATGAATGAAACACAATTAATGAACACACAAATATTCAATTCAAACGTATTTCATTAAAAACACGTTAATGATTACAAGAATGAACGAATGATATTGGTTTTAGTGTTTGATGATATGACGGCTGATAGGGTTTTGGTTTGTGTGATTTGATGTGATGTTTGGTTGTGATGTTGTTACTTTGATGATTGTCGTCTCCGCCGTCTCAGTCTTAGCCGTTGTAGTTTTTGTCGTCCTTTGATTCGAAACCTAGGATCCATATATATAGACAATAATGTTTCTGTTAAGGAAACACCGGATCACTTAGGATTTGAATTGTTTCTGTTATGGAATCATCGATTTCTTGGGATTCGCATAACTTTCTTGTTGACTTGTTGACTTGTAACACTTGTATTGTTTGAATACAAGTGTTGGGACTCCGCAGGAATAGTCTTCCGTAGTTGATTGTTCTTCCGTAGGAATCTTGTTCTTCCGAAGGAATCTTGTTCTTCCGAAGCAATTGTTATTCCGTAGGAATCTTGTTCTTCCGAAACAAACTTGTTCTTCAGATCTGATTGTTCATCCGTAGAAGATCTTCAGATGTAATTTACTTGTAAGAAACATATCTACGGAAGAACAAAATGTTCATCCGTAGATGTTTCTTACACTTCGTCAATTACAAAAATTCACCAATTATAATGTTTTACCTGCAAACATACATAAATCAACACACACATATATATGGGTTAACCTATACATTTAATGCATACATAATAATGAGTTACACACATTCATTATAGATATTAATTCAAGTTCTAAGCCTATACAAAGTGGATTAGATCTATTGATCCTAGACTTAACATACTCCCCCTTAGGCTTAGACACTTGCAATCAGCTCTTTAAAACTGAGAGTTCTTTCAATCTTGCCACCATTCTTTAGTTGAAGTAAGACACTACATCCTTTTGATCATCGTATTTGTACTTGATCTCCATTCTGCATATTCTTTGAAGTGTCTCAAAATTCAGTCCTAAAATGTCTTCTTCTGTTGTGAGGGTTTCCACAACACATTGATTATTGACAATTTCCAGCTCATTTTCTTCTGAGATTTTCAGTTCTGATATATCTTCAATGTTGGCTCCCTTCAGCATCCTAACATTATACCTTCTTCTCTTGTATGCTTTAGCATGCAGCTTATCCACCACTTGTATCAAATGAATGTATAAGCATAAATCATTCTGAGCTCTTTCATCAGACACCTTTGGGAAGAATTTATCATGTAAGTATGATGTGTAGCTTGGGTGGAGCAGTTTGATCTCTACTGGGTCGAAGATTCTTATCTTTTCACCTTTCTTTCCATCACCATTCCTCAGTAGCATCATTTCTTTTGTTTTCTCAACATATCCCCACTCAGTTATAGGAATAGTGTATTGATTTCCTCCAATGACTTTGATGGCTGATGTTTTCTTGTTAGAATAACCAATTCTCCTTAAGAATTCATCATCAACTAATGTGGAGGAATTGGTGCTTGATCTTTTCATCCTCTCTAATCTTCTTCTGTGCTCATAGTCCTCTCTTTTGGCTTCTTTAATCACATCATCTTTGAATTTTGTCTTTAACTTTCTCACCAACACAAAGAAATCTCTTCCCCTTAAATGAATTGGATAGTTAGACATGATTAGGCTTTGCAGATCTTTAATATCTCTCTCATGAAGACTCAGTAATGCTTCTACATCATGGAAGTATTGGATTCTTCCAGATGTTCTTTTGATGATTGCATAATCCTAGTCTGGATCATATTTCCAGGGCATAATCATGTTTTCTTCCACAGAACTGGGAGTTATGACATGGTCAAACAGTTCTATGAGAGTAGACTTTTTCTCTATAATCTCTCTGACTGTTGTACCCAGAGGCCACACCTTTCCAAGGATAACTGCTCTAGGCTCTCTTATTAGTTTATCTTTGCCTTTGTTCTGATCTTTAGATTCAACGGTTATAGGATCAACAGAGTTTGCTTTGTTGCTCATAGGATGGGTTTGGAGCTTCAGTTCTGAACCTCACTCCTGTGTCAAGCTCAACTAACATAACATGTTCTATCATTCTTCTCAGCTCAGCAATATTTCTTCCTTTAAGCTCGTGTGCCTTGTAGTTATGACCTTGTAGCCAACATACCATATTGTACTTGCTAAGCTTTGTTGTATCACAGTGGCCTAGATCTTTCTTGATTTTCTAAATTGCTTGAAAAGTGGTGAATGCTTCATAGTCATAATTTGGAATCATGAATCTGGCAAGCTCAAACTTTTTCAGCATATCCTTCATCTCAGTCAGATTCATCCTTTCAACCATGTCATATGGAACCCATGGTTGATAAGGGTCATAAACATAGTTGATTCAGGCCTCTCTTCCATGATTTCTTTTGTTGTCAGAAGATCATCAGCCTTTAAGTCTTTTTGTTCTTTGTTAGACACCTCTTCAGTCAATTCTTTCCATTCAGCATCACTCTCAACTTCATCAAGAGTAACTTGCTTTGAGGTTGATACATTCATTGAAGGAGTGTGCTCTGAAGATGTATGCCTTGACCTTTTAGGTGAATCTTCAACATTGATTACCTGTTTCTTTGTTAAACTCACATACTTCCTCTTTCTTGAGTATAGAATCAGTTGCTTAGATGATTTAGCTGGTTCTTTTTGTTGGTTTGATTCAAGAGCACATATTTTCATTTTCAGTTGATCAATCTCTTCTTCTTTTCTTTTCAACAGAGCTGATTGATCAGAGAGAGACTTATTTACTTGATCAATCTTCAGCATTAGTTTCTCATTTTCATTTTTCTCAACCTCTACTGATTCTTTGAGCTCAGAATCTTATTGAAGTAGGGCATCAATCACTTCATTATTGCACTGAGCATCTTCTCTTAAACTTTTGATCCTTGCTTCTAGCTGCATCAACAGATCATCCTTTTCTTTTATTATCCCTTTCAGTTCTTTAATCCTTTGCTTTCTACAGTTTGACTTCACTACAAGTTTGTTGTATTCAACCACCAAATAGCTTTTGCTTACTGAGATGTCATCATCACTCAGATCATTTTCATGGTAAGCAATTACTTCTTCATACTTCTTTCTTCTCTCCTTTCTTCTTGTTGTCAGCAATCTCATCTTTATGTTCTTCAGTATGAGCAGCCACACTTGCTGAGCTGGAGCATTCCTCTTTTTATTGATAATGCTTATCATGATAAGGTTGCGATTCAAGATTCATACTATGCACTAAAGGCTCAGTTTGATTGGAGGCAACTGGTTCTTTAAAGTTGGAGTGTACAGAGGGATGGTGCTTGCTTAAGAGATCAACTCAGTCTTACCAAAGTGACCTGAGTTTACAGACTGAGTAACAGAAATAGGTTTAGTATGCACACTCTTAGATAATTGATGAATAAGTGGAGATATTAGCAGAGTGTCTTGACTGGATGAGGGAGATTGTTGAGAGTGAGCAGAGTGAATGGGTGAAATTTGGCTGAGTGTTTTGACTTATAGGAAAGGGGGTTGTGGAGATTGATGTTGATGGTGAATGGGTTATAGATCTGGTAAGTGAGTGGCTTGTACAAAATTGGTTGGAGAATCCTCCTATTGATCTTCCCACACAAGCTCTTGGGGAATGTTTGCATTAGCATCAACCACATGAGCAAACATGGGCATATCTCCTCCTTCATACCTTCCACTGATCTTTATCAAGACAGACCTACCCAAATAAGCTTGCACCAATACATCTCCATCTCTTGCTATTCTAGGCAATTCATCATTGATGATCAGTTGTAGGAACCTTGGGAACATGAACATTTTGTCATCCTTTTGCACTTTGATGTGGTCACATAGACAATTGAAGATGTACTTTGACTACTTGTATGTTCTTCCTTGAAGATGCCAATGATCCCTATAACACCCGAATATTTTCTTTGAAGCCGACGAAAGAAGAAAAAGGAATAAAGTCCAAAGTCGGGGGACCAAACTTGTCAAAACACGAGAAAATTCGAAAGAGAAGGGGAATAAGAGGGGAGGGCAGCCCACACCCTCCCTACATCTCCAAAATTCTGCAACTTAGAGAGAAAGATAAGAGAAAAGGGAGAAAAGAAGGAAAAGGCTTGATTCGAGTGGGTTCGAGCTCGAAAATCATCGTGTAGCGGGTCCAAACGAAGCTCTACTTCTTGGTGTGGTTTGTGTGAGTTTTAGGACCCCTCTTTTAAACGTCTTTGGTCGATTTTAGGGCTGAAACACATCTGAAAACCCATTTTTGTATGTGTGTGTGTTTGACCCATTTGTATGTGTTTGCGTGTGATGCGTTTGGAGTTTGTTTTCGGGCTTGTGCGTGCTTGAATGGTGTTATGGTATGCATTCCTAAGGTTTAGGATGGTTGACTTAGGCTTAGAATGGGTTTGGATGAGCTTAGAGGTCGAAAATGGCAGATTGGGTTCAGGAGTGAGCTGAATTCAGCACAGTTAGGGCTATGCGACCGAATGGCATGCCAGTCGTGCAACTGAAGTCCACACGCATGCCAAACGTGCGATTGAGGTTCAATCGCATGTGATTCGTGCAACTGGATCCAATACGCTTGCTAGTCGTGCGACTGAAGGTCAATCGCATGGGGAGTCATGCGATTGAGAGTTCATCCGCATTAGTTCCATTCCCATGGAACTCATCCGCATTGGGTTCATCCGCATTAGGTCCATTCGCATGGGTGTTCATTCGCATAGGTGTTCATCCGCATTGGTCCATTCGCATGATGTTCAGTCGCCTGGAAGGCCATGCGACTAAAGGATGTCCATACGCCCAAGTAGGGCTTGCGCATTCGGGAAAAAACGTAGTTTATGTTCTGACTTTCGAGGGAAAGTGCAGATGTAAGTTATGACGTGGGAGGTTCCCGTGAGTTCATGTAAGATGACGTTTGAGGTCTTAGAGTTATGTTGGGTATGATGATGATGTTGCATGTTTATGCATGATGTATGTATGTATGATATTGCCCTGATGATGCTATTGACTGTGTATGTTATGTTCTTTGTTATGATGTATGTTTGTCTTTCCCATGGCTTTGCGTTGTATGTTAATGAATGAAATGAAAGTATTATGTAACGTAAAGTGAAAGATAATGAAAGAGGAACATGAAGGAAGAATGCATGCATTAATAAATTATAAAATAAATGAAAGGCTTGCAAGCAAATGTATGGAAGGGACATGCCATGAAAAGGTGTTAGCCCAACGGTGTGCGGGTTCGCTACCCTGGGAGGGTGCACATTGGGGTCTTTCTTTGTGATCGACCATTTATATAGAACCTCTACCGCTTACCCCGGTACTGCAGCACCATGTATAGCTGTCTATTTATAGACTTCGGCCCAGTAGCCATATAGTTTGGGGTGTAGCACATGGTATTGGTACATAAGATATGAAAAGTGAAAGAAATAACGAATAATGAAGATAATAATGATATTATCTATGTGTACGTATGATGTATGATCGCATGAAAGTAAAGAACGGTTTTAACGAAAGAAAAGTATGTTTTATTATAAAACTAGAACTCACTCAGCAACGCTGACTTTTATGTCTTTCCAGTTGGTAGGTAATGTTGCTGAGGATGGCACGGGGCGGCTACTCAGCTCTTTTGGATGAAATTCTTTTGATTAATGTTTTTGCAATGTAATGTGAACGAACGATGTTTTGAAATGAACGATTGTATTAACTTGCAAAAGCATTTGTAATGATATGAAAAGTTATTTTTATGTTTCCGCTACGATGTTTTTATCAATGTTAAATATAAAGTTATATGTGTTATGAGCAATGATTTACCAGCTGTAAGCGTCCCAAGAACGGGGCCTTACAAGTTGGTATCAGAGCCAAATTTAAGTGAAACGGGTAATTTTCAAAATAAACCTTAACTTAAACTGAGAATGAGACGGAACGGGAAGGGATGCCAATTTGAGTAGCTGCGTGCCATCATGTATTTTCTTAATGTTAACCAGAATTATGTGCGCATAGTATGTGGTTATGTGTTGTTTGTAGATTTAAATACTAATGTAGTCAGGACAGGTAATGCTTGGGGTATAAAGAGTAAAGTAAGTGGCTAATCACAACTGTCCACTGTAATTAGGAACTTATTATACTTGACATAAACTGAGTAAAGTAAGTGGTAGATCTTCGAAAGCTTCACGGGGTGGAGGTCGTGGTGCTGAACCGCGACCCAAGAGGGGAAGACCCAAAGTTGAAAAGGTGGTTCCTGAAGAACCCGAGACCCCTTATCCGAAGGGTGGCGATGAGAGTGAAAACCTAAGGGCCTCGGTGAAAGAGCAGTGGTTGAAGAAGTCTATCAGGTCATGCAGACGATCTTACTGTCTGTAGTGACCAAAGTTATCAAGGCAGTACGGGAAGGGGAGAGGAAAGAAAGAAGTAGACCTACGGGCGAAAGAAGACAGCCCGAGACTGAGACACTTTTGTCTGACGATGAAGAAGAAGAGGAGGAAGAAGAGCCTGCGCTGGAAGTGGCACGAGGCTGTAACTACGTGGCATTTATGAGATGCAAGCCCCTTACTTTTGATGGTAACGACACTGCTACTACTGCTCACCGGTGGGTGAGGGAAATAGAGGTTGTTCTTGATATCAACGAGTGCCGGGAGGACCAGAAGGTGAAGTTTGCTACCCAGTCGTTTGTAGACTCGGCTCTGTGTTGGTGGGACAATATTGTCCAAGCCGAGGGTAGCCGGGCGATAGGAAGGATGAGGTGGGAGGAGTTGAAGAAGATGGTGATTGAGGAGTTCTGTCCTCATATGGAGATGAATAAGATAGAGAGAGTTCCTGCAGCTGGAGGCGGGAAGCAGGACACACCAACCGTACACCACTAAATTCAATGAAATGGCACGGCTAGTGCCGGATCAGGTGACGCCTCTGTCTCGAAAGATCAAGAGGTACATTCAGGGCTTGCCGGTGGATGTTCGCATCCATATGATCGCCGCCCGACCAGGCACATTTAGGTCGGCGGTCGATTTGGCGGGGAGATTATATGATGAAGGGGAGGTGGTGGTGACCGAAGTGAGCAAGAAGGGTGGTGGCGATCGGAACTGGAACCAGAAAAGGTTTGGTTGGGGTGATGCCTTGACGAGTAACAAAAAGGCATGGGTGGATGACCGTCGTGTGACCACATCGAGTGCAGGTCAAGGAGGTGTGGCAAGTGTGGAAAGGATCATGCGGGGGAATGTAGGCTGGGATTGAACGTGTGCTTCAAATGTGGGAAGACGGGGCACATCGCAAAGAATTGCCATGAGGGCAGATGTTTCAACTGTGGGAAAAGTGGTTATATGAGTAAAGACTGTAAGAAGCCGAGGGCTGAGGGTTTCGGGGTAAAGAAGACGGGAAGTGAAGGACCAAGGGCGAGCGCCAGGGCATTCACTATGACACAGGAGAAGGCTAGGACGGACCCTGACGTTGTGTCCAGTACGTTTCTAGTGAAACAAACTTTAGCTTCTGTGTTATTTGATTCGGGTGCCAGTAAAAGTTTTATTTCTGTTGTTTTCTGTGCTAAGCTGCCTATTAGTAGTAGACGTGTTGATGCACCCTTTGATGTAGAAACTGCCATAGGTAAGTCTACCAGGATTTCTAAGATGATAGAGAACTGTGATGTGGAGCTAGAAGGTCATAAGTTTCTTGTTAGGCCGTTCGTGATGACCTTAGGTGGTTTCAATTGGGTTCTTGGGATGGATTGGTTGGCGGACTTCAAGGCGAACATTATGTGTCACAAGAAGATGATTCATTGGCAGCGCCTGACAGGAGTTCGGTAATTGTTTATCGGGATCGAGTCACGACGATCCCGAAAGTAATCTCAATGGCGGTGGTGGGAAAGTGTATGAGGCGTGGATGCAGCGCCTACTTGGCTTATGTAAAGGATGTGGATACGCCAACACCACAACTATCTGATGTACCAGTTGTGTGTGACATTCCGGACGTGTTCCCAGAAGACTTACTAGGAGTGCCACCTGACAGAGAGATCGAGTTTCAGATTGATCTGATACCGGGTGCCCAACCTATTGCCAAGGCACCTTATCGGTTGGCTCCGACGAAAATGAAAGAGTTGATGGAGCAGTTGCAAGAGCTGCTTGATAAGGGATTCATTAGACCGAGCATCTCTCCTTGGGGTGCTCGGGTTCTGTTTGTGAAGAAGAAAGACGGTAGCTTGAGGATGTGCATTAATTACTGTGAGTTGAACAAGCTAACGATGAAGAACCGATACCCCTTACCAAGAATAGATGATTTGTTCGATCAGCTTCAAGGTGCTAGTTGGTTTTTAAGGATAGATCTTCGATCGGGCTACCATCAGTTGAAGGTGAAGTAGCAGGATATCCCTAAAACAGCTTTCTGCACGCGTTATGGTCACTACGAGTTTCTTGTCATGTCCTTTGGTTTGACCAATGAGCCAGCTGCCTTTATGGATCTGATGAATCGAGTGTGTCGGCCGATGTTGGATAAATCAGTGATTGTGTTTATTGATGATATCCTGATTTATTCGAAGAGCGAGATTGAGCATGCCGGTCACATTCGGGAGGTTTTAGAGACGTTGAGAAATGAGAAGTTGTACGCCAAGTTCTCCAAGTGCGCGCTCTGGTTGCGTGAGGTTCAATTCTTGGGTCATGTGGTGAATCCTAACGGGATTATGGTGGACCCGACAAAGGTGGAGGCATGATGCAATGGAAGTCTCCAAAGACGCCATCCGAGATTCGTAGCTTCTTGGGTTTGGCGGGCTACTATATAAGATTTATCCAAGACTTCTCCAAGATTGCTTCTCCACTAACTAAGTTGACCCGGAAGGATGTGAAGTTTGTATGGGGTCAAACTCAAGAGAAGGCTTCGAAGAATTGAAGGCGAGGTTGACTCAAGCTCCTGTTCTGTCATTACCCTATGGAAGTGAAGATCTGGTGGTTTATTCTGATGCTTCCTACTCGGGGTTAGGGTGTGTGTTAATGCAGAGAGAAAAGTTATAGCCTATGTATCCCGACAGTTGAAGGTTCATGAGGTCGAGTACCCTACTAATGACTTGGAGCTAGTAGCCATGGTCTTTGCGCTAAAGATTTGGATGCACTATCTTTAGGGGACAAAGTGCACCATTTTCACTGACCACAAGAGCTTGAAGTACTTCTTTGAGCAAAAAGATTTGAACATGAGGCAGAGACGATGGTTGGAGCTTATAAAGGACTATGATTGTGAGATCCATTACCATCCGGGCAAAGCTAACGTGGTGGCTGATGCCTTTAGCCAAAAGAGAGGCCCGAGCCGATTCGGGTGAAGGCATATCAGCTAATCATGACCTCTGATGTGATGAAGCAGGTTAAAGAGTTTCAAGATGAGGCATGAAGGAAGATCATCTTAACTCAGAAAGAATGAGAGGTCTGGTTGGGGAATTGGGTGAAAACACACTTGGTGTTTAAACCCGATTTGGACGGGTGTGGATTCCTCGTTTTGGGGATCTACACGTGAAGATCATGGACGGAGCTCACAAGACTCGATACTCCATTCATCCTGGTGCCACAAAGATGTATCAAGACATGAAGAAAGATTATTGGTGGCCGGTATGAAGCGTGATGTAGTGGAGTATGTGAGTAAATGTCTTACTTGTCTATAGGTGAAGGCCGAGCATCAGAAGCCGTATGGGAATATCCAACCTTTGGGTATACCGTAATGGAAGTGGGAGCACATCACCATGGATTTCATTACGAAGTTGTCGCGTACTCCAAAAGGGTATGAAGCTATATGGGTGATTGTTGACCGCTTGACAAAGAGTGCTCACTTCCAACCGATCTGCGAGACATATTCATCTAAGAGGTTGGCTGATCTGTTTATCAAGGAAATTGTAACTCGTCATGGTGTGCCGGTGTCTATTGTGTCTGATCGTGACACCCGGTTCACCTCTAAATTCTGGAAGAAATTTCACGACGCCATGGGGACGAGGTTACATATTAGCACAACTTATCATCCCTAGACTGATGGTCAGTCAGAGAGGACCATTCAGACATTAGAGGACATGCTTCGGGCATGTGTTATTGATTTTGGGGGAATTTGGGATGACCACTTACCATTAGCTGAATTCTCATACAACAACAGTTATCATGCCAGCATTGGTATGCCACTTTATGAGATGCTATACGGTAAGAGATGCAGAACACCCGTCTGTTGGGCTGATATGGTCAAAAAGAACTAGGGAGCGTCGAGGTAATTGAGGCTACGACTGGGAAGCTTGAAAAGATCAAGGCCTTCATGAAGGCAACCAAAGATAGATAGAAGTCGTATGCTGATAAATGACGCAGACCGATTGAGTTCCAGGTGTGACTGGGTTATGTTGAAGGTCTCACCTTGGAAGGGGATTATCCGATTCATGAAGCGGGGCAAGTTGAGCCCAAAGTATATAGGCCTTTCCGAATCATTGCTAGAGTAGGAGAGGTGGCCTATAGACTGGAGTTACCAGATGAGTTAAGTGGAATTCACCTGACATTCCATGTATCTCATCTGAGAAAGTGCTTGATGGATGAACACATGATTGTTCCACTAGAGGATATCAAAATAGACGAACGGCTTAATTACGTGGAGCAACCAGTGGCAATCATCGATCAAAAAGAGAAAAGGCTAAGAAATAAAGTGATCCCTCTTGTGTGTGTACAGTGGAAGCACAGGAAAGGATCCGAGTCAACGTGGGAGACTGAAGAAGAAATGAGACAGCATTACCCACATTTTTTGAGGAAAAACAGGTTTCAGGGACAAAACCTATATAAGGGGGGTGGACTTGTAACACCTGGATATTTTCTTTGAAGCCGACGAAAGAAGAAAAAGAAATAAAGTCCAAAGTCGGGCGACCAAACTTGCCAAAACGCGAGAAAGTTCGGAAGAGAAGGGGAATAAGAGGGGAGGGCAGCCCACACCCTCCCCACATCTCCAAAATTCTGCAACTTAGAGAGAAAGAAGAGAGAAAAGGGAGAAAAGAAGGAAAAGGCTTGATTTGAGTGGGTTCGAGCTTGAAAATCATCATGTAGCGGTCCAAACGAAGCTCTACTTCTTGGTGTGGTTTGTGTGAGTTCTAGGACCCCTCTTTTAAACGTTTTTGGTCGATTTTGGGACTGGAACACATCTGAAAACCCGTTTTTGTATGTGTGTGTGTTTGACTCATTTGTATATGTTTGCGTGTGATGAGTTTCGAGTTTGTTTTCGGGCTTGTGCGTGCTTGAATGGTGTTGTGGTATGCATTGCCAAGGTTTTAGGATGGTTGATTTAGGCTTAGAATGGGGTTGGATGAGATTAGAGGTCAAAAATGGCAGATTGGGTTGGAGTGAGCTGAATTCTGCGTAGTTAGGGCTATGCGACCGAATGGCATGCCAGTCGTGCGACTGAATTCCACACGCATGTGCCAGACGTGCGATTGAGGTTCCATCGCATAGGAGTCGTGCGACTGGAGCGCATACACCTGCCAGTCATGCAATTGAAGGTCAATCACATGGGGAGTCATGCGACCGAGAGTTCATCCGCATTAGTTCCATTCGCATGGAACTCATCCGCATTGGTTTCATCCGTATTAGGTCCATTCGCATGGGTGTTCATTCGCATAGGTGTTCATCCGCATTGGTCCATTCGCATGATGTTCAGTCGCCTGGAAGGCCATGCGACTAAAGGATGTCCATACGCCCAAGTAAGGATTGCGCATTCGGGGAAAAACGTAGTTTATGTTCTGACTTTCGAGGGAAAGTGCAGATGTAAGTTGTGACGTGGGAGGTTCCACTAAGTTCATGTAAGATGACTTTTGAGGTCTTAGAGGTATGTTGGCATGATGATGATGTTGCATGTTTATGCATGATATTGTATGTATGTATGATGTTGCCCTAATGATGCTATTGACTGTGTATGTTATGTTCCTTGTTATGACTTATGTTTGTCTTTCCCGTGGCTTTGCGTTGTATGTTGATGAACGAAATAAAAGTATTATGTAACGTAAGATGAAAGATAATGAAAGAGGAACATGAAGGAAGATGCATGCATTAATAAATGTAAAAGAAATGAAGGCTTGCAAGCAAAATGTATGGAAGGGACACGCCATAAAAAGGTGTTAGCCCAACGGTTTGCGGGTTCGCTACCCCGGAGGGTGCACATTGGGGTCTTTCTTTGTGATCGCCATTTATATAGAACCTTTACCGCTTACCCGGTACTGCAGCACCATGTATAGCTGTCTATTTATAGACTTCGGCCCAGTAGCCATATAGTTTGGGGTGTAGCACATGGTATTGGTACGGAAGATATGAAAAGTGAAAGAAATAACGAATAATGAAGATAATAATGATATTATCTATGTGTACGTATGATGTATGATCGCATGAAAGTAAAGAACGGTTTTAACGAAAGAAAAGTATGTTTTATTATAAAACTAGAACTCACTCAGCAACGCTGACTTTTATGTATTTCCAGTTGGCAGGTAATGTTGCCGAGGATGGCACGGGGCGGCTACTCAACTCTTTTGGATGACATTCTTTTGATTAATGTTTTTGCCATGTAATGTGAACGAACGATGTTCTGAAATGAACGATTGTATAAACTTGCAAAAGCATTTGTATGATATGAAAAGTTATTTTTATGTTTCCGCTGCGATGTTTTTATCAATGTTAAATATAATTATATGTGTTATGAGCAATGATTTACCAGCTGTAAGCATCCCAGGAACGGGGCCTTACAATCCCTCATGATATGTGCCTTGAGAATCTGTCGAGCCCAGGCTTCCTATTGGAGATACACTTAAGATAAGTGTGACATAGGAATCTATATGGCTTGCATAGTCTTCCTTTCTTGATCTCCCCCTTGTCAAAATCACTATCATACCCCATTAGAAGAAAGACTTTCTATGTATTCATTTTTGAACACATCAGGGTGACCAACTTCTTGTTCTCCCGACTCTAGATCCCTCCTTATGGTCTTCTCAGTTATCCTCAGTCTTTGATTCTTGACTTCTGCCACTGTACCTTCTCCATCTTCTTCTATTTGAGCTGAGCTCCAGAAATCCGTGATGTGCGATCGATGAATCACAGGTTCCACTGATAACGCATAGAACAAGATCTTCTTAGATATCAAATGATGTCTTGACACCCTTCTGAAGCAGGGTCATCAGGATTTAAGAAAGCACACACATTGTGCTCTTTCACAAATCGATTATCCATCTGTTCATAAGAATAAAGAAGATTTCATTAGAATCAAATTGTTGATATGAGAATACGAATAGTTGTGAGAGTAGACAAGAATCAAACGATTCATTATTGAACATTATGACATGTTATACCTTGAACACAATGATCTGAGAACAGTGTTATATGATTGTTTGATATTTTGATTCGGTAATTTTGAATGTTAGAGAAAGGGGGAAAAGTTTGTTGAGTGCGTTTTTCTAGGTCTGAAAAGTGTTCTGAAAAAGTGAATAATGAATATTAAAGTCAAAGAACATCATTTATACACTCTCAGACACATTAATTTTATTTATTTAATGATGTGGGACCCTTAACAATTTAACTTAACAATTTAACTTATCCGCAGTTCTTAGTTCTTCCGCACATTATCTAAGGATTTCGTATATCATCTGCGGATGACCTAAAAACATCTACTGATTAAGTATAACAACTTAAATTTTCATAGGTTACCAAACCATGAAATTAGATAATACTTGTTGAACTTGCTCATCCGTAGTTTACCAATCTATGGATAGACTTTTAATAAGATTTCCACTGTAGCTTCTGCTGATGCTTAAGAAGCATTGTGAAAAACTTATTTTATTGTATGGTCCAAGTCTACTGCTTAGAACCATTTATTGCTTTTGGACCTTGTTGACTTTGTATACATAACAATTGTGCACAAGAAAGTTTAAATTTTAGAAACTTCATGTATCCAAGAGCTAAGATGGTGCTAAGGTTCCAATTCCTTCAAATTGATAATGAAATAAATAAATCTGAGATTTAACTTTTCTTCATGAATTCTACTCCCCCTAAATTTGTGATTAATGATGACAGAGTGTATTTATCATAAATTTCTAAAGAATGTTATCATGAAGAACATTTGTAGTGTGTTAATGCACAAGCATATTATACACATGTAATGGGATCATACTATAATACTAAGCCTCTTCCTGATGAGTTATTTTGTTGAATTGATACCCGAACTTAGTTCTGATTGCAAGTATATTGTTCATTTAAATCCATACAAGAGTGAATGTATCAACTAGGCATGTTATTTATCATGTTTTCATGTTAGTTAAGAAATAACTATTGTGGACTTCACATTCAATTCACAAAGATTTTGTCCTCCATTTTTGAGTCAAATCATCACTTTTTTACACTTAATAACTATGTACTTTAAGTTATAAGTTCTATCTTGATATGCATTAGACATCTTATAAATGCATTGATATAAAAGCTCTAGATAAATGTACAGTTGATCACATAGGATTCTTTTGAGAGCTTAGATATGATCATCATCAGGTCACCAGGTCTTTACTCACGTAAAATAGAGGTGCCTTTAACCCAGATCTTTGTTTACACAAAACAGAGGGATGATGAGGATCATGATCTTTTCACCATTGGTAGCTGATATACAGCATGATGATCAACACCTAGGTCAAGAAACTCACTTTCTTCACACAAAAAAGAGAGAGTATGTTTTTCAAAGATAGATATTATAAAGTGTCGGTACATAGTGTGCTTGGATGAGTAATTTGATCACATCAGAATAAAACTCACTTTCTTTATCCTCAAATGAAGTTTCCCACAAACAATCACTTTGCATTATGTTTGGCATGCACTACGTGTAGTTTCCACTCCAGATAAACCTACTCACAGATCAAGAAACTGGCTCAGATTTTAATGATATTTAAGAATTCAGGAATAAGCAAAGATATAGTGTACTATCATTTCCCATGCATATGTCATGCTGAAGCATCATTTCATGCTTCAGAAGATACTTCAGCAGTTTCTTCTGAAGGTAAATTGCTTTCGGAAGAAAAATTGTACTATGACAAGCATTTCTTCCGAAGGTAATTTATTTATAACTAGTTACAGACACATGGTTTTCTTTGTTTGTTCAAATTGATTAATCTAAGTTAATCATGCCTAGAGACTCAATTAGAAAATTAAATCTGACTGAATCAAAGGCTTTAGTGAATAAATCAGCAAGCTGATTTGTTGTATCCACTTTGACCAACTTAATCAAACCCTTTTTGAGCAATCTCTTAGAAAATGATATCTTATCTCAATATGTTTTGTTTTACTATGTTGCACAGGATTAGCAGTTATAAACATAGCTGCAGAATTGTCTATGTAAATTGAGGTTTGAAGGAAATTGTAACCATAGTCAAGCAATTTGTTTTGCAACCAAAGGACTTGAGAACAACCAGCTGAAACAACTATGTACTCAGCCTCAGCTGTGGATACAGATACATTGGTTTGTTTCTTGCACTGCCATGATACTAGTCTTAGGCCGATGAATTGACATCCACCAGTTGTGGATTTTCTGTTACTGTTACATCCACCATAGTCACTGTCTGAATATGAGTAGAGTGTGAAGTCACCATCTTTTGGATACCAAATACCAAGTCCTGGTTTTCCTTTGAGATATCTAAAGATCCTTTTCACAACATTCAAATGAGATCTTTGATTAGATTGGTACCTAGCACAAACACACACAGGAAACATAATGTTAGGTCTACTGGCAGTTATATACATAAGATATCCTATCATTGATCTATATAATATTTGATCAATAGATTTTTCTGAAGGATTAGGTACCATCTTTTCAATTGTTGAGGCTGGTGTTTTGCATGAAGATGCATCAGCAAGATTATACTTCTTCAAAATTTAATGTATGTATTTTTCTTGATTGATGAATATCCATCTGTCTTTTGATGGACTTGAAGACCAAGAAAGAAAGTTAATTCTTCTATTGAGCTCATCTGAAATTCTGATTTCGTCAATTCTTCGAAGCTTACACACAATCTCTTATTAGTTGATCCAAATAAAATGTCATCAACATATATTTGAACAACCAAGAGATCTTGATGTTCTTGTTTGAGAAAGAGAGTCTGATCAATGGTTCCTCTTTTGTAGCCATGCTTGAGCAAGAAAGATGATAGTGTTTCATACCACTTTCTTCGTGCTTGGTGAAGACCATACAAGGCTTTATCAAGCTTGTATACCCTGTGTGGGTAATGAGGATCTTCAAAACCAGGGGTTATGAGACATAAACTTACTCATCAATTTTTCCATAAAAGAATGAACACTTGACATCCATTTGGTACACAGTGAACTTCTTATATGATGCATAAGCTAGGAACACTCTTATGACTTCAGTTCTTGCAACTGGTGTAAAAACTTCATCATAGTATATTCCCTCTTCTTGTGTGTATCCTTGAGCAATAAACCTTACTTTATTTCTTACAATAATGCCTCTATCATCCAGTCTATTTTTGAAGAGCCATCTTGTTCCAATAGGATGATGACCTTCAGGTAAATCAACTAGAGACCATACTTTTTGCTTTCTAAATTATTGAAGCTCTTCTTGCATAGCTTCAATCCAGCTAAAAGCATCAGTGATGTTTGGAGGAACCACTTATGAAAGAAAACAAGTGAAAAGACAAATGTTGACAGTTGCACTTTGGCTTCTTGTAGTTCTCCTTGTAGAATCTCCAATGATGTTGTTGACTGGATGAGTCTTATGGATTGTTGTGATGGGGTTGATTCAAATGGAATAGATGATTCCAAGTTAGTCATATCCATTGTTGCAGTCTGATCCACACCAGGTTGAGAGTTTAGGAAGTAGTCAAACTATTCAACATGTGTTGTTGGATGATCTTCAGTAGCTTGAATATCAGAAGCATCATGAGTGTCTTCTGCAGGAGCTATAGGAGCTTCTCCAGAATCAGTTTGCTCTTCCGTAGGAGTTACATGAACTTCTCCGGAAATATTTGCTCTTCCGTAGGAGTTACAGGAACTTCTCCGGATGATAAGTGAGGCCTTGAAACATTTCCAATGTTTGTTGTATTCACTTAAGAGCATGTACCGGTTGCAGGGAAAACATTCACATCTTCGGATGCACAGTGTACATCAGCAGTGTAGTGTCAGCGGCTGCTGCTGAAGTGTTTATATCTGATGATGTGTGAATTCTTAGAGTATCAGCAGATATGTCACTTCATTCATATTAGGTGGAACAAATGAATAACATATGTCATTAGATCCTGTATTGTTCAAATAATCATAGTTAAATGATTCAGTTAGAGCATCTATGTCAAACACCATGATAACCTTTAACTGATTTAGTAAATACAGGTTCATCAAAGGATGCATTAGGAGTTTCTTCTACAATGTTATGTTGTGGAATATAGATACTATAAGATTTAGATGTTGAAGAATATCCAACAAAGAAACCATTATATGCTTTTTCTGAAAATTTTCCTAATGATTCTTTTATGTTTAAAACTGATACATGACACCTAAAAACTCTAAGATATCCTATGTACGGTTTTCTTTTAAATAAAAGCTCATAAGGAGTTTTGTTATGTTCTTTGATAATTAATGTTCTGTTTTGAACATTGCATGCTATTCACTGCCTCTGCCCAAAAGATGATAGGCAATTATAAATCAGCTAGCATTGTTGTGGCTGCTTCAATAAGAGTTCTATTTCTTCTTTCAGTAACTACATTATGTTGTGGAGTTCTTGGTGCACTGAATTGCCTTGCAATACCTTTGGTCCTGCAAAAGAAATCCAAGTCAAAATTGACAAATTCAGTACCATTGTCACTCCTAAAAAAATTAACTTTTGTATCAAGGTGATTCTCAATCTTGATTACAAAGTCCATTAATGTTTCTGATGTTTCACTCTTTTGTTTTAAGAAAAAGACTCATGTAAATCTTGTAAATCATCAACTATCACCAAACAATATTGTCTCTTTCCAATGCTCATCACTTGGTAGGACCAAACCGATCCATGTGAAGCAATTTGAGTGGTGTAGTATTAGTATTGATAGTTTTGGATTTATGAGACACTCTATGTTGTTTTCCTTTGTAACAAGAAGAACAATGAGTTGAGCAATAAACTTCTTTCTTTGGCAGTCCAATGACTAAGTCATTTTTCACCAGTTTGTTCATGTTCTTCATGTTTTCTTTGTAACAAGAAGAACAATGAGTTGAGCAATAATTCTTTCTTTGGCAGTCCAATGACTAAGTCATTTTTCACCAGTTTGTTCATGTTCTTCATGTTAGAATGGACAAGCCTTCTATTCCACAATTGTGATTCATCTTCCGATGACTTAGATAGCAGGCATGTTTCATGTTTTGTGAGTGAGATGTTGTTCATGTCCAAAACATAAGTGTTTCCTTTCCTTGATGCTTTAAGAAGCACCCAATCTTCTGGAACAAAAAAACCTGGCTTAAGAATGTAACAGTTAGTGTTATCAAACAATATGGTATAATTTTGATTACAAATTTGAGACACACTCAGTAAATTATACTGTAAATTTTCACAATAGTTTACTTTCTCAAACTTGAGTACACCATTTGTTACCATTCTTCACCAACAATTTTACCTCCCTTATTATCCCCACCAAATGCCACATAAGAAGCATTTTTATGTTTGAAGTCATGGAGAAGTGAACAATTTCCTGTCATATGCCTGGAACAACCACTGTCAACATACCACTTGTTGTCAGCCCTCCAATATTGTTCCTGCATTCAAAATATATCGGTTATAATTGACAACCCAGCCTTGATGATCTTGGGTTTGCCAGCAGTGTCTAAAATAGTAACTCTTCATGAATAAGGTTTGAAGTTTCAGTTTTAGTTTTGTTTGATTCATTCTGAGTTGTTTTTTTATGAGGATGATTCTATTGAAGGGAATGTTGATGAGCTAAGTCCTTGTTTCTCAAATTCTTCTTTATTCAACCCATGTTTGTTCATTTGAGGCTTTGGTTTTGATAACAAATCTTGATTATTAAAGGTTCCACTATCTTTTGTTTTTGAATGAGGTATATGAATTCCCTTCTCAAACTTATCAAAGAATGCATCATCAGCCTTTGTTTCCTTTTCAGTCAAATCCACCCTTTTATGAGGTGTTTTTGATTGCTGGAAAGTTGTTCTTTTATTTGAAGGATGAACATCAGTGGATGTCTTTTCCTTTAATTTTGGCTTTTGTTTTTGTTCAGACTTCTTTAGTTTTGAACCTTTTTCATAATCAGTAGATTGTGTGTCTGATTCAGATTTATCTGATTATTTCTTCTTTATGCCTTTTGTCTTCTTCTTTTTTTGAAATAACATTCCTGGGTTGAATGGTTATTTTATTGCAGATAGCACGGTGTTTGTTGAAGTAGCAGTCAGATGTCATGTGATTGTTCATATTGCAAATAGAACAAAACTACTGAAGTAACAATCCTTAGTATTATAGTTTTTCATGTCACACCATTTGCAATACATCTCATCTGATTCTTTGTCAAAATCATTTTATTTCTTATGATTTGCCAACTTCTGAAGCTTTGCATCCTTTTTCAACTTTGAAGTTGATTCTTTCTTTTCCGGTTGGAGTAGCTTTTATTTGTTTGTTGTTGAATTCCTCTTCCGTAGATCATCTACTGAATTAGTATTAACTTCTACTAAAGAGGTTTTCTTCTTCCGTAGATCCGGTTCTGAAGAAAGGTTCTTCTTCCGCTGATGATCAGCTGAAAGCCTTTTCTTTTCTTTTTCCATGGACGATTTGTGTCTTTCCTCAGTAGAGACACACTTCTCATTTACTTCTTTGGAAGATTTTTGTTGCTGATTTAGTTCTTGAAGACTTTTATTTAATTGAGCTATTCTCTTGCGGATGGTTTTCATCATGTTTCTTTGTTTAGGAGGGTATGCCAGCTTTGTTTCTTCAAGCACTTTTGGAATATTTGTTTCAAAAACAACATTCTCACCCTTGTTAGAAGATCATCATCATGTTTATCAAAATCATCCAAGTCATCACACTCACCAAAGTCAAATTCTAAATTCATTTGATTAGTCTTGTCTAATTCAAAAGACTTAGTTTCATTCACCTCAGATTTATTATCAATGATTTGTTGATTAACTTGTTCTTATATTAGTGCTTGGCACTAAATGATTTGACAAATTATTTGTCATTGATTCAGGCAAAGGAACATAATTATTGTTAATAGGAGGTGCCACAACATTATATCCCAACCCAGACCTGTTTTTTGATTCAATATGAGGATTTAATAATTTCTCATATTGTTGAGATGAAAGTTGAAACTTCTGAAGTTTCACTTCAGTTGATGCATGATTAGCCATGGATTTTGTTAAGGAAGTGGTCAGATGCTCAACCTGGGCTTTTAAACTGTAATTTTCAGAAACAATTTTTACCTAAAGAGTTAATTTTTATTTGATATAATTTATGTTCTCTTACATGAGATTCATTCAAAATCATTGTTTCTTTAACTTTAGCAGCCAATTGTTGAGCATGGACTCTGTATCTCTCTACTTCCTCGACACATATTGATAAACATAACCTGTCTCTTACCTCACTTGTGATGGGTGAAACTTTGTTTTCCATGTGATCCATTAGAGCTTGATTTTCTTCCAAGACTTCCTTCTCATACATACTCCAGTCACAGGTTCCATCTTGAAGAATGATCAGCCTAGATTCTTTTGAGTTGCTAGTTCCTGCTGGTGTATTAGTGGCTAGTGGGGATTAGTTGGCAAGTTATGGATGCCTGAATGATCTTTGAGATGATGAAGGTTGTTTAGACTGATGTTGCTATGTTGTGTTGAGTCAGGATTTTGTTGATTGCATTCTCTAGAAAAGTGTCCATAGATATTGCACTTGAAGCATCTTACCTTTGACTTATCAACACCAATCCATGTTGATTTACTTGCAGCAGCCAAATTCTTGTTTCTTCTTAGATATTGTTTGGCTCTATAAGCAATCATTGCCATTTTCCATTGTAGATCCATTTCCTCCACTACATCCGGAGGTAGTTCTTCCAAATCTTGTTGGCATATGTTGGCAGAAGTTAATGAACTTCCTAGGTAAGCTTGAAAGCTTGAATTGAAAGCTGCAAAAGTTGCTTTTGTTCTTCAGAGTCTAGAATGACAGTAATAGACTCTGATTGATTGTTGTTTGATGGTTTTTCTGATGCTGTTTCTTTTTGATCATCAGTTCTTTCTTTCTCTTTTCTTGACTTACTTTGAGAAGATTTCTTAGTAGGTTTTGAAGCATAGAAACTTACTTCCTCTTCATCTTCACTTAAAGTACAAGAGTTATCACCATCATTGTTAGACATGAAGGCACTTCCAGCACTTCTTGTTTCTTTAAATTGATATGGTGATACATGAGTTCTCACACTCTTGTTTCTTGATTTCTCATCCAGTTCAAGAGCCTCAACTTTAGCTACTAGAGTGTCTAGTCCAAATGATTTAAGGTCTATGGTGTTCTTGAACATGGATACTATTTGATTCCAACTTTCTGGTAAAGTATGGAGCATTTTCTTGTTCAATTCCTCATTAGTATATTTCAACTCCAAAATGATCATTTCTGTAACAAGTTGCATGAACCTGTGGAGTTGTTGAGGAATTGATTCACCCTCAATATGATGAAAAGTTTCATATTGTGAACGAAGAGTGTCCTTTCTAATGCTTCGGATTTCATCACTCCCTTCACAGAGTGTATGAAGAATCTTCCATAGGGAATTTGTTGTTTTGTAATTTTCACACCTGATTAATATCTCCTCAGGAAAAGCCATACTAAGCAAGCTGTATACTTTAATATCAACTTTAACCTTCTTAATATCATCAGGTGACAGATCTTTCATACTTATGGGTTGATTATTATCATTATAATCCGGCCCAAGGGTGGGTGGAATATAAAGACCTTCTGTTATTGAAACCCATAAGTCAGAATCTGTAACATTTACATGATTCCTGAACTTGATTTTCCAGGATTTAAAATCTGCTTTTGTTTCCAACTTTGGAGGTTGGTAAGATGATCCACCAAAGTTGCTCATGATTAGTTAAGATCTAAGTCTTTAACTAATAAATTTGTTCAAAGGATATGAACAGGTTATTGATGATGATCAATAACTAAGATCTGCTATTCAATTGTTTTGAATATTGATCCAAGTTAATAGAACAATGTACTGCTGAACGACAAATCAAAAATCACACAAACTCTTTTTTCAAAAACAATAGATCTAATCAGTAAAAATTGAAAAATCTAAAGAATTTTGAAAACAATTAAACACAACTAACATCGATAGATCAATCGATCTAGATCAATGAGCACTTGGCTCTGATACCACCTGTGAATCCTAGGATCGCAATCAGGAATTATCAGTGTTGGTTGAAGACAAGTCAATGTTTGCGGAATCAACATTAACTTGGTTTAATCAATAATGATTAATGAAAGAAAAGAACACAATGAATGAAACACAATTAATGAACACACAAATATTCAATTCAAATGTATTTTATTAAAACATGTTAATAATTACAAGAATGAACGAATGATATTGGTTTTAGTGTTTGATGATGTGACGGCTGCTAGGGTTTTGGTTTGTGTGATTTGATGTGATGTTTGGTTGTGATGTTGTTGCTTTGATGATTGTCGTCTCCGATGTCTCAGTCTTAGCCGTTGTAGTTTTTTCCGGTTCTTTGATTCGAAACCTAGGATCCATATATATATAGACAATAATGTTTCTGTTAAGGAAACACCGAATCTCTTGGGATTTGAATTGTTTATGTTATGGAATCATTGGATTTCTTAGGATTTGCATAACTTCTTTGTTGACTTGTAACACTTGTATTGTTTGAATACAAGTGTTTGGACTCCGCAGGAATAGTCTTCCGTAGTTGATTGTTCTTCCATAGGAATCTTGTTCTTCCGAAGCAAACTTGTTCTTCAGAAGCAATTATTATCCGTAGGAATCTTGTTCTTCCGAAGCAAACTTGTTTTTCAGATCTGATTTTTCATCCGTAGAAGATCTTCGGATGTAATTTACTTGTAAGAAACATATCTACGGAAGAACAAAATGTTCATCCGTAGATGTTTCTTACACTTCGTCAATTTCAGAAATTCACCAATTATAATGTTTTACCTGCAAACATACATAAATCAACACACATATATATGGGTTAACCTATATATTTAATGCATACACAATAATGAGTTACACGCATTCATTACAAATATTAATTCAAGTTCTAAGTCTATACAAAATGGACTAGATCTATTGATCCTAGACCTAACAAGATATCTTGATTTGCTTTGTTTGTTTGATGTGTTTTTTGATGTTTTTGTTTGTTGTATTACTTTGTTGTGCTTGTTTGTTGTATTATGTTTTATTGTGTTGGTTTGTTATTTATACCACTTAAGATATATGTGACATTTTATGTTTTTATGTTGTTATGTTATTTTTGTGTTATATTATTTTTATGTTGTCTTCACATTATGTAATACTAAAATATATATATTAGTAGTGTTGTGTTTATAATATTTGTAGTATTTCACCACATAAATGTGGTGTTTTTTTAAATTATGTGTTTTTTTTATGTTGAGAATAGCATAATTTCGTATAAAATAACACAATTTTGTATAGTTTAGTTTTTTATGTCTTGAAAAAGTATAGCAATACTATGGTCAAACTAAAAAAAGAAATGTTTGATTTTATAGTATAATTTTTTTCAAAAAAATAATATTGTATGAAAAAAATTATTGATATTTAAAAAAGTAGAGGATTTTGAAAAAAAGTAAACAAAGGTGTATATTCCAAATATGCCCCTCTACCTTTTTTTACATCCACTTAAATATTAGACCTTCATTAGTGTTAGATTATAAAATTAATAATATTGATTGTTTCTTAGGATTTTTAGGCAAAATAAACTTTTTATTTTAACCAACCCCTATACACTAATATGATCTAAAATGTAAACATGTCATGCATACTTATGTATATACATATGTGTTTAATAATGTATCATCATTTCTGTTTTTTTATGTGATTCCTTTCTTCAATTATGAGTACAAACAATAGCGAAACCATACAAAAAATTAATTTTTAGAAAAAACAAAATCTAACTATTTAATAATATCACCCCTATAACCATGATTGCAAAAGTCACTAGGCATTGTCAAATCGATCAACTAGGGAGTTGAAAGTACTCGGGCTAGACGGAAAGTATTCGAACATGATAAATTATAAAGAAATCATTCTTGAGAAATTATATATATGTCAAATATCATAGTTTACTAATGGTTATAACAAAATACGTGAACATCAACATATACTAAAAGGATATGTTCAAATACTAAAGAATTGTAACAAATGATATTCACTTTTCCAATACGTATACATATAGTAATTATTTAATACTCGTCTTCCAACGTATAGTAATGAGAAACAACGAAAATACAATAGTTTCAATGAAAAATAATGAAAATCGGTGAACTATAGCAAAATCCGAATCAACCGATTTGACCCGAGTTAAACCGAGTAGGCCGAGTAGGACAAGGTTGGACCGAGTTAGACCAAATTGGACCAGTTGCTCCGAGTTTGACTGATTTCAAGTAAAGTTGGCCGAGCTGAAGAATAACACCTCGGCATACTAATGTGTACTCTCACACCCTGACCGATACATTAAATTGCTCATAGCACATGGTAGTAATTGCGTTGAAATAATATTAAATTTCATTTTTATTTAATGTTACTAATCAAATGATACATTATAATTAAAAAATAATCTAAATATATATAACAAAAGCCTTTTTATTAGACTAGGGCCAAGTCCTAAATGAGCATGAAGAAGTCCACTAATGTGCATTCCAAAAATCATGTGAAAAAGCAACGAGTCAGCTAACGAATTAGCCGGTGAGTAATCAGAGGTCTGGATACATATATAGATTAATTAAATAGATTGAAAAAAATCAATTAACATGACATGTCTAGACTGATAATGAAATAGTATAACATAAAGACAAACCAACACAATCAAACCTAATGACTGAATTGACTCGGTTAGCAGACAAAGCCTTATAGAATGAATGATTCTAGTTCCAATCACCACGCGACTAAACAAATGGGATGAGTTTATCAAATCAATAAATCTATCATTGTTATCGTTGTTGCATGAATTAGTGATTGTGTTATCATCAAAGTTTATCTAACTATGGACGCATAATTGCAAGTAATAACATAGCATGTCTTGAATTTAATTTAGAATGAAATAGAATAACAATGAATATTAATGATTGAATATTAAATCACATAGTTTACAGGAAAATATATAAAAACACATAAAAAGAACAATGAATACTCACTTGGTAATTATAATCAATTTGGAAATGATAGAATGGTAGACTTGACACCGAAATATCCTCACAGTTCAACATAAGTTTGGTGTCTTTTTATTAGAATACTAACTAAGTATGAAATAGGATTTCAATTAGAATTTGAGATTTTAATAAATTGTTAAGAAAAATGTAACTAAATTATATAACTAGGTTAAATAAAAATAAAATAAATTGATTAAATAAATAATATTAAAAATGACAATGAATCATTTGTGAAATTGGATGATTAATCATTACTCAAATATTTAGTTCATAAAAAGTGATTAAATAAATGTTGATTGTTAAAGTGTGAAATAGTAAAATTAGTGTAATAATAATATATTTAAAACTTGATTAAAATAATTAATTGAATAATTAATTATAAAAATAAATTGTAAAATAATTTGTTTGATCCAAAAACAACTTGTAAAGATAATTAGATAAAGAAAATACAAATAATTTTTGTCATAGTTTTATAATATTAAACCCTTGTTTTAAATAAATATACAAGATTATATTGTTAAAATTTTCAGAAATTTAATAGAAAGTTTCTGGAATAAATTTAATTAACAAATAACTTTTATTATAATTTAACATGATAATAATAATTTCTAGGATTTAATTTATAAAAAAATGGTTTGAAAATCGAGTTGAGGGTGCCTGGGGTCAAACACGTGACCTCTTGTTTACATGGACGTGGTGTTAACCGGTGGGCTAGAGGCTCGAATCTGTTCAAAATTCACCAGGAAATTTTAAAAACATTAATAACAAAAAGCCCCAATTTTGTATGAACCCTAATTTCGATTGGAATCAAATTGAACATACAAACGATGTTGTTAATGAAATCAAACATGGGGCTTTTGTTTCGCACTTGAAATCGAGTATGCGGATGTGTGGAATTACCTTATAAGAGTATAATAGATGATGAAAATCTAAAAGAGGTTCTCGACAGATTATGGCATCGATTAAAAAGGAATTGATGATTATAATCGAATTCATAGTGCATGAAGCTTCTAATGGTGCATATGGTCAATACCCTTTATCGATTTCAATAAAAATCAAGTAGAATATGATGAATGAGTAGGTTGCAAGTCGATGAAGGCGATAATGATCAAAATTTGATGAGTGTGTGTGTTTAGCTTGGGATTGATGTTACAGAAAGTTAAAATGGATTTACTAGAAGAATTCCCCTCATTTAATGTAACACCCGAATATTTATTATCTTGAAGCCGGTGAAGAAAGAAAAGAAAATAAAGTCCAAAAGTCGAGGGACCAAACTCGCCAACGAAGAAAAGTTGGGAAATGTGGTGATATTAGTAGGGAGAGGGCAGCCCACTCTCCCCACACTCACATTTCAGTTACATAAGAGAGAAGAAGAGAGAAAGAAGAAGAGAAAAAGGGGGAAAAGTGTCCGGTTCGGGTCGGTTCGGGTCGCCAAAATCGTCGTGAAGCAAGCCAAATCGAAGCTCTTGTCGTTGTGCTTGTTTAGGTGAGTTCTAGGACCCCTCTTTTACATGTTTTTGAATGATTTTGGGGCTGGAACACATCTGAAAAACCTTTTTCGCGTTTTTGGGGTGAAAACCCGTATGTATGCGTGTATGTATGCGTAGGACCCGTTTGGGGCTGATTTTCTTGCTTGGTTGTGCTTGGATAATGTTATGGTATGATCCCTAAGGTTTAGGATGGTGATTTAGGCTTAAAATGGGTTTAGATGAGTTTGGAGGCCGAAAACCCTCGGCTGCAGTCGGGATGAACTGCATTCTGCATCAGTTAGGGCTAGGCGACCGACTGGAGGCCGAATGGAGGCCATACTGCCGATTAGGTGCGACTGAAGGTCCATTCGCACGACTGAAGGTCCATTCGCACGACTGAAGGTCCAGTCGCATAGGTGTTCATCCGCATTGTCCATTCGCACGACTGGATGTTCATTCGCATAGGTGTTCATCCGTATTAGTTCAATCGCATGATGTTCAGTCGCATGGAGGCCATGCGACTGAAGGGTGTCCATACGCCCGAATAGGGCTGTTGAACCCGAGGAAGGTGTAGATTGACTTCTGACTTTCGGGGGAAAGTGCAGATGTAAGTTTTGATGTAAAGGTTCCCATAAGAGTTTTTAAGATGACGATCGAGGTCTTAGAAAGCATGTTGGGCATGATGAAGGTGATGATGTTGTACGTTATGTATGTATGATGTTGCCCTGTTGATATGATGTTGATGCATGTTATGTTCCTTAGTGTGATGTATTTATCTTTCTTGTGGCCTTATGTGTCTGTTAATGAATGAACGAAGTAGTGTAACGTAAAGTGAAAGATAAAGAAAGAGGAACATGATGAATGAATGCATGTATTATGAACGAATGAAACGTCTTGCACGCATCGGATAACGGGTCCTTCTTTGTGATTGACCCTGGATGTAGAACCTCTACGCTCACCCCTAGTATTGTGGCATACGTTTAGCTGTTCATTTGTTGACTTCGGCCCAGTAGCTAAGACTGATGGTTACTCCTAGTACCGTGGCATACGTTTAGCTGTTCATTATTGACTTCGGCCCGGTAGCTACGACTAACCGGGGTGTAGCACATGGTATTGTAAGGATGATGTCCGATGCGCAAGTAAAGTCATAATGAACGAATGGAAGAATGAAGAAGATAATAATGATGTTATCTATGTGTACGTACCATGTGTGATCATGTAAAAGTAACGAACGGTTTATATGAAAGTAAAGAGTTGTTTTATTAAAACTAGAACTCACTCAGCAATGCTGACTTTGATGTGTTTCCAGTTGGCAGGTAATGTTTGCTGAGGATGGCACAGGCGACTACTCAGCTCTTTTGGGGATGGCATTCTTTTGATTAATGTTTTTGTATTGTAATGCAAACAAGCTATTTTGTAATGAATGTTGTATTAATTTGCAAAAGCATTTACATGGAAATGAAAGATTGTTTTAGTTTTCCGCTGCGATTTATGAAATACAAATGAATTTCACGTTTTGTGTGCGATGAGAACCCAGCTGTAAGCGTCCCGGGAACGGGGCCCTACAAGTTGGTATCAGAGCCAAAGTTTAAGTGAAATGGGTAAATTTTCAAAATAAACCTGATCTTAAACTGAGAATGGGACGGAAGGGAATGGGATGCCAAACTGAGTAGCTGCGTGCCATCAGGTATTTTCATAAAGTTAACCGGTTTTATGTGCACATGGTATGTGGTTATGTGTTGTATGTAGATTTAAATACTGATGTAGTCAGGACAGGTAATACTTGGGGTATGAAGAGTAAAGTAAGTGGCTAATCACAACTGGCCACTGTAATTAGGGACTTACTATACTTGACATAAACTGAGTTGTTTCCTTGAATGACTGTGTTGGTGTTTGAATCTTTCAGTGTGTGTGTGATGGTCGGAGGTAGATCTTCGAAAGCTTCTAGGGGTGGAGGTCACGGTGTTGAACCGCGACCCAAGAGAGGAGGCCCAGAGTTGAGAGGGTGGTTCATGAAGAACCAGAGACCCCCCATCCGGAGGGTGGCGACGAAAGCGCCAATCTGAGAGCCTCAGTAAAGGAGGCTATTGTAGAAGAAGTCCATCAGGTCATGCAGACAATCTTACCGTCTGTGGTGACTGAAGTTATTAAGGCCGTACGAGAAGGGGAAAGAAAAGAAAGAAACAGATCCTCTAGAGAACGGGAACAACCAGAGCCGGAAACGGTTGTGTCTGATGATGAAGAGGAAGAAGAAGAGCCTGTGCCAGAGGCAGTGCGAGGATGTAACTACGGGGCATTTATGAGATGCAAGCCCCCTACTTTTGATGGAAACGGCACCGCTGCAGCCGCTCACCGGTGGGTGAGGGAAATGGAAGCTGTTCTCGATATCAGCGAGTGCCGAGAGGACCAAAAGGTGAAGTTTTCTACCCACTCTATTGTGGATTCAGCTCTGTGCTGGTGGGACAACATTGTCCAAGCTGAGGGTAGTAGGGCCATTGGGAAAATGAAATGGCCTGAGCTGAGAAGATTGGTGATTGAGGAATTTTGTCCTCATCGGGAAATGGACAAGTTGGAAAGGGATGGAGGCTGGAACCATGACACACCAGCAGTATACCACCAAGTTTAATGAAATGGCACGGCTTGTGCCTGATCAGGTGACGCCTCTGTCTCGGAAAATCAAGAGGTACATTCAGGGTTTACCGGTGGATGTTCGCCGGCATATGATCGCCGCCCGGCCAAGCACGTTTAGGTCGGCAGTTGATTTGGCAGGGAGGCTGTATGACGAGCGGGAGGTGGTGGTGACTGAGGCGAGTAGGAAGGGTGGTGGTGATCGGAACTGGAACGGGAAACGGTTCGGTCGGGGTGATGCCCCGATGGGTAACAAAAAGGCACGGGTGGATGAACGCTGGGTGGTCACATCAAGTGCGGGGTCGAAAAGGTGTGGCAAGTGTGGAAGGGAGCACGGCGGGGAATGTAGGTTTGGGTCAAACTTGTGCTTCAAGTGTGGGAAGACAGGGCATATGGCGAAGGATTGCCTATCGGGCTAATGTTTTAACTGTGGGGAAACTGGTCATATGAGCAGAGATTGTAAGAAGTCGAGGACTGAGGGTTCAGGGGTGAAGAAGACGGGAAGTGATGGGCCGAGGGTGAGCGCCAGGGCGTTCACCATGACACAGGAGGAGGCTAGGACGGACCCTGACGTTGTGTCCAGTACGTTTCTAGTGAACTAGACTTTAGCTTCTGTGTTATTTGATTCGGGTGCTAGTAGGAGTTTTATTTCTGCTGCTTTCTGTGCTAAGCTGCCTGTTAGTAGTAGACGTGTTGACGCGCCCTTTGATGTAGAAACTGCCATAGGTAAGTCTACCAGGATTTCTGAGATGATAGAGAATTGTGATGTGGAACTTGAGGGTCATAAGTTTCCTGTTAGACCGTTTGTGATGACCTTGGGTGGTTTCGATTTGGTTCTTGGGATGGATTGGTTGGCGGACTTCGAGGCGAACATTGTGTGTCGCAAGAAAATGGTTCGGTTGACAGCGCCTGACGGAAGTTCGGTAACGGTTTATGGTGATCGGGTACTACAATCCCGAAGGTGATCTCAATGGCGGTGGCGGGAAAGTGTATGAGGCGTGGATGTAATGCTTACTTGGCCTATGTAAAAGATGTGGACACACCAACACACAACTAGCCAATGTACCGGTTGTGTGTGACTTTCCAGACGTGTTCCCAGAAGACTTATCAGGAGTGCCACCTGACAGAGAGATTGAATTTCAGATTGATCTGATACGGGTGCCCAACCTGTTGACAAGGCACCATATCGGTTGGCTCCAACCGAGATGAAAGAGTTGATGGAGAAGTTGCGAGAGCTGCTTGATAAGGGGTTCATTAGATCGAGTATCTCTCCTTGGGGTGCTCCGGTCCTATTTGTAAAGAAGAAGGATGGTAGTATGAGGGTGTGCATTGACTACCGCGAACTGAACAAGTTGACAGTGAAGAACCGCTACCCCTTCCCGAGGATAGATGATTTGTTCGATCAGCTTCAGGGTGCTAGTTGGTTCTCGAGGATAGATCTTCGATCTGGTTATCATCAGTTGAAGGTGAAGGAGCAAGATATCCCTAAAACAGCTTTCCGTACGCGCTATGGCCATTACGAGTTTCTGGTCATGTCCTTTGGTTTGACCAACGCGCCAGCTGCTTTTATGGATCTGATGAACCGTGTGTGTCGGCCTATGTTGGATAAATCAGTGATTGTGTTTATTGATGATATCCTGATTTATTCGAAGAGCAAGATCGAGCATGCCGGTCACATTCGAGATGTTCTGGAGACGTTAAGAAGGGAGAAGTTGTATGCTAAATTCTCCAAGTGCGCGTTTTGGTTGTGCGAAGTTCAGTTTTTGGGTCATGTCGTGAATCCTGACGGGATTATGGTTGACCCGGCGAAGGTGGAGGCGGTTTATGCAATGGAAGTCACCAAAGACGCCATCCGAGATCCGTAGTTTCTTGGGCTTGGCTGGCTACTATAGAAGATTCATCCAAGACTTCTCTAAGATTGCTTCTCCACTAACTAAGTTGACCCGAAAGGATGTGAAGTTTGTACGGGGTCAAGCTCAAGAGAAGGCGTTCGAAGAGCTGAAAGCAAGACTGACTCAAGCTCATGTTCTGTCCCTACCCGATGGAAGTGAAGATCTAGTGGTTTATTCTGATGCTTCCTACTCGGGGTTGGGGTGTGTGTTAATGCAGAGAGGGAAGGTTATAGCCTATGCATCCCGACAATTGAAGGTTCATGAGGTCAATTATCCTACTCATGACTTGGAGCTAGCAGCCGTGGTCTTTGCGTTGAAGATCTGGAGGCACTACCTTTACGGGACGAAGTGCACCATATTCACGGACCACAAGAGTCTGAAGTACTTCTTCGAGCAGAAGGATCTAAACATGAGGCAGAGACGGTGGTTGGAACTTATAAAGGATTATGATTGTGAGATCCATTACCATCCGGGCAAAGCTAATGTGGTGGCGGATGCCCTTAGTCGAAAGGAAAGGCCCGAACCGATTCGGGTGAAAGCTTATCAATTAATCATGACCTCCGATGTGATGAAGCAAGTTAAGGAGTTTCAAGATGAGGCATTGAAAGAAGATCACCTTAACTCGGAAAGAATGAGAGGTCTGGTTGGGGAATTGGGTGAAAACACACTCGGTGTTAGAACTCGATTCGGTCGTGTGTGGATTCCTCGTTTTGGGGATCTACGGGTGAAGATAATGGATGAAGCCCACAAGACTCGATACTCCATTCATCCTGGTGCCACGAAAATGTACCATGACATGAAGAAAGATTATTGGTGGCCGGGTATGAAGCGTGACGTGGTGGAGTATGTGAGTAAGTGCCTTACTTGCTTACAGGTGAAGGCAGAGCATCAAAAGCCGTATGGGAAGATACAACTGTCACACCCTCAAAATCCACTTGCGGAGTTTTACCGCGAGGCGTGTGAACAAACCAGGATCACAGTCAATAGTTACTCAAAACGACTCTAAATGCCATAATTTAAACAAATCAACCAAAATACCAACTTTAAGCAAGCGGAAGCGTTTTGAAACAAACCAAGTCAATAAAGTATAACTATGGCAAAAACAAGTGCCAACCTAAAAGAGTAAACTATAATTGTTAAAATGTCAAATTGTCTTGAAGCATAGTGTCTTAAAATGCAATGAACCGTGCAATGCTCCTATGGCAAGCAAGCTAAGGACCTGAGAAAAGCATACTAAAATGTCAACACATAGGTTGGTGAGTTCAAGAGTTTGAGTTCAATAAACAGGTAAACAGTTGTGATATATATAAGCAGTGCATGGTAATAGATAGCTAGTCTATTATCAGTAAATATTAATACATAGTGATTTTACAATTGAAGTGACTGTGATAGTTGTTGCCTCCTGTCACGACTTACCATGTCGTGACAATGTTCAATAGGACAAATTGCACCCGGTTGACCTCGAGTCACACAGGTGGGGCTCGTCAGACCCAGTAGTACTACCCAAGTTTCCCCGCTATCAAATATTAACAATTCAAAAGTGTGAGGACTTTTCCCATGGTAAACAGCACTATAGTAATATTGTACACAACTTAAATATTTAAAAGCGTTCGTATAAATACCAGTATGCTATCTCCCCCAAAAGAGATTAAATAAAGAGTGGGGCATGAACTCACCTGATGTATGCTAAGGTACTTAGGGTTTATTTTGAGAAACAAGAGGATAGCCAACCTTCACAGGTTACCTAGATCATGTGAGTACATAAGTACGTGTAAATAAAAGACATGTGAAACCCTAATCATACCAAAATCAAAGACTCAAGCTTCCAGACAAATAGACACGTTTGACCTAGTTGACCGTTTGACCCGTTGGTGACATTATGGGTTATAGTTCAAATAAAGCTAATGAACACATACAACATACATGATTAACATTCAAATAGTATCATACATATGCTATATCAACCAGGTGTATCACTTAGATTATCATACAATCAAGTACTATACAAGTCATGCGAATCTAGAACATTAACATAACCACTAGCTACAACACAACTAACATGTCATACAAGGTTCAACCATTCATCACATGCCATGTGAAGCCACTCACGACTTCACATCCTAAACCCTGCCAATCCTACTAAGTAGGGGCCTCAGATCCGCACGCGTGTATAATGATCATAACCATATTCTTTAAGCATATGCATTGCATTCACAACATCTCAACAATCAATTACCAGACCCAAGCATGATGTCCTACTACTACACAACATCCAAACCATACATGATCACCAAGTCCAAATATCACACATGATTATCCAAACATGCCATACAACTAATTTAACACGTTCTATCACACTAGAATTATCCTTGAACATAATAGCAGGCTCCTAACATCCCAAACATGATCATAACATCATACCTCAACGTTTACACAAATAAAGTTTCCCTTTTGGGAAAGAACATCCCAAAATCTATCAAACATCCAAAGCATACATGAATTCATCAATAATATACCACTTCAAGCTCATACTAACATCTAAGCATGATCAACCACATCCAAACATCATAACTCACCAAATCATATCCAAAAGTTACTATCTTTAGTAATGTATGAACTATAACATGTTTTCTTCCATTTCCAATGATCACAACAACAATCTAACATCTAGTTATCACCATGAACACATCCATAACATCATAACATCCATAGCTCAACAATTCATGCAAATAAAGTTACTATTATTAGTAACCTATGAACATCAACCCTAAATCATCGATTTCTTGCAAGATTCATGATTCCTAACATTCATACAACTTATTAATCACCACACATTCATCAAACAACCATCATTCATGCATAATCACAACAATTTCGAATTAGGGTTTGCTTCATAACCAAAGTTCATGATCAATCCACTAAAAACATAGAGTTCTTGCATAATCGACGTTAACTAACATGTATACAATCTAACTAACATGTTAACAAAACCTTGTCACCAACCTGAAACTCTAAAGGTTTCCGTCTCTTGTCAGCATAACTCTTTTGCCTGTCCCGCGCTGCAGCCATACGGTTCCGTATCTGTATAATTTTCTCAGTCGTCTCATGAATTAACTCGGGACCTGTTATCTGACTATCACCAATTTTTGCCCAGCAAACCGGTGATCGACATTTTCTCCCGTACAACGCCTCGAAAGGTGCTGCTTGTATACTAGTGTGATAACTGTTATAAGAAAACTCCACCAATGGCAGGTGAATTTCCCAGTTATTCCCGAATTCAATCACACAAGCACGTAGCATATCCTCCAACGTCTGTATAGTACGCTCACTCTGACCATCCGTCTATGGATGATATGCAGTACTCATATCCAAACGTGTACCCAAGGATTTCTGCAATGATTGCCAGAAATGTGACGTGAAACGAGCGTCACGGTCAGAGATAATTGAGATCGGTACCCCGTGTCTCGAAACGATCTCCTTGAGGTACAGGCGAGTTAACTTCTCCATCTTGTCGGTTTCCTTTATTGCAAGGAAATGAGCAGACTTTGTCAATCGATCCACAATAACCCATATCGTGTCACAACCAGTACTAGTCCGGGGTAGCTTAGTAATAAAATCCATGGAGATTTGTTCCCATTTCCACATTGGAATCTCGGGTTGTTGTAATAGTCCGGATGGTTTTTGATATTCCACTTTCACCTTCGAGCAGGTCAAACACTTGCTCACGTACGTAGCTACATCCGCTTTCATGTTAGGCCATCAATAGTGAGCCTTTAGGTCATGATACATCTTGTCGGATCCTGGATGTATAGAATACTTAGATTTGTGTGCCTCGCTCATAACTAAATCTCTCAGATTTCCATGAACAGGCACCCAAAGTCTATCCATGAAATACCGTATTCCATCCTCTTTCATCACTAGCTGCTTATCCATTCCCCTTAACATTTCAGAACCAATATTTTCCACCTTTAAAGCTTCCATTTGTGCCTCCTTAACTTGTTCGGGCAGTTGGGTACTGATAGTAAGCTGTAAAGCTCGCACCCGTCGGGGTTTAGCTGTTTCCTTCCTGCTTAAAGCATCGGCAACTACGTTCGCCTTTCCCGGATGATACTTAATTGCGCAATCATAATCATTTAGTAGTTCCACCCAACGTCGCTGCCTCATATTCAACTCTTTTTTCTCAAAGATATGTTGAAGACTCTTGTGATCGGTGTAGATAGTGCACTTGGTACCGTACAAATAATGTCTCCAGATCTTTAAGGCAAAAACTACTGCACCCAATTCTAAGTCATGGGTAGTATAATTCTTCTCATGAACCTTTATTTGTCTCGAGGCATAAGCTATCACCTTGTCTCGTTGCATCAAGACACAACCCAATCCTTGAATGGATGCATCGCAATACACCACAAAGTCATCTGTTCCCTCGGGTAATGCTAATATCGGGGCAGTACAGAGTTTTTGTTTTAATAATTGGAAAGCTGATTCTTGACTCTCAGCCCATTTGTATGTCGTTCCTTTGTGAGTCAAGGCTGTGAGAGGTTGTGCGATCTTAGAAAATCCTTCTATGAATCAGCGGTAATATCCTGCTAATCCTAGAAATTGCCTTATCTCGCTTGGTGTTTTGGGTGTAGTCCAATTCTTTATCGCCTCAATTATGGCAGGATCAACGTGTATTCCTTTCTCATTAACAATATGACTAGGAATTGTACCTCTCTTATCCAAAAGTCACACTTGAGAATTTAGCATACAGTTGCTCATTTTTCAACAGTTCAAGATCATTCGTAAGTGCTCTTCTGCTCTCCTCCTTGGTCCTAGAGTATATCAGTATATCATCGATGAACACAATGACAAACTAATCAAGATAAGGTTGCACACGCGGTTCATGAGGTCCATGAACACGGCAGGTGCATTAGTCAACCCAAAAGGCATGACCAAGAACTCATAATGACCATAACGAGACGAAATGCAGTCTTGGGAATGTCTTGTTCTCGAACTCTGAGTTGATGATAACCAGATCTCAAGTCAATCTTCGAGTAATAGCTTGATCCTTGAAGTGATCGAACAAGTCGTCGATACGAGGTAAAGGGTATCGGTTCTTGACTGTTACTTTGTTTAACTCTCGATAATCGATGCACATTCGGAATATGCCATCCTTCTTCTTAACAAAGAGTACAGGAGCTCCCCAAGGTGATGTACTAGGTCGAATAAAGCCTTTACAGAAGCTCCTGAAGTTGTGACGACAAACCTGTAGTTCGTTTGGTGCTAATCGATAAGGTGCCCTAGCAATCGGAGCTGCGCCGGGAGTCACTCAATCTGGAATTCCACTTGACGGTGCGGTGGTAATCCAGGAAGATCTTCTGGAAACACCTCCGGAAAGTCGCGTACTACGAGAATATCCTCCATTCTCTTTCTTCCTTTTGCTTATCGGTTACAAGTGCTAGGATAGCCACGCGGCCCTTCCGTAAAACTTTTGAGCTTTCATATACGAGATGATGCCTATCACAGCACCACTCCTATCACCTTTGACGGTAAGAATTTGATCACCAACCGGATCCGTATAATCTTCTCGTGACAAATGACTTCCGCTTGCTTGCTAGAGAGCCAATCCATGCCTATCACAACATCAAAACTCCCCAGCGTAACAGGCATGAGATCTATAGCGAAAGTATGACCAGCAAGTTCTATCCTACAGTCTTTAAGGATATGCGTTACATGGATTTGTTTACGTCGGCTAATTCCACAGTGTACTTAGATTCTAAGCAGAGGGTATATCACTAAAAGACTACAGAATTTTAAGGACACAAAACTCCTATCGGCTCCAGTATCAAATAGTACCGTAGCAAAAAACCATTAACAGGGAATCTACCAGTAACAGTTGTGGGATCATTTAGAGCCTCACCTGAGCCATGACGAAGGCTCTCCCTTTGGCTCCATCTCTATTGCCGCATTTCCAGTCCATTTCCACCATTGTTGTTATTATTGCCATTGTGTTGTTTGTTCCCATGATTGTTGGTGTTGTTGTTGTTGTTGTTGCCATTTGTTCCTTCTTAGTTGTGGCAGTTTCGTTTGTAATGCCATTCTTTCCCACACTCAAAACAACCCTGGGGGTTTCTTGAGATTGTGTGGCCTCTTCATTAGTTCACCACGGCAATCCTTCGCAGCGTGTCCAATCTTTCCAAACGTTGACACTTGAAGTTATCACACCGTCCCACATGGTGATAGTTACACCGTGGGCATTTGGGGTGTCTGCCGCCGTAACCGCTGGGTCTTGGTTATTTAGGGCAGTTTGGTTGAAATTGCGGTTATTATCGAACCGCCGCTGCTGTGCTGCTGAACTGGTTGTTGCTGTTGGGATTGTTGTTGACCGCCAGACGATGATGATGATGATTTGTTATTGCTGTTGCTGGGAGCATCCCACTTCTTTTGTTGTCGGGCACGCTCACCACAGCGCCCCGTTTGGGTAACCGCCCTTGCTCTACCGCCTGATCAGTAAGTCTATGGGCAATTTGAATGGCCTGCTGAATCGTAGTTGGGTTAGAAGCTGTTACCATACTTTGGATTTCAGGCACCAATCCTCGTATGTAGTGCTCGATTCTCTTATGTGCCTCATTAACCATTCCTGGACACAATGTAGCCAGCTCATGAGTACGGGTCGTGTAAGCCTCAATTTCTGAACCCTTCATCTTAAGCTGCCAGAATTCCATCTCCAACTTTTGCACCTCGTTTCGAGGACAGTACTCCTCGATCATCATATCCTTGAACTCATTCCAGGGGAGTCCATTTGCCATCGCTTGTCCAAGCATCTGGACTTGTGCGTTCCACCAAGACAGAGCTGCACCCTCCAAAGTCCCGGTGGCATACTTTACTTGATCCGCCGGTGGACAGTTACATTTGGAGAAAACGGACTCAGTCTTCTCAAACCAGCGTACAAGCCCTACAACACCCTCTGTACCGCTGTAGGTGTGTGGTTTGCAGTCCATGAAGGACTTGTATGTACACACTGGTGGTCCTGTTTTAACACAACACACATTAATCAAACATCCCCTACAGTTATGAAGGATATCAGATTTGTGGTCATGTAAAGAAGTCAATCGACAATGTCTGACCCATCACTATCATCCTCCATCTCCTCCGATTCCTCTTCCTCGGGTCCCTCCTCGGGATCCTCCTCATCCTCAAAGTCTGCGGCAGGAGCAGGAGCTATAGCAATCTGGAGTGCTGCTAGTTGAGCTTCTAATATGGCAATCCTATTATCGGCTATGGCGTCCCGCTGTTCACGAGCAGTCACGCGTCCTTGGAGTGCACTAACACCATCTTGCATATGGTGACAACCGTTCAGCGTCTTCCCGTGTTCTTCCTTGAGTTCATCCAATTGATGTCTCAGGTTGTACACCTCTTGTTGTAGTGTACAGACATCACCCGTGAGTCGCCTTACACGATGCTGTTCAGTATCCAGTGCAGCCATTAGTGCAGCAATCAGTTGCTCGTTGGATTGCGCCGTTTGTGGGAGTGAAAGCATGGGTTGATTGGCATTATTCCTAGTCCTTGGATTTAGGACAGGTACGTGCTCCCTAAACATGATGTGGTCAACAAACCTAGGATAAGAACGCCAGTCTCGCGGAGGGTCACGCTTCATCAATGCGAACGGTTGATCCCAGTCAATCTCCTCTCGGGGATAAGCCAGTCGGGGCCAATCGAATCCATCATCAGGTACAGGTGCGGGAGGTGGGGATTCAGATCGTGTAGGTGATTCGGGTCGTTTACCCGGAGCTCTTGAAGACGACGCCATGCTGCAAAGAGTGTGACGTGTATGCCAATGAGTATACAGTAAATGGGAGTAAGGCACAGGTAACTAATTAACTGTGTGCGGTTATAGTCTAGTGTGTATGCAACCTAGTTCCCTATAACCAATGGCTCTGATACCATCTGTCACACCCTCAAAATCCACTTGCGGAGTTTTACCGCGAGGCGTGTGAACAAACCAGGATCACAGTCAATAGTTACTCAGAACGACTCTAAATGCCATAATTTAAACAAATCAACCAAAATACCAACTTTAAACAATGCGGAAGCGTTTTGAAAAAAACCAATTCAATAAAGTATAACTATGGCAAAAACAAGTGCCAACCCAAAAGAGTAAACTATAATTGTTAAAATGTCAAATTGTCTTGAAGCATAGTGTCTTAAAATGCAATGAACCATGCAGTGCTCCTATGGCAAGCAAGCTAAGGACCTGAGAAAAGCATACTAAAATGTCAACACATAGGTTGGTGAGTTCAAGAGTTTGAGTTCAATAAACAGGTAAACAGTTGTGATATATATAAACAGTGCATGGTAATAGATAGCTAGTCTATTATCAGTAAATATTAATACATAGTGATTTTGCAATTGAAGCTGACTGTGATAGTTGTTGCCTCCTGTCACGACTTACCATGTCATGACAATGTTCAATAGGACAAATTGCACCCGGTTGACCTCAAGTCACACAGGTGGGGCTCGTCAGACCCAGTAGTACTACCCAAGTTTCCCCGCTATCAAATATTAACAATTCAAAAGTGTGAGGACTTTTCCCATGGTAAACAGCACTATAGTAATATTGTACACAACTTAAATATTTAAAGCGTTCGTATAAATACCAGTATGCTATCTCCCCCAAAAGAGATTAAATAAAGAGTGGGGCATGAACTCACCTGATGTATGCTAAGGTACTTAGGGTTTATTTTGAGAAACAAGAGGATAGCCAACCTTCACAGGTTACCTAGATCATGTGAGTACATAAGTACGTGTAAATAAAAGACATGTGAAACCCTAATCATACCAAAATCAAAGACTCAAGCTTCCAGACAAATAGACACGTTTGACCTAGTTGACCCGTTTGACCCGTTGGTGACATTATGGGTTATAGTTCAAATAAAGCTAATGAACACATACAACATACATGATTAACATTCAAATAGTATCACACATATGTTATATCAACCAGGTGTATCACTTAGATCATCATACAATCAAGTACTATACAAGTCATGCGAATCTAGAACATTAACATAACCACTAGCTACAACACAACTAACATGTCATACAAGGTTCAACCATTCATCACATGCCATGTGAAGCCACTCACGACTTCACATCCTAAACCCTGCCAATCCTACTAAGTAGGGGCCTCAGATCCGCACGCGTGTATAATGATCATAACCATATTCTTTAAGCATATGCATTGCATTCACAACATCTCAACAATCAATTACCAGACCCAAGCATGATGTCCTACTACTACACAACATCCAAACCATACATGATCACCAAGTCCAAATATCACACATGATTATCCAAACATGCCATACAACTAATTTAACACGTTCTATCACACTAGAATTTATCCTTGAATATAATAGCAGGCTCCTAACATCCCAGACATGATCATAACATCATACCTCAACGTTTACACAAATAAAGTTTCCCTTTTGGGAAGAACATCCCAAAATCTATCAAACATCCAAAGCATACATGAATTCATCAATAATATACCACTTCAAGCTCATACTAACATCTAAGCATGATCAACCACATCCAAACATCATAACTCACCAATCATATCCAAAAGTTACTATCTTTAGTAATGTATGAACTATAACATGTTTTCTTGCATTTCCAATGATCACAACAACAATCTAACATCTAGTTATCACCATGAACACATCCATAACATCATAACATCCATAGCTCAACAATTTATGCAAATAAAGTTACTATTATTAGTAACCTATGAACATCAACCCTAAATCATCGATTTCTTGCAAGATTCATGATTCCTAACATTCATACAACTTATTAATCACCACACATTCATCAAACAACCATCATTCATGCATAATCACAACAATTTCGAATTAGGGTTTGCTTCATAACCAAAGTTCATGATCAATCCACTAAAAACATAGAGTTCTTGCATAATCGACGTTAACTAACATGTATACAATCTAACTAACATGTTAACATCATCAACCAACATCAATTTCGACCCCATGAAGGTCAATTCACGAATTAGGGTTCGGCCCTAAACAAAAACTCACAAAACGTGAAAAATCTAACCTTTAAACGTGTTATAGCTTGTAATTGATGATTCCAACAAGTTATATGCCTTGAAATCGATCCAATTTCGTGTTCCCTTGCTTGTTCTTGGCTGATTTCACAATGGTGAGGGGGTTTAGAGAGTGTTTGCGGCCGAAGGGGTTGAATTAGGGTTTGAGGTTTTGTTTTATTAATTTTTAATTTACATATTTACCATTTTAACCCTTGTAATTTGTATTTTATAAAAACTAGACTTTAAACTCTTTTTAAAATTCCTTTAACTTAAAAATATAAAGATATGAACTAATAATATTCATTACATAATTTATCTTTGCAAAAACACAAGACATACGAATAAATAGGCACGTTTCCGCGTTACGCGATAAATTCTTTAATTAACCTTTTATAAATGTGTAAACACATAAACATAACCCAATACTCACATAATCACTTAGATTCACATCAAATTAACATTATTCATTATTATTAGGTCACCAATGTTAAACGACAACTAGTGTGTGCTCACGACACGTGTATACAAGACTTAACGGAACTAACGGAGTTTGATAACGGAAATTTACCGGATGTCACATTATCCCCGAGTCAACGTGGGAGACTAAGGAAGAAATGAGACAGCATTATCCACGTTTGTTCGACGAATAACAGGTTTCGGGGACGAAACCTATTTAAGGGGGGTGGACTTGTAACACCCGAATATTTATTATCTTGAAGCCGGTGAAGAAAGAAAAGAAAATAAAGTCCAAAAGTCGAGGGACCAAATTCGCCAACGAAGAAAAGTTGGGAAATGTGGTGATATTAGTAGGGAGAGGGCAGCCCACTCTCCCCACACTCACATTTCAGTTTCATCAAGAGAAGAAGAGAGAAAGAAGAGAAAAAGGGGGAAAAGTGCTGGTTCGGGTCGGTTCGGGTCGCCAAAATCGTCGTGAAGCAAGCCAAATCGAAGCTCTTGTCGTTGTGCTCGTTTAGGTGAGTTCTAGGACCCCTCTTTTACATGTTTTTGAATGATTTTGGGGCTGGAACACATCTGAAAACCCTTTTTCGTGTTTTTGGTGAAAACCCGTATGTATGCGTGTATGTATGCGTAGGACCCGTTTGGGGCTTGATTTCTTGCTTGGTTGTGCTTGGATAATGTTATGGTATGCATCCCTAAGGTTTAGGATGGTCGATTTAGGCTTAAAATGAGTTTAGATGAGTTTGGAGGCCGAAAACCCTCGGCTGCAGTCGGGATGAACTGCATTCTGCATCAGTTAGGGCTAGGCGACCGACTGGAGGCCGAATGGAGGCCATACGGCCGATTAGGGTGCGACTGAAGGTCCATTCGCACGACTGAAGGTCCATTCGCACGACTGAAGGTCCAGTCGCATAGGTGTTCATCCACATTGTCCATTCACACGACTGGATGTTCATTCGCATAGGTGTTCATCCGTATTAGTTCAATCGCATGATGTTTAGTCGCATGGAGGCCATGCGACTGAAGGGTGTCCATACGCCCGAATAGGGCTGTTGAACCCGAGGAAGGTGTAGATTGACTTCTGACTTTCGGGGGAAAGTGCATATGTAAGTTTTGATGTAAAGGTTCCCATAAGAGTTTTTAAGATGACGATCGAGGTCTTAGAAAGCATGTTGGGCATGATGAGGGTGATGATGTTGTACGTTATGTATGTATGATGTTGCCCTGTATGATGTGATGTTGATGCATGTTAATGTTCCTTAGTGTGATGTATGTTATCTTTCTTGTGGCCTTATGTGTCATGTTAATGAATGAACGAAGTAGTATGTAACGTAAAGTGAAAGATAAAGAAAGAGGAACATGATGAATGAATGCATGTATTAATGAACGAATGAAACGTCTTGCACGCATCGGATAACGGGTCCTTCTTTGTGATTGACCCTGGATGTAGAACCTCTACCGCTCACCCCTAGTATTGTGGCATACGTTTAGCTGTTCATTTGTTGACTTCGGCCCAGTAGCTAAGACTGATGGTTACTCCTAGTACCGTGGCATACGTTTAGCTGTTCATTTGTTGACTTCGGCCCGGTAGCTACGACTAACCGGGGTGTAGCACATGGTATTGGTAAGGATGATGTCCGATGCGCAAGTAAAGTCATAATGAACGAATGGAAGAATGAAGAAGATAATAATGATGTTATCTATGTGTACGTACCATGTGTGATCATGTAAAAGTAACGAACGGTTTTATATGAAAGTAAAGTATGTTGTATTTATAAAACTAGAACTCACTCAGCAACGCTGACTTTGATGTGTTTCCAGTTGGCAGGTAATGTTTGCTGAGGATGGCACAGGCGACTACTCAGCTCTTTTGGGGATGGCATTCTTTTGATTAATGTTTTTGTATTGTAATGCAAACAAGCTATTTTGTAATGAATGTTGTATTAATTTACAAAAGCATTTACATGGAAATGAAAGATTGTTTTAGTTTTCCGCTGCGATTTATGAAATACAAATGAAATTTCACGTTTTGTGTGTGATGAGAACCCAACTGTAAGTGTCCCGGGAACGGGGCCTTACATTTAAATAGGCTCAATTCGATCAGTTTCAAGATCAACGAGATAAAGGTTCTGAATTTGGGTTTTCGAAGTTGGTTTGATATTTAATTTGGTTGTATCAGGCTTATATGATTGAATATTTATAATTGTAATGATTGTTGGGATGTTTTAACCCATCTGTTACGATCAATTGGACTTGATTTGATCTTAAACAATTTTGAAGTCGAATATGAGATCAGTTTCGAGGTTACCTATGTTGAAACGGGTGTTCGATTTAATTGATAGGGGTCATGAGTTTGAAACAGGTCCGTGAAGGTGAGCGACGGTTGGGGTTGGGTGTTTTAAAAATATTACAATTTGGTCCCTACGGTTTAAATGTTGTCATTTTATTTTAAAATCTTTTAATTCAAGTTTTAAAAATGGCGTAACACCCCCCTTGACTTATCAAAACACCTAATTAATAATTAATCTAATTATCATTTTATAAAACCTTATAAAATATAATAAAACCTTATAAATTTAATGAATCACTTAAAAATCTTGTAATTTAATAATATATAATATATAAAATTATTATAAATTATTTAAGTTATAACCTAAATGAAAATTTAATAACCAAATTCATAATATTGATTAAATAGAACATTTGTGGCATTTGATCATCTAATAAAATACTTTAAAAAATAAATTTTCCATTTCATGAAAGAAAAAAAAATTGGTTTGGATTCGAGTCTATAGTTTGAAAATGGACAAATATTACAGGTACCAGTACTCGACTGCCTAGACCGATTACCCGGCTGCTTAGACCGAATTTTACAACACTTCCTATAATCCTTTTTGAAAGAATCCAACACAATTGTTAAACAATTCGATAATATTTCTCATATAACCATTGATGAAAGAATCCAACGCAACTGTTAAACAATATTGGTTTATATAAAATAAAAGATTATTTAGTCTATTTTCTTGCCACTTTATACAAAATGTAAGATCGTATGTTTTAGACACTTTCAACGGAAAAACATAGGTTTAATGGTTGATAGTAATTCATATTATATTTTCAAAACGTTGATTATAATAATCCCATCACGGGGTATTAAAAAGGAGAATTTATTTTAGCTTTTCTATGCACATATAAATATGAACAACGTACAAGGTACATTTTATATAAATAAAGTTATGAAGGAAAACAATATATAGCTTATTTATTTATATATGCATCTTCAAATGGTTGTGTGTTGAAACCATAAAAGTGTAGATGATTTTTCTAGTATGGTTTGTATAGTTGAGTTAATTTGCACACTCACGCCAGGCATGTGGCATTGTTGGTCACATGCATATCGGCCTTTACACCCACCTATAAACAGGTGATGTGTGGACCCCCCATATTAAATGATATAATTTTAATTTTTTATTTCAAAGGTGAAAATTGAAAACATAATTTCATTCTAATGCTTTTTATTTAGAACATAATTTAATTATAATTTTAAATATAAGATTGAATCTTTTTTTCAAATGAATTTTAGAAAAACAAAATGTTTTATAAGACAATTACAAAACGCAATCTTATCGTATCTTATTTTAAATATATATTATAATTTTTAAAACTTTATTATAAATTATTTATTATATTTTATTCAATCCGTATAATACATGTGGTATTATAATAGTTAATCAATAAATCAATGAATACGAGCACTTACTAATTTTAGGAGTTAGCTTTCGTTTTTTTTCTTTAAAGATGCACAAGGTATGAATGCATACAACACCCTGTATTGATGGTTTTAAAGTTGGATCAAAATTAAACTGGATGATTTATTGGTTTATTGTGTCAGGCAGTTTGAATTGAAGTAGTTTTAATAACCAGTTGACGTTATAAACAATTTAAAATACAAATGTATAAATATGAGGTAATTTCATGTACCTCATTTAAACTTACAAAATTACATATTTTCTTAAATCATACTCGTAAAACATTATACATTTTGCATTAAAAACTTATGTTTTAAGAAATATTTAATTTTACAAACTTAAAAGAAGATATATGTAATTCCCCTCTAAACATATATAGAGAATTTAAAATTAAAAAAATCCATTATCTTTAATGGGGATTTACAATGTTAGTAAAGCATGAAGCTTTATATAAATAAGTATTTAATTCAAAGAAATAAATAGATCATTAAAAGGTATTTAAAAAAATAAAAAATATTGAAATCTGTTTCAACCACACGGTTTGGTTTCTGATTTGACTGGTAGTAAACTGGTTCAAATGAAAGTGGTTTAAGCAATCGAACTAGTTAAGCGTCTAGTTTTTGGTTTGATGACATTTGAAACCATTAATCTATATTATTATTTATTAGGTTAAAAACCTATGTATACATCGGTAGAAAAATTCAAACATACTAAAATTATTAGGCTTTATTAATATTATGTATGTTACATGTCATTTGAAATTAATGAACTACTAAATAATGAAAACTTAAAAAATTATAAATAAAAAATAATAAAAATAAAAATATAAAGTTATATTTTAAGATAGATACAATAGAAAATTTATAATTTAGTATGTTTTAATAATTTATTAAAATAAAAATATTTATATTTTGGATATTTATTTGTTTTGTTTACTTATTTAAATTCAATTTCATATAATAAAAAAAGGAGCGGTAAACAAAAGTTTATCATGTTTCTTCTATTTTTTTTATTAAATAATATAGTTTAATGTTTTTGTCTTTTACTTAAAGAAAGTTAGGGTTAAGAACCAATTGTGTTAGGGATTGACAAATAGTTAGGATCAATTATGTACTTTCTCAAAAGTTATGACTAAACCTGCAATATACGTATACCACATGAACTAATCGTGTAATTAACTCTATGTATCTATACTATATATAAAACATATGAGAGACTTATTTTAAGATACCATAAAATTAAGAGCACTTACTACATTCAATGTATATTATACAACCGTTTTTTAGGGTAAAATAGTATTTATAACATTATTTACAAATTACCCCTTACAATTAGTTACATAATAACCTTTCACTTACTAACACTTGTATAAAATTTTAAATTATAGTAAATTACACTTTTCGTCCCTGTGGTTTGGTGGTTATAACGTTTTTCATCCAATAGTTTAAAAACGTCCGATTTAACCACTGTGGTTTAAAATATGTTACAATCAAGTCCAAGACACTACCTCTCATCTAACTTTTCTGTTAAGTGTATGTAAAAAAACAAAAATACCCTTGGACTTAAATTGTTACTTACACACACTCACTCTCTCCCTTCATCCTCTTCACAACCCTTTATTCCCCCTCCATCACCACCACTGCCATTACTGCCACCATCGCCTCCGCCTCCATCACCATGTTCTCCCACGCCAACTACCGGAGCTTCACCGCCGCACACGGCCTCACCGTTAGAGCAATCACCATTAAAGTTGAAGTCCCCGGTCCAAACCAAGACCACCGATACTTCCATACACCACCGCTGCCACCCTCACTACACACCACTATCACTACACCCACGACACACCGCCATCACCACCATACACCACCCCACCCTCCCTGCACTATCACTACATCCACCGCACCACCGACCTGTCAGATCTATAACCACCGCACCACCAACACCATGATGGTGAATGGTTTAGAAGGGAAGAAGGGTGGTGGTGAGCTTATGGTTTAGGAGGGGTGGGTTAACAGCCACCGATCGACCACCTAACCGATCAACCACTGATCGACCACCTAACCGATCAACCACCTAACTGATACCACACCATAGCGACCACCTTACTGCCACCGCCACCACATAGGCACACAGCCACTGCTACACAGCCACCGCCACCACCACACAATCATCGCCACCGCCACCACATGTGCACACAGCCACTGCCACCGCTACCATACAGCCACCGCCACCGCCACTACACAGCTACACAACCACCGCCACTGCCACTACATAGACACAACCACCCACCGCTACCGCCACCACACATGCACACAACCATCAGAACAAAAATTCCACCACCACCAATGCCACAACGCAAAGCCCAAACCGACCTTTTTCACCAATATAATCTTCCATTCAAACTCCAATTCATGAATTAACCATTTAAAACACAAAACCCTAAAAACCCAAATCCAAAATCCAAAACCCCAAATTGAATGTCAAGAAGAACACGAATTGGATCCAACAAGAAAGAGATGTAGGTTCGTCAGTTGGCTGTCGGTGATGGTACTGATTCGAATATAGGCGATTGGCAGGTGGTGGTAGAAGGTGACCGGCGGGTGGTGGCGATGGAGGTTGCTAGTGAGTGGCGTGTGAAGGTGGTTCGGATGTGTTCAAAGGAAAAGAAAGTGGGTTAAGGTATAGTGGGGTGGAGTGGGACCCACATATTATTTATTTGTAATATAATAACAATTTTAGTTCAAGGGTATTTTGGTCTTTTTCAAAAAAGTTAACGGATAAATTGGATGGAGTTAACAGTTTGGACTTAATTGTGACAGATTTCAAACCACAGTGATTAAATCGGACGTTTTTAAATTATTGGATGAAAAGCGTTATAACCACCAAACCACAAAGACTAAAAGCGTAATTTACTCTTTATATTGTATACCATAAACCAAAAAAAACTGAATATAATTTAATATTTCAGCTATATCTTTTGATCTATCACATTTAAAAACGTTTTGAGACTACAACTGAACCCTGTGTTTTTCAAACATTTTTGTATAAACTTTATGCTGAACAGATCTATATTTTGTGATGTACAATAAGTTAATGATATATATACAAGTAGTTATGCAGAACCCATTTATTTGGTGTTATAAATTTAAACTTAGAAAAAACATAATATATTTTAATAAAACTACTACAATAATAACAAAATATTAAATGCGTGTGCCGGATGTAAAATAACACCCCGCCGCATTACGCGTGCACCCTTCTATAAATTGTTAAATGTTTAGTAAGTTACTTGACAAGTCAAATACGAGATCACCACACTACCGAAATAATGCAAAAACAATTAGAACACCCTCATCAAATTAATTAAAATATGGGCACTTGGACTATTAATTGTGGATGGAAGAAAGTATGAATTGAATGAACTAGCATGTAAACAATTCAAATATCAGGTTAACTTAAACCAACTATTTTTAATTCGAACTCGATTCATTTAGATTATAAGACGAGCTCAGCTAGCTTATTTATAACTGAATTAATTATTAACGAACTATTTTTTTTAGCCTTTTCAAGTGAGTTGTAAACTTCGTGTTGCTATTTTTAGTGTTATCAACATTATTTTAGTTTTATTAAGTTAATTCGGTGATCTAATAAACAATATCATTTATGAATGCGTTAGGAGATGTGGCAGAGTAGTCTCGTTTATTTTGATTAATGTTTAGCAATTTTGTTGGATCATATATTTGAATTGGACTTAAATTATTGGGCCTTAATATTAAATAAGTGGGCTTTAGTCATTAGAAATGAATATGGGTTTTAAATAGATCCATAAAAGGGGATCGTTCATACTTCACATCATATGAAACGGTTCGAAAACAAAAAAAGCTTTGTTCGACAACACAAACAATGATAAAATTAGGTCATCAGAAGAAAAGAGATCGTTGGTATAACTGTCTCGTGATTTTCAAATTCTGTTTCAAGTTTTCAAGAAATTTATGGAGCGTTTGGTTTGTGAAATTTATTGGAATTAGAATTTGTATTGGAATTCAAAGGAATTGTATTTCGAATTCAATAATTTCCATAGTATTTGGAATTCAAAAGAATTGGAATCGACTGAACGAATTTAAATTCCAAATGCATTTTAGTGATAAAACACTTAAAGGAATTGGAATTTATCATCTGTTACAAACCGTCACCACCTCAATGACCACCGATCATCGCCGCTAGATACCATTGACCACCGCCGCCGTCACCGCCGACAATCGATCGTGACCACCAACCGCACCCGTTTTCGTAAACCGACCATACCCCACTGTCGCCACTAACCGAAACGCTTGTCGTCGAGACACGGTTAGCGGCGGTGGGAGTAAACAGTGGGTAGCGGTCGTTAGCGACAGGGTTGTGTGGCGTCAGAGGAGGTCGGGGGCGGCGGTCTAGCGGCGATGAGTGATAGTCGGTGGTTGGGGTCAGGGACGGTCGGGGTGGACGGTGGCAGTCGGCGGTAGGGGTTGGCGGACAACAGCGGTGGTCGGTGGTCGGTTGGCGATGGGAAGGGTGGTAGGCAGTGGTCAGGGGTGACGATGGCGGTCGAGATCGGCCGGGGACGATGGCGGTCGGGGTCGGCGGGGGACGACAGCTGACGGGGTTGGTGGTCAATTGTCGGGGTCGGCGGGGGACGGGGTCGTTAGTGGGCGGGGTGGTAGGTGGCGGTTAGTGGTGGAGATGAGGGTTGGTGGAATTTTAAATCCTTCAATATTTGGAAGGATTTTGAAATCCATTATTGGAAGGAATTTAAGTGAATTAATTCCAATTCCAATTCATTTATCAACTAAACACGTGCAAAATGGAATTCAAATTCCAATTCCAACGAATTTCTATCAACCAAACACAATGATCAATGGAATTTAGATTCTAATTCCATTGAATTTCATTAAAATCCCGCATACCAAACACCCCCTTATTGTCACACCCTCGCTAAGAGCGGAACACAGGGATGTAACGAGACGGGAATCTTCATAACACATGATAAGCGATAGAGATGCAATAATAATAATAATGACAAGCGTGTCATGACGACACCTGACAACAAGGGGACTTGTGTCGTGTTTAGTCAGTATTCACCACAACATAGCCATAAGCATAAACATGATATAAGATAAACATAGATAATAACATTCTATGCAATTCCCACAACCCGGAACAAGTTACAAAGTGTAATGTTGTTTGAAACAGATACAACAATTGTTTTCAAACTGACAAGTTTGGCCCGAAAATGCATCCTAGGGTCTCCACTAAGACAGCACACCTAGAACCTCAGCTAGCATGATCAACTGAAAAGATATGCTCAAAATGGTCAACAAAATTGTTGGTGAGCTCGCAGGTTTAAAAATAAATAAGTAATGATGCTGTATAAAGTTGTTGTAGAATACCGTGCATACAGTTATAAGTAAGCAAAATCACATGACGAGAGCTTTACAACCAAACCTAACGACGTACACAAAGAATCTTGTCGGAATATATTCACCCAAGGCCCGTTCCTGACATCTTTTGGTACTAACTATGTAACATCTCGTATTTTTTTTGTTAACTAAAAGTTAACTTCGTTTATTTTTAAGGGTCATTATTGTCAATTATGGAACCCATATGTTAGTTATGCTTATTCTTTGTAGTTGTCATTAAATTTTAATTTATAAAAGTTAAAAATAAAGACATTAAATAACATCAATTATAATAATAATAATAGTAATAATAATAATAATAATAAATAAATAAATAAATAAATTGTTGTAGTAGCAATAATATTAATTTGTAAAATTACTAGTCTTTGTATTGTTTTAAAACTTAATGGAATTAAGTTAGAACATAAAATGTTAAACAACAAACCATGGGGACCAAAGGTGTAATTAATCAACCCAAACCCCACCCCCCTTTTCTTGCCCGTATTTCCGGCCAAACCCACGGCCAACTCCGGCCAAACTCCGGCGACATCCCAAACGCGCATATAAAAACTGAAAATCAAACCAAAACCGTTCCCAAACGCTTCGTGAAGATGATTCGAATCATTTGCTACCCTTAGTTGGGGTTTAGCGACGGTTACAAGGGCGTTCGAGCTCGAGTAACCGTCGATCATCAAACGTAAACCGTTCTGTAATTAAACTCGAATAATAACCAATTAAATGAACCTTAATCGAACGTTTAACTAGTTCTAAGCTGGTAACAACCTCAATTTCACCTGAAATCCACACAAACACTCGGTTCGATTATCTCTTTCTTCGCGGACCTGCAACTCAACCGAACATCATCTTCCGAGCTTCAATTGACGAAATTCGCAAAGGGCTTTGCATCGAGGTCATCACGCGAAGCTTCCCACAAGTTTATTTGATTATCGTTGAGGTTTGCCTATCCATCAAGACTTCCACGTCCGCAACGTCTCTTCGGGTGTTCAAACACCAATCCAATAACAATTCGGGTAATTAAAACTACCTTTATACTCGATTTCATATGGGGATCAAAAGCCCTAACCTTTCGATCGATTACAATGTTCATATGGGGCTCAATTTGATCGAACATGGTTCTAGGGTTTATATGAGAATTGGGGTTTTCGTTCGCGATGATTCTTAAGTTTTAAAACCGGGTTGTAACCGCGGCTGGATGCCTGGTTCACTGGTTAAAACGCTCCCATCTCCACCTAGAGGTCCCGGGTTCGAACCCGGGCACCCTCTGTTTTTTTAAAGGTTGTTTTTTAGCCTTTAATTAAGTAAAAAAAATTTATTTTAAATATAAAAATAACTTTTACAAACTCTCAATTTTTTTTAAATCATATAAACCTTTTCTGTAAATTATTTCTTGAAAAAATTTTTATAAAAATTATTTACAAACATCTTAACTAAAATATCTTTATAAAAATAGATTTGTACGATAAGTCCAAACTTACTACATTATTGGAACTTTATGTTTTCCTTGTTTAGAAGTTATAATAATAATTATTGAATTCAAATATATTTTTTATAGCTAATTACGCAAGTTATTTACAAAGGATTTAATTCCTTTAAAATCTTATAATTAGTATCTTTATTTCATCAAATGAATCATAAACAAGTGTTTATTGAGTTGTTTTATAATTTTTCCCCAATTCATATTGGAACCCTAGTGTTGTTATATCGTTAACCATATTATTGACCTAAATCTTATAATATATATATAGGTGCCTTGTGACGTTCATCTTGGAACGACGTTTATTATTATTCTTATTGATCTTCATTATATACTTATTTTAACATGTGAGTATTCCTTGCCCCATTTTATCTTATTTCACACTACTTGGGGGTGAAACATGATTATCTATACATTGTACACTTATTAACGTTTGAGACTTGTAAGCACATGCAATTCATCTTATTATTATGTCATGGTTATTTGTGTATTGTAAGTGTTTATATGAGATGCATAGTTTTGTTTACAATCATTAACTATTGCTAGCCTGGCGACGTCTTAGATCTTGGGCCTGACAAGCCTATTTGTTGCTAAAGTCGATGTATTGCCGACTCCTAGGAGCCGTATGCTTGTGCACTAGGGAACCAAATACACTTAGCCAATCTTTTATACTTGTAATCAAGTCGAGGTTTGATTGTAACGTTATGTGTTCTATAACCTTACTAGCTTATAACCTATGACATGAATTGCTACTTGTAACCTTTTTCTTATTATGTATGAAAACCTTGGAAACTCACCAACTATTTTTAGTTGACTCTTATTTTTATCATGTTTCAGGTCAACCACAAGTTTAAAGTGATCCTTTTGAAGCATGCTATAATCTAGGACTTGGACCTATATAATAAAATAAAAAGTTACATTATATTATGTTATGTTGAACTTATTTCTTGTTTAAGACTTACGATTGTAATTTTTCCATTTCATGACTTATGATAATAATATTTACTATTTAATATAGCGTTATGTGGCTGTGAACAATCTTAACCCTCACATCTCGACGTTTCCGCCGTCAAGGTTGGGGTGTGACAAACTAGTATACCAACACGAGGGTAGGGGTGTCAACCCAAGTAGTACTACCAATACCTATCTGTCGGTTCCCATACTGGAATTAAATGGTTGTAAGAAAGAACCACAAAGCAAACTCAAGCATGTATCAGATAAGTACCCATAAAACAGTAGCACGTTGATTCCAAGTATGTAAATTGTATGTATGTTGTACAGCATAGAAAACGGGAGAGCATACTTTTCCCCCATGTTCGTAAATGTTTGTAAAGTAGTATAAGCATAAAAAAGGGGCCACGAAACTCACATGTTAAGTGGTATGTATGAATGATCAAGATTCCCAACAGTTGAATGCAATGAACAGTCAAACACCTACTGACAGTTATTGTTAAGCATTAATGACGTGTATAAAGCATATAGTAATGTTTGGTCGGTTCGGGTTGTATCGGTTCGGTCGTGGGTAGCACACACACAAGCGGACACAAGTATCAGATCTTATGTAGATCCAAGTACTAAGAGTAGTCGTCATTGCTCATGACATCCATATAAAGATCCCATTGTTATAAAAGATAGCACTTGTTAAATGTTTGTAGTTCCAAATGGGTTGTCGATAATTGTAAAATGTTAGGTTGATTTCAATTGAAATAGTATGTGCATGTTGGTAGCGTTGACTTTAATCTTTGTGGTCAGGCAATGACACTTTTACTGATGTTACCTTATCATCATCAGACATTCAGGAAGGAAATTCACACTCAAACATCATCAGTCACACAACAGGACCAGACGCTCAACTCAACACTCCATTCGTAAGAATCAACCTTCAATCGTACAAATCAGCTTCATTGGCACGATTGAACCTTCATTCGTACGACTAGCATTCAGTCGTACCACACAACACCTAATCTCACGACTTAACCTCCATAGGCACGAATCAACCTTCATTCGTACGAATCAGCTTCATTCGTACGACTGAACCTTCGTTCGTACGATTGGCCTTCAGTCGTGCGATACACGCACAGTCGCATGCATTCATTCGATCGTAGGACTCAATCGCACACTACATTCATCCGCATTGACTCAACCGCACACAACATTCGATCGCACGACTCAGTCACATGACATCCCCAGTCGCACAACTCAGTCGCTCGAATGACACAGTCGCATGACTCAGTCGCACGACTCACCCAGTCGCACGGCTCAGTCGCATGACAGACCCAGTCGCCTGAACTACAGGTTCGCGACTGCTGAAGTGCAGAGCAGCCTTCGGCTGCCCCAAGCACGGGTTTTACACAACAAGGACTTCCATAATCCCACAACAAACACAAACGAACAAGAAGCACATGCAGAAAGTCATCACACGCACCCACACGACCTCTTGTGTTCGAGTTGACCCGAACACCCAAAACCCTAGAAATGGACAGCAGTAAAACGAGCAAGAAATGGACAACCAAGGTCGTCTACCTGCAAGGATGGAGTAGACTAGGTTGTAGATGAAGTCTAGACGACGAAAACGAGATCAAATGGAGCGTTTTTAGTACAAAAGTGAAGAAGATAAGTGAAGAAGAAGAAAGTGAAGAAGATGAAGAAAATGGCTAGGAATAGGGTTTTTATACCCATCCCAGGTTTGCAAAATGACAATTTTTGTCCCTGCACTTAGCCCCCGAGTTTCCAAAGTTTGCTTCGGTTGAAACGACTTTAGAATGTTCGCTATATTAATGTTAAAAGCGTGTTTAATGGAAATTGATAGCTTAAAATGATTTTATTAATGACAATGGTTATAATTAAAAATGATATATTTAGTGATAATGTTAATAAAATTTATAAAAGGTTTATGCTTAGCACACGTTCACGGAGGAAGTACAGGCACACGGGTAATAAAGCAAACATGATTCCTTAGAACAGGAGTTCATGAAGAAGAGGAAGAATAATTAAAATAATTTTATGGTTAATTATGTCGTTTGACGGACCGTAAGGTGACGGATGTCACAGTATCCCCCAGTTGAGAGAATTTCGTCCCGAAATTCAGCTGGAGTTAGATCCAAGAGTGTCATCCATGAATAGGTGTGGGTATTTGAGTTTCATTTGATCTTCCCGTTCCCATGTAAACTCTAGCCCTCGCTTTGAATTCCACCTTACGCGAACAATTGGTATTCTACTGCGCTTCAACTGTTTGACCTTACGATCCACGATCTCAATGGGTTCTTCAATAAAATGAAGCTTTTCGTCGATTTTGATATCCTCAATTGGTACGTGAAGTGATTCGTCAGCTAAACACTTCTTGAGGTTCGACACATGGAAAGTATCATGCACACCGTTGAGTTCTTGTGGTAACCTTAATCGGTAAGCCACTAGACCAATTCTTTCTGTAATCTCAAATGGTCCAACGTATCTTGTGGCTAACTTCCCTTTCTTTCCAAACCGAACAACTCCTTTCCAAGGAGAGACTTTGAGTAACACTTGGTCCCCAACGTTGAATTCTAGAGGCTTCCGACGATTGTCGGCATAGCTTTTTGGCGATCTCTAGCGGCTTTCAGTCTATCTTTGATTTGGAAGATCTTGTTGGTTGTTTCCTGAATGATCTCTGGGCCTGTTAACTGACTTTCACCAATCTCGGTCCAACAAACGGGTGATCTACACTTCCTTCCGTACAACGCTTCGAACGGAGCACACCCAATGCTGGTATGGTAGTTGTTATTGTAAGAGAAAATCAATGGCAAATGAGTGTCCCAACTACCACCAAAGTCAATTACACACGCTCTCAGCATGTCTTCCAGCGTTTGTATGGTTCGTTCACTTTGGCCATCTGTTTGAGAGTGATAGGCGGTACTCATGTCTAATCGAGTGCACATCGCTTTCTGTAGTGTCTGCCAAAATCGTGAAGTGAATCGGCCATCACGGTCGGATATGATTGACACCGGCACTCCGTGTCTTGTCACGACCTTTTTTATGTACAATCTCGCCAACTTGTCCATTTTGTAGTCTTCTCGGATTGGCAAGAAATGTGCTGATTTCGTCAATCGATCCACTACGACCCATATCGAGTGATGCCCGTTGCTCGCTCGAGGGAGTTTGGTAATGAAATCCATGGCTATGTTTTCCCATTTCCATTCGGGAATCTTAGGTTGCTGTAACAGTCCTGATGGTTTCTGATGTTCAGCTTTAACTTTCGAGCATGTCAAGCATCTGCTGACGTACGTGGCAATGTCTTTCTTCATGCGTGGCCACCAATACAGATCTTTGAGATCGTGGTACATCTTGTCTGCGCCAGGATGAATAGAATATCGCCTCTTGTGTGCTTCATCCATGACCAAGGTACGTACACCTCCCCACTTGGGTACCCATATACGGTCCACAAAGTACTGTACACCATCGTCCTTGCACATCAGTTGTTTATCCAACCCTCGGAATTCTTCTCCCGCAAGGTTTTCTTCTTTCAACGCCTCACTTTGTGCAATTTGGATCTGAGCTTTCAAATTTGTTTGAATGGTCAATCCCAAAGCTCGAGCACGAAGTGGTTTCACACGTTCTTTGCGGCTTAGAGCATCAGCCACCACGTTAGCTTTCCCCGGATGATACCGGATTTCACAATCGTAGTCACTAAGAAGCTCTACCCAGCGTCGCTGTCGCATATTGAGTTCCTTCTGATCCAGAATATGTTGGAGGCTTTTATGATCTGTGTAGATGATGCATTTGGTTCCATACAGATAATGCCTCCATATTTTGAGTGCGAATACTATAGCGCCCAACTCAAGATCATGAGTTGTGTAGTTCTTCTCGTGCACCTTAAGTTGTCGCGAAGCGTAGGCAATCACCTTATCTTTCTGCCTTAGTACACATCCCAACCCTTGATACGAAGCATCACAGTATACCACAAAATCATCAGTTTCGTTTGGGAGGGACAATATCAGTGCATTACACAGCTTATCATTCAGAGTTTGGAACGCTTGTTCTTGTGCATGTCCCCAATCAAACTTCTTGTCTTTTTGAGTCAACAATGTCAACGGTTGAGCGATCTTTGAAAAGTTCGCGATAAAACGACGATAGTATCCGGCCAATCCTAAGAATTACCATATCTTTGAAGGTGTCTGGGGCGCATCCCATTTCTTCACCGCTTCAATCTTGCCGGGATCTACATGAATCCCGTCCTTGTTAACCACATGACCAAAAAACTTCACTTCTCGCAGCCAGAATTCACACTTCGAGAACTTGGTGAAAAGTTTCTATTCCCTTAACAGTTCCAGTATTGCCCGAAGGTGTTCTTCATGATCCTCTTTCGATCGGGAGTAGATAAGTATATCGTCTATGAATACAATCACAAACTTATCCAAATAAGGTTTACACACCCGATTCATCAGGTCCATAAATACAGCTGGTGCGTTAGTCAATCCGAACGGCATGACCAAGAACTCATAGTGCCCATAACGAGTTCTAAACCCTGTCTTCGGTATGTCCTCCTCGAAAACCCTTAGTTGATGGTATCCAGAACGAAGGTCGATCTTCGAGAAATACGAAGCTCCCTGTAACCGATCAAATAGGTCATCGATCCTAGGGAGAGGATACCGATTCTTCACAGTTAACTTGTTCAACTCACGGTAGTCGATGCACATACGGAACGACCCATCCTTCTTTTTGACAAATAACACCGGTGCTCCCCAAGGCGAGTGACTCGGCCGAATAAAACCCTTCTCCAGTGGCTCCTGTAACTGGCTAGATAACTCTTGCATTTCAGATGGTGCTAACCGATACGGTGTCTTTGCTACCGGTGTAGCTCCAGGAACCAACTCAATACGAAATTCCACCTGCTGTGGAGGAGGCAAACCAGACAAGTCATCAGGAAATACATATGGGTAATCCCGCGCTATAGGGATATCTACCAATTTCTGCTCCTCTTCTCTCTTTTCCACCACATGAGCCAGAAAAGCGTAACACTGTTTTCGTAAACTCCGACGTGCTTTCATGCAGGAAATAAGCTTTAAGTTTCTCCCCTGTCTTTCTCCTTGAATTCTGAGTACTCCTCCGTTTGACATAGGGATCCGTACCACCTTGTCCCGACAGACAATCTCGGCTCCGTGTTTCGACAACCAATCCATTCCCACAATCACGTCGAAACTTCCTAACTCAAAGGGTATTAAGTCTATATCAAGGCGTGGTTCTCCAATATTATCGAGCACTTTCTAATAATCTCGTCGGCCTGAACAACCCTACCATTGGCCATTTCTACAGAGTAGCTAGTTTCTAGCCTACTAGGACTCAAATCAAGTAATTGCACAAACTCAGAAGATATAAAGCTATTGTCTGCTCCAGTGTCAAATAGTACATATGCAAAGTGATTATTGAGTAAGTGCGTACCCGTGACAACATTTGGGTCCTGACGGGCATCATTGGCTCCAATGACAAAAGCGCGTCCCCGAGCCGCATTCCCTTGGTTTGCCGGGCCTTGATTTCCAGCTATAGCCATTGTCTGTTGCTGGTTGTTCCCTTGTTGGCCCGGTGCCCGATTCAGTTTGGGGCACATGTTTCTGTAGTGATCAGGGCTTCCATACTCGTAACAGCCCCTGGCATTCCCGGCGGGGTTAACCGCATTGACTGGTGCGACCATATTCGGCGTGGTTCTGCAATATCTTGCTAAATGCCCCGGGCGTCTACAGTTTGCACACACCCGACACGGCATAGCTGGGGGATGATGAAAGTTGCACCTATCGCATCTGGGGTGCGGACCCACATACTCTCGCCTGCCCTGGGTCACGGCCACAAAATTTCTGGTTGTCTTAGCCCTTTTCTTGAATTTCCCAGCACTCGACCGGCTCGTTTCCCCAACATCTTTCATTTTCTCTGCTCCCCTGCCGAATACCCCTGTTCTCACCATCTCATCAGTTAGAGCGCCAGCCTTCAGAATTGTGCTCTGGATAGTAGGAGGAGCAGCTGCGGTTACCATTGCCTGGATTTGAGGTGCAAGTCCCCAAATATACCTCTCTATCCTTTTTGATTCTGGGGTGACCAGATGCGGAACCAACCTTGCTAGCTCGTGAAAACGATTGGTGTAAGTTGCGTGCCCAGCCCCTACCATAGCATGATTCCAGAACTCATGCTCAAGTTTTTGCATATCGTTGAGAGGACAGTACTCCTCGGTGATTATGGCTTTGAACTCATCCCACGACATTTGCATCGCCGACTCTCTTCCTCTAGCCTGAATTTGAGTGTTCCACCACGTTAGTGCCTTGCCCTGTAGTGAGCACGTGGCATACTTAATTCTTTGACTGTCGAGGCATTCGCTGATGTCGATCACGGCCTCCATCTTTTTAAGCCATCTGGTCAGGGCTATGGCTCCACCTTTGCCATCAAACTCTCTTGGTTTACAAGCCACAAATTCCTTGTATAAGCATCCCCGTCTAGCATTCATAACCCCGGTCCCATTAACAATTCCAGCTTCATTACCGGCTGTACCACCATTCCCGGTCTTCTGATTGCTTTCATTCCCACTCGGGTTCCCGTTATCCTCGTTTTCATTGCCACCATCCCCGTGGGGGTGAGAATTTTGAAGAGCATCGCTCACTTGGGCCACGATAGTCGGAATCAGTGCGGCCAGCTGTTGAGCGATTAATGCTGCCATGTCAGCGTTTCCTGTTCCCGGAGTGACATTGGTAGGACCATCACTTGTTCTCGGTGCTCTACCTCTGCATCTGCCTCTACCCCTCGGGGCTTCACTTCCGCCACTGTTGCTGCGGGTAACTCTTCGAGGCGGCATGTTCTAATCATAAGAATAGTAACGCATAAGTTTTAACCATTGCAAGGCACATTATCCATGTCACGTTAAGGTCTAACTTTCCGGGTAAAGACCATACTTATGGTTGTCACACATCGCATTCAAATCGTGTAATTCTCACACCATGTATAGGTAATGTCCAAACACTAGTCCATCATATTAATGACATATCCATGCATGAAATCAAGTTTAGTCTAGCGGAGATTGCATATTTCCTCCTCTCTCGAGGTCTCAGACATAACCTCCTCGGGGTAAATCCCAGTGTCTAAGGTCAAACGCAATAGCATGATCTATGAAGATCTCTTCGGGTTCAATACCCGGATAGATAAAACAACTCGGTGCGTAGAAGGAAACGGAAGATCCAATAGAAGCATCCTGTAAAGATCGAGCACAAGGGCTCCCTCACAGGGTGAAATGATCACGAAACAGATAGATAACCGAACAAGTAATGAGAAACACGTATGAGATATAAAATGCACACAACATCGGTATGCAAATCTACATGAAGGTTCCTAGGTTATAGTCTAGGTCAAGTGTATTGCCTAATTCTCTATAATCAATGGCTCTGATACCAGTCTGTCACACCCCCGCTAAGAGCGGAAACACGGGGATGTAACGAGACGGGAATCGTCATAACACATGGTAAGTGATAGAGATGCAATAATAATAATGATGACAAGCGTGTCATGACGACACCTGACAACAAGGGGACTTGTGTCGTGTTTAGTCAGTATTCACGACAACATAGCCATAAGCATAAACATGATATAAGATAACATAGATAATAACATTGTATGCAATTCTCACAACCCGGGAACAAGTTACAAAGTGTAATGTTGTTTGAAACAGATACAAAAATTGTTTTCAAAGTGACAAGTTTGGCCCAAAAATGCATCCTAGGGTCTCCACTAAGGCAGCACACCTAGAACCTCAGCTAGCATGATCACCTGAAAAGATATGCTCAAAATGGTCAACAAAATTATTGGTGAGCTCGTAGGTTTAAAAGTAAATAAGTAATGATGTTGTATAAAGTTGTTGCAGAATACCGTGCATACAGTTATAAGTAAGCAAAATCACATGACGAGAGCTTTACAACCAAACCTAACGATGTACACAAAGAATCTTGTCGGAATATATTCACCCAAGGTCCGTTCTGGCATCTGTTGGTACTAACTAGTATACTAACACAAGGGTGGGGGTGTCAACCCAAGTAGTACTACCAATACCTATCCGTCGGTTCCCATACTGGAATTAAATGGTTTTAAGAAAGAACCACAAAGCAGACTCAAGCATGTATCAGATAAGTACCCACAAAACAGTAGCATGTTGATTCCAAGTATGTAAATTGTATGTATGTTGTATAGCATAGAAAACGGGCGAGCATACTTTTCCCCATGTTCGTAAATATTTGTAAAGTAGTATAAGCATAAAAAAGGGGCCACGAAACTCACATGTTAAGTGGTAAGTATGAATGATCAAGATTCCCAACAGTTGAATGCAATGAACAGTCAAACACCTACTGATAGTTATTGTTAAGCATTAATGACGTGTATAAAGCATATAGTAATGTTTGGTCGGTTCGGGTTGTATCGGTTCGGTCGTGGGTAGCACACACACAAGCGGATACAAGTATCATATCTTATGTAGATCCAAGTACTAAGAGTAGTCGTCATTGCTCATGACATCCATATAAAGATCCCATTGTTATAAAAGATAGCACTTGTTAAATGTTTGTAGTTCCAAATGGGTTGTCGATAATTGTAAAATGTTAGGTTGATTTCAATTGAAATAGTATGTGCATGTTGGTAGCGTTGAATTTAATCTTTGTGGTCAGGCAATGACACTTTTACTTATGTTACCTTATCATCATCAGACGTTCAGGAAGGAAATTCACACTCAAACATCATCAATCACACAACAGGACCAGATGCTCAACTCAACACTCCATTCATACAAATCAACCTTCAATCGTACAAATCAGCTTCATTGGCACGATTGAACCTTCATTCGTACGACTGGCATTCAGTCGTACCAACAACACCTAATCACACGACTTAACCTCCATACGCACGAATCAACCTTCATTCGTACGAATCAGCTTCATTCGTACGACTGAACCTTCGTTCGTACGATTGGCCTTCAGTCGTGCGATACACGCATAGTCGCATGCATTCATTCGATCGTAGGACTCAATCGCACACTACATTCATCCGCATTGACTCAACCGCACACAACGTTCGATCGCACGACTCAATCGCATGACATCCCCAGTCGCACAACTCAGTCGCTCGAATGACACAGTCGCATGACTCAGTCGCACGACTCACCCAGTCGCACGGCTCAGTCGCATGACAGACCCAGTCGCCTGAACTACAGGTTCGCGACTGCTGAAGTGCAGAGCAGCCTTCGGCTGCCCCAAGCACGGGTTTTACACAACAAGGACTTCCATAATCCCACAACAAACACAAACGAACAAGAAGCACATGCAGAAAGTCATCACACGCACCCACACGACCTCTTGTGTTCGAGTAGACCAAAACACCCGAAACCCTAGAAATGGACAGCAGTAAAACGAGCAAGAAATGGACAACCAAGGTCGTCTACCTGTAAGGATGGAGTAGACTAGGTTGTAGATGAAGTATAGACGACGAAAACGAGACCAAATGGAGCGTTTTTGGTGCAAAAGTGAAGAAGATAGGTGAAGAAGAAGAAAGTGAAGAAGATGAAGAAAATGGCTGGAAATGGGATTTTTATATCCATCCTAGGTTTGCAAAATGATAATTTTTGTCCCTGCACTTAGCCCCCGAGTTTCCAAAGTTTGCTTCGGTTGAAAACGACTTTAGAATGTTCGATATATTAATGTTAAAAGCATGTTTAATGGAAATTGATAGCTTAAAATGGTTTTATTAATGACAATGGTTATAATTAAAAATGATATATTTGGTGATAATGGTGATGAAATTTATAAAAGGTTTATGCTTAGCACACGTTCACGAAGGAAGTACAGGCACACGGGTAATAAAGCAAACATGATTCCTTAAAACAGGAGTTCATGAAGAAGAGGAAGAATAATTAAAATAATTCTATGGTTAATTATGTCATTCGACGGACCTTAAGGTGACGGATGTCACACTTATAGTCTAATTTGATTAAACACTTGGGGTGTGTTTGGTTCATGGAATTTGTTAGAATTGGAATAGGAATTGGAATTTGAATTAGAATTCAAAGGAATTGTAATTGGAATTCAAAGGAATTGGAATTTATCAAGTAATTGGAAATGGACAAAACACTTATAAAGAAATTAGAATTTATCACTTGTTACAAACTGTCACCACCTTAATGACCATCGATCATCACCACTACATACCATCGACCGCCGCCGCCATCATCGCCGATAATCGACCGCGACCACCAATCGTAACCGTTGTCGAAAATTGATCATACCCCATTGCCGTCACCAACCGATGACGCTCGTCGTCGAGACACAGTCACGTAACGAAGGTCGGCGACAGTCGATGGTTAGGGGTGGCGGTGGTCGGTGGTAAACAGTGGGCGACCGTCATCGGCATCAGGTGTCACACCCTCAAAATCCACTTGCGGAGTTTTACCGCGAGGCGTGTGAACAAACCAGGATCACAGTCAATAGTTACTCAAAACGACTCTAAATGCCATAATTTAAACATAATTAACCAAAATACCAACTTTAAACAATGCGGAAGCGTTTTTGAAAACAACCCAAGTCAATAAAGTATAACCATGGCAAAACAAGTGCCAAACCAAAGAGTAAACTATAATTATTAAAATGTCAAATTGTCTTGAAGCATAGTGTCTTAACATGCAATGAACCGTGCAGTGCTCCTATGGCAAGCAAGCTAAGGACCTGAGAAAAGCATACTAAAATATCAACACATAGGTTGGTGAGTTCAAGAGTTTGAGTTCAATAAACATATAAACAGTTGTGATACATATAAGCAGTGTATGGTAATAGATAGCTAGTCTATTATCAGTAAATATTAATACATAGTGATTTTGCAATTGAAGCTGACTGTGATAGTTGTTGCCTCCTGTCACGACTTACCGTGTCGTGACAATGTTCAATAGGACAAATTGCACCCGGTTGACCTCGAGTCACACAGGTGGGGCTCGTCAGACCCAGTAGTACTACCCAAGTTTCCCCGCTATTAAATATTAACAATTCAAAAGTGTGAGGACTTTTCCCATGGTAAACAGTACTATATTAATATTATACACAACTTAAATCATAAAAGCGTTCGTATAAATACCAGTATGCTATCTCCCCCAAAAGAGATTAAGTAAAGAGTGGGGCATGAACTCACCTGATGTATGCAAAGGTACTTAGGGTTTATTTGAGAAACGAGAGGATAGCCAACCTTCACAGTTACCTAGATCATGCGAGTACATAAGTACGTGTAAATAAAAGCCGTGTGAAACCCTAACCATACCAAAATCAAAGACTCAAGCTTCCAGACAAATAGACACGTTTGACCTAGTTGACCCTTTGACCCGTTGGTGACATTATGGTTTATAGTTCAAATAAAGCCAATGAACACATACAACATACATGATTAACATTCAATAGTATCATACGTATGTTATATCAACCAGGTGTATCACTTAGATCATCATACAATCAAGTACTACACAAGTCATGCGAATCATTAACATACACACTTTATAATAAAACTACACATGTCACACAAGGTTCAACCATTCATCACATGCCATGTGAAGCCACATCACGACTTCACATCCTAACCCTGCCACTATCCTACTAAGTAGGGGCCTCAGATCCGCACGCGTGTATAATGATCATAACCAATTCTTTAAGCATATAGCATTGCATTCACAACATCACAACAATCAATTACCAGACCCAAGCATGATGTCCTACTACTACACAACATCCAATCCATACCTGATTACCAATTCCAATATCACCCATGATTATCCAAACATGCCATACAACTAATTTAACACGTTCTATCACACTAGAATCCGTCCTTGAACATAATAGCAAGTTCCTATCATCCCAAACATGATCATAACATCATACTTCAACGTTTACACAAATAAAGTTTCCCTTTTGGGAAAGAATATCCCAAAATCTATCAAACATCCAAATCATACATGAATTCATCAATAATATACCAATCAAGCTCATACTAACATCTAGACATGATCAACAACACTTAAACACCTCAATCTAACAATCTTCATAAACAAAAGTTTCTACTTTTGGCAAGCTATGACCAACATCATCAAATTAAAGATTTCTAGCATTCATAACATCAATCTAACATCTAATTATCATCATGAACCCATCCATAATATCAATCCATCACTAGATCACTACTACATGCAAAATAAAGTTACTATTCTTAGTAACCTATGAACAATGCATCAAAATCCCAACTTTCTTGCATAATCAACGTATTCTAACATTCATACAACCCAATAATCATCAAGCATTCATCAAACAATCATCCATCATGCACAATCACAATAATCCCGAATTAGGGTTTGCTTCAAAACCAATTTCATGATCAATCCACTAAAAACATAGAATTCTTGCATAATCGACGTTAACTAACATGTATACAATCTAACTAACATGTTAACATCATCAAACAACAACCAATTCGACCCAACAAGGACCAATTTACGAATTAGGGTTCGGCCATAATGAACCTTCAAAAACTCGCGAAAACTAACCTTTAAACTTGTAATTGCTTGAATCGATGCTTCCTAAGTGTTGTATAACTTGTAATCGAATCAAAACCACACGAAATTGCTTGTTCTTGGCTGAATTCGAAGTGGGGAGAGGGATGAAGTGAAGTCGCGGCCGATGGGTGGTGTTTAGGAGGCTAGGGTTTGTTTTAATTAATTTAATTTACATATTTACCCTTTAAACCCTTGTGTTTTGGTATTTTGTAAAAAAACTAAGCTTTAAACTCTTTGTAAAGTGTTTTTAACTTCATAATATAAATATATAACTTATAAAGTTCATTATATATCTTATCTTTATAAAAACACAAGACATACGAATAAATAGACACGTTTCCGCGTTACGTGATAAATTCTTTATTAATCGTTTATAATGTGTAAACCATAAACATAACCCAATACTCACATAATCACATAGATTCACAACAAATTAACATTATTCATTATTATTAGGTCACCAACGTTAAACGACAACTAGTGTGTGCTCATGACACGTGTATACAAGACTTAACGGAACTAACGGAGTTTGGTAACGGAAATTTACCGATGTCACATTATCCCCATGTTGAAAGAATTTTCGTCCCGAAAATTGCGTTACATGGTGAGAGTGTTCCATCACTGGTCCATCACTGGTCTACTGCATTGGCACACAGAAATCGAAATCGTGTGAGTTTTGGATGAGTTGTCACATCATCCCCATGTTGAAAGAAATTTCGTCCCGAAATTTATCAATACCTTCGTCTGCTGGCATCGTTCCTTCGAATAATTGAGGGTACTTAGCTTCATTTGATCTTCCCGTTCCCATGTGAATTCCGGTCCACGTCGCGAATTCCAACGGATTTTAACAATAGGTATCTTGCTCTGCTTAAGTGTTTTCACCTCACGGTCCATCACCTCCACTGGTTCCTAATAAACGCAATTGTTCATCCACTTGAATTTCTTCTAGTGGTACAACCGTCGTTTCATCAGTTATGCACTTCTTCAAGTTTGACACGTGAAATACATCATGAATTCCACTTAGCGAATCAGGTAGGGATAATCGATAGGCTACTGGACCTACTCTTTCCACAATCTCATATGGTCCAACGTACCTCGGATTTAGTTTCCCTCGTTTACCAAACCGAACTACGCCTTTCCACGGTGAGACTTTCAACAAAACCTTGTCACCAACCTGAAACTCTAAAGGTTTCCGTCTCTTGTCAGCATAACTCTTTTGCCTGTCTCGCGCTGCAGCCATACGGTTTCGTATCTGTATAATTTTCTCAGTCGTCTCATGAATAACTCGGGACCTGTTATCTGACTATCACCAATTTCTGCCCAGCAAACCGGTGATCGACATTTTCTCCCGTACAACGCCTCGAAAGGTGCTGCTTGTATACTAGTGTGATAACTGTTGTTATAAGAAAACTCCACCAATGGCAGGTGAATTTCCCAGTTATTCCCGAAGTCAATCACACAAGCACGTAGCATATCCTCCAACGTCTGTATAGTACGCTCACTCTGACCATCCGTCTGTGGATGATATGCAGTACTCATATCCAAATGTGTACCCAAGATTTCTGCAATGATTGCCAGAAATGTGACGTGAAACGAGCGTCACGGTCGGAGATAATTGAGATCGGTACCCCATGTCTCGAAACGATCTCCTTGAGGTACAGGCGAGTTAACTTCTCCATCTTGTCGGTTTCCTTTATTGCAAGGAAATGAGCAGACTTTGTCAATCGATCACAATAACCCATATCGTGTCACAACCAGTACTAGTCCGGGGTAGCTTAGTAATAAAATCCATGGAGATTTGTTCCATTTCCACATTGGAATCTCGGGTTGTTGTAATAGTCCGGATGGTTTTTGATATTCCACTTTCACCTTCGAGCAGGTAAACACTTGCTCACATACGTAGCTACATCCGCTTTCATGTTAGGCACCAATAGTGAGCCTTTAGATCATGATACATCTTGTCGGATCCAGGATGTATAGAATACTTAGATTTGTGTGCCTCGCTCATAACTAAACCTCTCAGATTTCCATGAACAGGCACCCAAAGTCTATCCATGAAATACCGAATTCCATCCTCTTTCATCACTAGCTGCTTATCCATTCCCCTTAAAAATTCAGCACCAATATTTTCCACTTTAAAGCCTCTATTTGTGCCTCCTTAACTTGTTCGGGCAGTTGGGTACTGATAGTAAGCTGTAAAGCTCGCACCCGTCGGGGTTTAGCTGTTTCCTTCCTGCTTAAAGCATCGGCAACTACGTTCGCCTTCACGGATGATACTTAATTGCACAATCATAATCATTAGTAGTCCACCCAACGTCGCTGCCTCATATTCAACTCTTTTTGCTCAAAGATATGTTGAAGACTCTTGTGATCGGTGTAGATTGTGCACTTGGTACCGTACAAATAATGTCTCCAGATCTTTAAGGAAAAAACTACTGCGCCCAATTCTAAGTCATGGGTAGTATAGTTCTTCTCGTGAACCTTTAGTTGTCTCGAGGCGTAAGCTATCACCTTGTCTCGTTGCATCAAGACACAACCCAATCCTTGAATGGATGCATCGCAATACACCACAAAGTCATCTGTTCCCTCTGGTAATGCTAATATCGGGGCAGTACAGAGTTTTTGTTTTAATAATTGAAAAGCTGATTCTTGACTCTCAGTCCATTTGTATGTCGTTCCTTTGTGAGTCAAGGCTGTGAGAGGTTGTGCGATCTTAGAAAATCCTTCTATGAATCGACGGTAATATCCTGCTAATCCTAGAAATTGTCTTATCTCGCTTGGCGTTTTGGGTGTGGTCCAATTCTTTATCGCCTCAATTTTGGCAGGATCAACGTGTATTCCTTTCTCATTAACAATATGACCTAGGAATTGTACTCTCTTATCCAAAAATCACACTTTGAGAGTTAGCATATAGCTGCTCATTTTTCAACAGTTCCAAGATATTCGTAAGTGCTCTTCATGCTCCTCCTTGGTCCTAGAGTATATCAGTATATCATCGATGAACACAATGACAAACTGATCAAGATAAGGTTTGCACACGCGGTTCATGAGGTCCATGAACACAGCAGGTGCATTAGTCAACCCAAAAGGCATGACCAAGAACTCATAATGACCATAACGAGTACGAAATGCAGTCTTGGGAATGTCTTCTTCTCGAACTCTGAGTTGATGATAACCAGATCTCAAGTCAATCTTCGAGTAATAGCTTGATCCTTGAAGCTGATCGAACAAGTCGTCGATACGAGGTAAAGGGTATCGGTTCTTGACTGTTACTTTGTTTAACTCTCGATAATCGATGCACATCCGGAATGTGCCATCCTTTCTTAACAAAGAGTACAGGAGCTCCCCAAGGTGATGTACTAGGTCGAATAAAGCCCTTATCCAAAAGCTCCTGAAGTTGTGACGACAACTCCTGTAGTTCGTTTGGTGCTAATCGATAAGGTGCTCTAGCAATCGGAGCTGCGCCGGGAGTCAATTCAATCTGGAATTCCACTTGACGGTGCGGTGGTAATCCAGGAAGATCTTCTGGGAACACCTCCGGAAAGTCGCGTACTACGGGAATATCCTCCATTCTCTTTTCTTCCTTTTGCTTATCGGTTACAAGTGCTAGGATAGCCACGCGGCCCTTCGTAACAACTTTTGAGCTTTCATATACGAGATGATGCCTATCACAGCACCACTCCTATCACCTTTGACGGTAAGAATTTGATCACCAACAGGATTCGTATAATCTTCTCGTGACATATGACTTCTGCTTGCTTGCTAGAGAGCCAATCCATGCCTATCACAACATCAAAACTCCCCAACATAACAGGCATGAGATCTATAGCGAAAATATGACCAGCAAGTTCTATCCTACAGTCTTTAAGGATATGCGTTACATGGATTTGCTTACCGTCGGCTAATTCCACAGTGTACTTAGATTCTAAAGCAGAGGGTATATCACTTAAAAGACTACAGAATTTTAAGGACACAAAACTCCTATCGGCTCTAGTATCAAATAATACCGTAGCAAAAAACCATTACAGGGAATCTACCAGTAACAGTTGTGGGATCATTTAGAGCCTCACCTGAGCCAATGACGAAGGCTCTCCCTTTGGCTCCATCTCTATTGCCGCCATTCCAGTGCCATTACCACCATTGTTGTTATTATTGCCATTGTTGTTGTTGTCCCATGATTGTTGTGTGTTGTTGTTGTTGTTGTTGCCATTTCCGTTCCTTCTTAGTTTGGGCAGTTTCGTTTGTAATGCCCTTCTTTCCCACACTCAAAACAAACCTTGGGGGTTTCTTGAGATTGTTGTGGCCTCTTCATTAGTTCACCACGGCAATCCTTCGCAGCGTGTCCAATCTTTCCACAACGTTGACACTTGAAGTTATCACACCGTCCCACATGGTGGTAGTTACACCGTGGGCATTTGGGATGTCTGCCGCCGTAACCGCTGGGTCCTTGGTTATTTGGGGCAGTTTGGTTGAAATTGCGGTTATTATCGAACCGCCGCTGCTGCTGCTGAACTGGCTGTTGCTGCTGTTGGAGATTGTTGTTGACCGCCAGACGATGATGATGATGATTTGTTATTGCTGTTGCTGGGAGCATCCCACTTCCTTTTGTTGTCGGGCACGCTCACCACAGCGCCCCGTTTGGGTAACCGCCCTTGCTCTACCGCCTGATCAGTAAGTCTACGGGCAATTTGAATGGCCTGCTGAATCGTAGTCGGATTAGAAGCTGTTACCATACTTTGGATTCAGGCACCAATCCTCGTATGTAGTGCTCGATTCTCTTATGTGTCTCATTAACCATTCCTGGACACAATGTAGCCAGCTCATGAGTACGGGTCGTATAAGCCTCAATTTCTGAAACCTTCATCTTAAGCTGCCAGAATTCCATCTCCAACTTTTGCACCTCGTTTCGAGGACAGTACTCCTCGATCATCATATCCTTGAACTCATTCCAGGGGAGTCCATTTGCCATCGCTTGTCCAAGCATCTGGACTTGCGCGTTCCACCAAGACAGGGCAGCACCCTCCAAAGTCCGGTGGCATACTTTACTTGATCCGCCGGTGGACAGTTACATTTGGAGAAAACGGACTCAGTCTTCTCAAACCAGCGTACAAGCCCTACAGCACCCTCTGTACCACTGTAGGTGTGTGGTTTACAGTCCATGAAGGACTTGTATGTACACACGGTGGTCCTGTTTTAACACAACACACATTAATCAAACATCCCCTACAGTTATAAAGGATATCAGATTTGTTTTTCTATCATTGTTTACCTGCGGTTGACCCGCGTGGGCAGCAGCCACTGCCGCCTGAACATGCTCATTAATTAGAGCAGCCAATTCCGCAGGAGTCATGTTAATAGCACCACCACCTGTTCTCCGGTGCCACGTCCACGTCCGCGTCCACGACCACGTCCACGTCCACGTCCACGAGCGTCCATTCTTTTCACTTTATATTCACAATACAATAATGAGTAACATCATACACATTTAACTCATTGAAGCGTAGTAAACAGTAAATGAAAGAAATAACGTATCATCACAACCACAACATTCATAACAAAAATAATAACCAAAGTAAATAAATTGCAATAAGTCACAATGTATTTAGCAATGTCAAAATTGAAGTTTTGTCGTTCGTGTGGGGAAACAACCCTTCCCACATAGGTTTCAAAAAGAAAACACTACGTAGTCTAAGTCATATAAAGAAGTCAATCGACAATGTCTGACCCATCACTATCATCCTCCATCTCCTCCGGTTCCTCTTCCTCGGGTCCCTCCTCGGGATCCTCCTCATCCTCAGAGTCTGTGGCAGGAGCAGGAGCTATAGCAATCTGGAGTGCTGCTAGTTGAGCTTCTAATATGGCAATCCTATTATCGGCTATGGCGTCCCGCTGTTCACGAGCAGTCACGCGTCCTTAGAGTGCCATAACACCATCTTGCATATGGTGACAACCGTTCAGCGTCTTCCCGTGTTCTTCCTTGAGTTCGTCCAATTGATGTCTAGGTTGTACACCTCTTGCTGTAGTGTACAGACATCACCCGTGAGTCGTCTCACACGATGCTGTTCAGTGTCCAGTGCAGCCATTAGTGCAGCAATCAATTGCTCGTTGGACTGCGCCGTTCGTGGGAGTGAAAACATGGGTTGATTGGCATTGTTCCTAGTCCTTGGCTTTAGGACAGGTACGCGTTCCCTAAACATGATGTGGTCAACAAACCTAGGATAAGAACCAGTCACGCGGAGGGTCACACTTCATCAACGCGAATGGTTGATCCCAGTCAATCTCCTCTCGGGGATAAGCCAGTCTGGGCCAATCGAATCCATCATCAGGTACAGGTGCGGGAGGTGGGGATTCAGATCGTGTAGGTGATTCGGGTCGTTTACCGGAGCTCTTGAAGACGATGCCATGCTGCAGAGAGTGTGACGTGTATGCCAATGAGTATACAGTAGATGAGAGTAAGGCACAGGTAACTAATTAACGTGTGCGGTTATAGTCTAGTGTGTATGCAACCTAGTTCCCTATAACCAATGGCTCTGATACCAATCTGTCACACCTCAAAATCCACTTGCGGAGTTTTACCGCGAGGCGTGTGAACAAACCAGGATCACAGTCAATAGTTACTCAGAACGACTCTAAATGCCATAATTTAAACAAATTAACCAAAATACCAACTTAAACAATGCGGAAGCGTTTTTGAAAACAACCCAAGTCAATAAAGTAAACCATGGCAAAACAAGTGCCAAACCAAAGAGTAAACTATAATTATTAAAATGTCAAATTGTCTTGAAGCATAGTGTCTTAACATGCAATGAACCGTGCAGTGCTCTATGGCAAGCAAGCTAAGGACCTGAGAAAAGCATACTAAAATATCAACACATAGGTTGGTGAGTTCAAGAGTTTGAGTTCAATAAACATATAAACAGTTGTGATACATATAAGCAGTGTATGGTAATAGATAGCTAGTCTATTATCAGTAAATATTAATACATAGTGATTTGCAATTGAAGCTGACTGTGATAGTTGTTGCCTCCTGTCACGACTTACCGTGTCGTGACAATGTTCAATAGGACAAATTGCACCCGGTTGACCTCGAGTCACACAGGTGGGGCTCGTCAGACCCAGTAGTACTACCCAAGTTTCCCCGCTATTAAATATTAACAATTCAAAAGTGTGAGGACTTTTCCCATGGTAAACAGTACTATATTAATATTATACACAACTTAAATCATAAAGCGTTCGTATAATACCAGTATGCTATCTCCCCCAAAGAGATTAAGTAAAGAGTGGGGCATGAACTCACCTGATGTATGCAAAGGTACTTAGGGTTTATTTTGAGAAACGAGAGGATAGCCAACCTTCACAGGTTACCTAGATCATGTGAGTACATAAGTACGTGTAAATAAAAGACGTGTGAAACCCTAACCATACCAAAATCAAAGACTCAAGCTTCCAGACAAATAGACACGTTTGACCTAGTTGACCCGTTTGACCCGTTGGTGACATTATGGGTTATAGTTCAAATAAAGCCAATGAACACATACAACATACATGATTAACATTCAAATAGTATCATACGTATGTTATATCAACCAGGTGTATCACTTAGATCATCATACAATCAAGTACTACACAAGTCATGCGAATCTAGAACATTAACATACCCACTAGTTATAATACAACTAACATGTCACACAAGGTTCAACCATTCATCACATGCCATGTGAAGCCACTCACGACTTCACATCCTAACCCTGCCAATCCTACTAAGTAGGGGCCTCAGATCCGCACGCGTGTATAATGATCATAACCAAATTCTTTAAGCATATGCATTGCATTCACAACATCACAACAATCAATTACCAGACCCAAGCATGATGTCCTACTACTACACAACATCAAACATACATGATTACCAATTCCAAATATCACCCATGATTATCCAAACATGCCATACAACTATTTAACACGTTCTATCACACTAGATCCGTCCTTGAACATAATAGCAAGTTCCTATCATCCCAACATGATCATAACATCATACTTCAACGTTTACACAAATAAAGTTTCCCTTTGGGAAAGAATATCCAAAATCTATCAACATCCAAATCATACATGAATTCATCAATAATATACCAATCAAGCTCATACTAACATCTAGACATGATCAACAACACTTAAACACCTCAATCTAACAATTCATAAACAAAAGTTTCTACTTTTGGCAAGCTATGACCAACATCATCAAATTAAAGATTTCTAGCATTCATAACATCAATCTAACATCTAATTATCATCATGAACCCATCCATAATATCAATCCATCACTAGATCACTACTACATGCAAAATAAAGTTACTATTCTTAGTAACCTATGAACAATGCATCAAAATCAACAATTCTTGCATAATCAACGTATTCTAACATTCATACAACCCAATAATCATCAAGCATTCATCAAACAATCATCCATCATGCACAATCACAATAATCCCGAATTAGGGTTTGCTTCAAAACCAATTCATGATCAATCCACTAAAAACATAGAATTCTTGCATAATCGACGTTAACTAACATGTATACAATCTAACTAACATGTTAACATCATCAAACAAAACCAATTCGACCCAACAAGGACCAATTTACGAATTAGGGTTCGGCCATAATGAACCCTTCACAAAAACTCGCGAAAACTAACCTTTAAACTTGTAATTGCTTGAAATCGATGCTTCCTAAGTGTTGTATAACTTGTAATCGAATCAAAACCACACGAAATTGCTTGTTCTTGGCTGAATTCGAAGTGGGGAGAGGGATGAAGGTGAAGTCGCGGCCGATGGGTGGTGTTTAGGAGGCTAGGGTTTGTTTTAATTAATTTAATTTACATATTTACCCTTTAAACCCTTGTGTTTTGGTATTTTGTAAAAAAAACTAAGCTTTAAACTCTTTGTAAAGTGTTTTTAACTTCATAATATAAATATATAAACTTATAAAGTTCATTATATATCTTATCTTTATAAAAACACAAGACATACGAATAAATAGACACGTTTCCGCGTTACGTGATAAATTCTTTAATTAATCGTTTATAAATGTGTAAACACATAAACATAACCCAATACTCACATAATCACTTAGATTCACAACAAATTAACATTATTCATTATTATTAGGTCACCAACGTTAAACGACAACTAGTGTGTGCTCATGACACGTGTATACAAGACTTAACGGAACTAACGGAGTTTGGTAACGGAAATTTACCGGATGTCACATCAGGGTTAGCGGAGATCGGGGGTGGTCGACGGTCGGGTGTGAACGGTGGCGATTGGCGGTCGGGGGCGACGGCGGTTGGTTGGCGGCGGTGGTTGGTAGTCGGGGTTGGACGATGGCGAGGGTCGGGGTCGACGTGTCACACCCTCAAAATCCCCTTGCGGAGTTTTACCGCGAGGCGTGTGAACAAACCAGGATCACAGTCAATAGTTACTCAGAACGACTCTAAATTCCATAATTTAAACATAATTAACCAAAATACCAACTTTACACAATGCGGAAGCGTTTTTGAAAACAACCCAAATCTATAAAGTATAACTTATGGCAAAACAAGTGCCAACCAGAAAGTAAACTATAATTGTTAAATGTCAACTTGTCTTGAAGCAAAGTGTCTTAAAATGCAGTGAACCGTGCAGTGCTCCTATGGCAAGCAAGTTAAGGACCTGAGAAAAGCATACTAAAATGTCAACACATAGGTTGGTGAGTTCAAGAGTTTGAGTTCAATAAACATGCAAACAGTTGCGATAAATATAAGCAGTGTATGATAATAGATAGCTAGTCTATTATCAGTAAATATTAATACATAGTGATTTTGCAATTGAAGCTGACTGTGATAGTTGTTGCCTCCTGTCACGACTTACCATGTCGTGACAATGATCAATAGGACAAATTGCACCCGGTTGACCTCGAGTCACACAGGTGGGGCTCGTCAGACCCAGTAGTACTACCCAAGTTTCCCCGCTATTAAATATTAACAATTCAAAAGTGTGAGGACTTTTCCCATGGTAAACAGCACTATATTAATATTATACACAACTTAAATAATAAAATCGTTCGTATAAATACCAGTATGCTATCTCCCCCAAAAGAGATTAAGTAAAGAGTGGGGCATGAACTCACCTGATGTATGCAAAGGTACCTAGGGTTATTTTGAGAAACGAGAGGATAGCCAACCTTCACAGGTTACCTAGATCATGTGAGTACATAAGTACGTGTAAAAAAAGACATGTGAAACCCTAATCATACCCAAAACCAAAGACTCAAGCTTCCAGAAAAATAGACACGTTTGACCTAGTTGACCCGTTTGACCCGTTGGTGACATTATGAGTTATAATTCAAATAAAGCCAATGAGCACATACAACATACATGATTAACATTCAAACAGTATCATACATATGCTATATCAACCAGGTGTATCACTTAGATCATCATAAAATCAAGTACTATACAAGTCATGCGAATCTAGAACATTAACATATCCACTAGTTTTAATACAACTAACATGTCACACAAGGTTCAACCATTCATCACATGCCATGTGAAGCCACTCACGACTTCACATCCTAAACCCTGCCAATCCCACTAAGTAGGGGCCTCAGATCCGCACGCGTGTATAATGATCACAACCAAATTCTTTAAGCATATACATTGCATTCACAACATCACAACAATCAATTACCAGACCCAAGCATGATGTCCTACTACTACACAACATCCAAACCATACATGATTACCAATTCCAATTATCACCCATGATTATCCAAACATGCCATACAACTAATTTAACACGTTCCATCACACTAGAATCCATCCTTGAACATAATAGCAAGTTCCTATCATCCCAAACATGATCATAACATCATACTTCAACGTTTACACAAATAAAGTTTCCCTTTTGGGAAAGAATATCCCAAAATCTATCAAACATCCAAAGTATACATGAATTCATCAATAATATACCAATTCAAGCTCATACTAACATCTAGACATGATCAACAACACTTAAACACCTCAATCTAACAATCTTCATAAACAAAAGTTTCTACTTTTGGCAAGCTATGATCAACATCATCAAATTAAAGATTTCTAGCATTCATAACATCAATCTAGCATCTAATTATCATCATGAACCCATCCATAACATCAATCCATCACTAGATCACTACTACATACCAATAAAGTTACTATTCTTAGTAACCTATGAACAATGCATCAAAATCCCAACTTTCTTGCATAATCAACGTATTCTAACATTCATACAACCTATTAATCATCAAAAATTCATCAAACAATCAACCATCATGCATAATCACAACAATTTCGAATTAGGATTTGCTTCATAACCAAATTTCACGATCAATCCACTAAAAACATAGAATTCTTGCATAATCGATGTTAACTAACATGTATACAATCTAACTAACATGTTAACATCATCAAACAACATCCAATTCAACCTAATAAGGATCAATTTCGAATCTAGGGTTCGGCCATAATGAAGAACATCACAAAACACGAAAAATCTAACCTTTAAACTTGTTATAACTTGCAATTGATGATTCCAACAAGTTGTGCACCTTGTAATCGAATGAAAATCGAGGTTTAGGGCTTGATCTTGGTCGAAAATCGAAGATGGAGAGGGAGAGGGATGAAGTCGCGGCCGCTTTTGGGTGGTTTTAGGGTTTTTTTGTTTTATTTAATTCAATTTTACATATTTACCCTTTTAACCCTTGTAATTTGTATTTTATAAAAATTATCTTTTAATTCCTTTTTAACGTGCTTTTAACTTAATAATATAATGATATAAACCAATGAAAATCATTATATATTTTATCTCTATAAAAACACAAGACATACGAATAAATAGACACGTTTCCGCGTTACGCGATAAATTCTTTAAGTAACCGTTTATAAATGTGTAAACACATAAACATAACCCAATATTCACATAATCACATAGATTCACAACAAATTAACATTATTCATTATTATTAGGTCACCAACGTTCAACGACAACTAGTGTGTGCTCACAACACGTGTATACAAGACTTAACGGAACTAACGGAGCTTGGTAATGGAAATTTACCGGATGTCACACGACGGGGGGCGGCGGAGGGGGGGGGGCGGTCGGGGTAGGCGGAGGTCGGGATAGGCGGGGGTCGGCGGAGTTCGGGATAGGCGGGGGTCAGCGGAGGTCGGGATAGGCGGGGGTCGGCGGAGATCGGGATAGGCGGGGGTCGGCGGAGGTCGAGATAGGCGGGGGTCGGCGGAGGTCAGGATAGGCGGGGGTCGGCGAAGGTCAGGATAGGCGGGGGTCGGCGGAGGTCAGGATAGGTAGGGGCGGCGACGCACATCGGAAGTCGGTGGTGCTCGACGGGTGTAACACCCGGTTATTTATTTATTTTGAAGCCGACGAATGAAGAAAAATAAATAAAGTCCAACATCGAGGGACCAAACTCGCCAACGAGAGAAAGTTGGGAAAGTGAGAGTATTTAAGGGAGAGGGCAACCCTTTAACTTCTCCCCACACCAATATTTCAGCCAAGAAAAGAGAGGAGAAGAGAGGAAGGAAGAAAAGTGGAAAAAAAGTGTTGGTTCGGGTTGGTTCGTGTAGCTAAAATCATTAAGAAGCGAGTCAAATCGAAGCTCTACTCGTTGTGGTTGCTTGTGTGAGTTCTAGGACCCCACTTTTACTTGTTTTGGGGTTGGAAACATAGAAAACCCGTTTTATTTAATGTATGCATGTTGGACACGTTTGTGTATGTGTATGTGTGTGTATGATGCGTTTGAGCCTTGATTGTGAGCTTATGTGTGCTTGAATGGTGTTGTGGTATGCATCCCTAAGTTTAGGATGGTCGATTTGGGCTTAAAATGGGTTTAGATGAGTTTGGAGGCCGAAAACCCTCGGCTGCAGTCGGGACGAACTGCATTATGCATCAGCTAAGGCTAGGCGACCGACTGGAGGCCATACGGCCGAATAGGGTGCGATTGGGGTCCATTCGCACGATTGAAGGTCCAGTCGCACGATTGAGGGTCCATTCGTACGATTGAAAAGCCAGTCGTATGGAGGTCATGCGATTGAAGGTCCAGTCGCATAAGTGCTCATCCGCATTAGTCCATTCGCACGATTGGATGTTCATTCGCATGAATATTCATCCGCATTGGTCCATTCGCATGATGCTCAGTCGTATGGAGGCCATGCGACTGAAGGATGTCCATACGCCCGAATAAGGCTGTTACACCCGAGGAACAGTGTAGTGTAACTTCTGACTTTCGGGGGAAAGTGCAGATGTAAGTTTTGACGTAAAGGTTCCTGTAAGGGCATGTAAGATGACGATTAAGGCCTTAGAGTGCACGTAGGGCATGATGACGATGATGTTGCATGATTATGCATGTTATGTATGTATGATGTTGCCCTGTGCGACGATGATGACTGTGTATGATATGTTCCTTATTATGATGTATGTTTATCTTTCCTGTGGTTTTACGTGTGATGTTAATGAATAAATGAAGTATTATGTAACTTAAAGTGAAAGATAAAGAAAAAAGGAACATGAAGTAAGAATGCATGCATTAACGAGCAATGAAAGTAAAGATAGTCTGGTAAGCATGGTATGTACATCGGGGTCTTTCTTTGTGATTGACCATTTGCATAGAACTATTGTTGCATACTTTAGGTGCTGTGACCACGAGGTGCGATGCACCGTTATAGAAGGTCTATGATAGGCCTAGGTCCAGAACCATGAACAGAAAGGTATCACATATGGCAATGGTACACCTACATTCATACCTTAGGTCTGTGACCATGAGGTGCGATGCACTGTTATAGAAGGTCTATGATAGGCCTAGGTCCAGAACCATGAACAGAAAGGTATTGCCTAGTAAACCTAAACTTTACCTTAGGTGTTGTGACCACGAGGTACGATGCACCGTTATAGAAGGTCTATAATAGGCCTAGGTCCAGTACCATGAACAGAAGGGTAAGGTTTATGGTTGATAGAAGGGGAAAAGTAAAGAATGAAGCATGAAAGATTAAAGAAGATAATGATAATATTATATGTATGTACGTATGATGTATGATCACAAACGAATGTAAAGTATGTTTTATTATAAAACTAGAACTCACTCAGCAATGCTGACTTTTATGTGTTTCCAATTGGCAGGTAATGGTTGCTGAGGATGGCACGGCGGCTAGTCGGCTCTTTTGGGATGGCATCCATTTAATTAACACTTTTGTGATATAATGCAACAATGTATTTTGTAACTGATTAACGCTGTATTATTTGGCAAAAGTTTTTATAATGAAATGAGATGTCATTTTTGAATATTTCCGCTGCAATATTTCCATAAGGTAAATGTAATTATATGTTTTATGTGCGATGAGAGCCCAACTGTAAGCGTCCCAAGAACAGGGCCTTACAACGGGGGGAGGCGGCAGTCGGGGTAGGCGGGCGGCGGTGGGCAGCGGTCGGGGTTGTCGGTAGTGTCAGTTAGCGGTGGGCAGGGTGGTAGGTGGTTGAGGCGGGGTCGGTGGAATTTGAAATCCTTTAACATTTGAAAGGATTTTGAAATCCTTTATTGGATGGGATTTGAAGGAATTAATTCTAATTCCAATTCAAATTCCTTTCTCAACCAGACATGTACAAAGTGGAATTCAAATTCCAATTCCCATGAATTCATTCCAACCAAACACAATTACCAATGGAATTCAAATTCTAATTCCATTGAATTCCATTAAAACCTCGTGTACCAAACACCCCCTTAGTGTACCTCAAAACAACATAACCTTTGAATCATCTTTGAACCTTTACAAAACAAAATAGAATCAAACCTTTTTGAACCTATGCGAACGGAACAAAGTTGACACTTTTTTAACCCTTGCGAAAAAGAACATAAACCGAGGACCGCGACCAACAGAACCAAGCGAACAGAAAACGAATATGTCAAATAAAGCAATAACTTTGATGAACCTTAGAATCATGCATGCATCAAACATTCAACAGCCTTTGAATACTCCAACTGTGAAATTCAATCACCTTGATTGTTATCCAGTTATTACTCTTATAGATCTTAACATCAAGTTTATGCATAATCAAGGTGATTTTATTTAACAAATGGAGTATTCAGAGTGTGACACCCTAGGCAAATCTTATATCAACTATAAACATGAGAGATGTTAGCTTCATAAGTAATGTATGACTTTTAATATCATCAACATGCTTTGGTTGTGAATAAAGGAACACCATAGTTAAGCATGTTTGGGCTACAAAATCCAAGGATAGATGAGCCCCAATGAAGTTTTCACCTAGGCAAGCAAAAAAATATATGATATATCCGTTCACAAATAGAACAATATTGGTGATATGAAGGGCCGAGTGATAGAAATGGTATCAGAGTCATTACTGTGTTGCTCGAGACGTTAGGGCAAATCTCATCGAGGACAATGAGTCCCCAAGCTCATTAAGGAGAACGAGTCCCGGGCATAAAGGATGATGAGTCCATAAGGGGATGATTATGACACCCAATGAAAATCTCATGTTTTTGGCGTATTGTCTATGGATGAGAAAAGAACTTCATAGTTAAGTGTGCTTGGGTGGCAACAATCCAGGATGGATGACCCCCTGGGAAGTTTTCACTTGGACCACCAAAAGAAAATCTGTGAGTTTCTCATGAGTAAAACAAACAATATTAGTAGTATGAGGGATTAGTTGTTACACAAATGCTATTGGATGTTTGATGTATGTATGATAAGTACAATGCCTAATATAGCTTATTTTGCATAAAAATTAAGTAGGTTTTCTAGTATTTCAAGAACACATCATTGACAAGCTATGAATAGATTGTTTAAGTACATGAAAAGATCCATGAACTATGATTTTTTTTTAGATTTTTCTTCGGTTATAGAAGAGTAATCTAATGCTAATAAAATACCAGATATGAAAAATCATTCTTCTACAAGTGAATGGATATTCCTATTTGGTTGGGATATTATTACCTAGCCATCAAATAAACAAACTTACATCACTAATTTGACTATGAAATCTGAATTTATAATCTATTCTTGAATGAACTCATGTGCTTTGGTTTTAATCTTTAGCATTCGATTGTGATCTAATTAAACCAATGTTGGTGCTATTCAAGAGAAATTGCCATTATGTCTCACACCTCCTCCTCATCTTCGTAAACCTGACAAAACTTACCCTTCAGGTTTCACACCTCCTATTTAACTTTATAACTTGGCAAAACTAACCCCTCAAGTTCAACACCTAAACCATCTAAGGTACGGATACCGCTGCAAAGTTATTTTTCTTGTTATTTACAACCAATTAAAGTTATGCAATCAATTATCAATTATATATTATATAAGATCTTCTCCCATAATCTCGTTATAAATATTTCCTTCTATAGTTATATATATTTAAGTGGATAATTGGATACAACTACACTTTTATCTACATCAACTTCAAATTAAATGCTATGAAGAAAACATCATTGATGCTAACATTTTAGAAAAGACTCCAATAATTTAAGTTGGTAATTTCAATATCACTTTGTGGTATAAGTTAACGCCCTTCCAACTCAGGTACCATTAGTGTTATCTAGGTTTGTGTATCGTTTTGGACTATCTTTGTAATTTCAGAGATTTAGAAACTATAAGTAAAATCAGAGTATACTACGTAAGAACCATCTGTATAATTAAATTTGCATCATACGGTTTAAAGACAGACACATAGAATATAGATGAGAGCCAACCTTTGTTTTTACAATATGTTTGATAGAAACAATTATACAACAAAATTTAAAAGAATAATATTGCTGTTCATAACAACTTGCGGTTTCAATATATAATATATATAGTATAGTATAGTATAGTATAGTATAGTATAGTATAGTATATATAGTATAGTATAGTATAGTATAGTATAGTATATAGTTAGTATAGTATTATAGTATAGTATAGTATAGTATGTATAGTTAGTAGTATAGTATAGTATATATAGTATAGTATAGTATAGTATAGAAGTATAGTATAGTATAGTATAGTATAGTATAGTATAGTATAGTATAGTATAGTATAGTATAGTATAGTATAGTATAGTATAGTATAGTTAGTATATATAGTATAGTATAGTATAGTTAGATAGTATAGTATAGTATAGTATAGTATAGTATAGTTAGTATAGTATATATATATGGATAGTAGAGTATAGATAGTATAGTAAGTATAGTATAGTATATATAGTTAAGTATAGTATAGTATAGTTAGTATAGTATAGTATAGTAGATAGTATAGTATAGTATAGTATAGTATAGTATAGTAGTAATGTATAGTATAGTATAGTATAGATATAGTATAGTATATATAGTATAGTATAGTATAGTATAGTATAGTATAGTATAGTATAGTATAGTATAGTATAGTATAGTATAGTATAGTATAGTAAGTATAGTATAGTATAGTATAGTATAGTATAGTATAGTATAGTATGTATAGTTAGTATAGTATAGTATATATAGTATAGTATAGTATAGTATAGTATAGTATAGTATAGTATAGTATAGTATAGTATAGTATAGTATAGTATAGTATAGTATAGTATAGTATAGTATAGTATAGTATAGTATAGTATAGTATATTATAGTATAGTATAGATATTATAGTATAGTATAGTTATTTATAGTATAGTATAGTATAGTATAGTATAGTATAGTATAGTATAGTATAGTATAGTATAGATATGTATAGTATAGTTAGTATAGTATAGTATAGTATAGTATAGTATAGTATAGTATAGTATAGTATAGTATAGTATAGTATAGTATAGTATAGTATAGATAGTATAGTATAGTATAGTATAGTTAGTATAGTATAGTATAGTATAGTATAGTATAGTATAGTATAGTAATAGTATAGTATAGTATAGTTAGTATAGTATAGTATATTAGTATAGTATAGTATAGTATAGTATAGTATAGTATAGTATAGTATAGTATAGTATAGTATAGTATAGTATATAATAGTATAGTATAGTATAGTATAGTATAGTATAGTATAGTATAGTATAGTATAGTATAGTATAGTATAGTATAGTAATAGTATAGTTATAGTATATTATAGTATAGTAGTATAGTTAGTATAGTATAGTATAGTATTAATAGTATAGTATAGTATAGTATAGTATAGTATATTATAGTATAGTATAGTATATAGTATTGTATAGTATAGTATTGTATAGTATAGTATAGTATAGTATAGTTATAGTCTAGTACAGTACAAAGTACAGTACAGTACAGTACAGTACAGTACAGTACAGTACAGTACAGTAAGACAGTACAGTACAGTACAGTACAGTACAGTACAGTACAGTACAGTACATAAGTACAGTACAGTACAGTACAGTACAGTACAGTACAGTACAGTACAGTACAGTACAGTACAGTACTACAGTACAGTACAGTACAGTACAGTACAGTACAGTACAGTACAGTACAGTACAGTACAGTACAGTACAGTACAGTACAGTACAGTACAGTACAGTACAGTACAGTACAGTACAGTACAGTACAGTACAGTACAGTACAGTACAGTACAGTACAGTACAGTACAGTACAGTACAGTACAGTACAGTACAGTAAGTACAGTACAGTACAGTACAGTACAGTACAGTACGTACAGTACAGTACAGTACAGTACAGTACAGTACAGTACAGTACAGTACAGTACAGTACAGTACAGTACAGTACAGTACAGTACAGTACAGTACAGTACAGTACAGTACAGTACAGTACAGTACAATATAATATAATATAATATGTTTTGATATATAATTTAATAGATAAAATTATCTTACAAATTTCACAGAGTACTAGTATGCTATATTTTATTACTTTATCTTGTCATATGTGTGCTATTATATAAATATTTATATATGTATTTACTTATTAAATTGTGTTAATTTGGTGGAGATGAGATGACTGGGTCATTGATATCAACGTCGTTGGTTTCTTGAACAATGGGCAAAGAGGTTGCTTGACTTGTACTCCAAACTGTTACTATATTAATCCTCGAGATAACTTATGGGTTCAGCTGTATTTGTATGAATGTGAATGATCGACTAAATATATACGTAGGATTAAATAATAATAAGTGCCTAATTCGTCTTACATGGGCCACATGGCTAAATATACATCTACATTTTATAAGTTGCATCAAAAGTATTTTTTTAACTATTTTTTCTATCGTATATTGGGTAAACAAGAACGAAATATATTAAAGTTGACATATAATATAATATATATATATATATATATATATAATATATATATAATATAAGTTATATACATCTTAGTTATGTGATATTTTTTAAATATTTATCCTTGAAAACAAGAAGGTTTCCAAATTTTCTTTTTAATGTATGAAGGAATCAATCTTAACTTAAATTGTCTATCTTTTATGCTTAAATTCAATACGTCTCTGGCTGTTTGTTTTAAAAGTAGACGCGTACTATTCTTTGTGTTTGTATAATATATCAAACCTTGATAAAATTATTTATGGTTAAAAGAATATGAAATATTCTGTATAACATTTTATCATGCATATGATCACTACAATTGAAAGAATTTGTTAAATATTATAATGTCTAAACTTATTTTATAAATTTAAAGTTTCAATATAAACAAAGAGGTTTTCTTTTCTAACTTATATTTAACTTTTTTTCATGTAATTAATCAAGAAGGTATTTAAAGATAAATATTGCGTGATGTTGAATTAAAAAGTACGTGAAAATCTATCATTTTAATCATCTTCCACAAGAAAACAAAGTGAAAGAGAGTGACGTGTCTTGTGAAGTGTGAAAGGTGTCGTGTGCCTTAAGAAAGTGTTACAATGGCAAAAATAAATGATGCCTTCCACTTTCATGGTCAAATACTTCAACCTCAAACAAAACCCTTTCTCATCGTTTATCAATATTGTTAAATTGAAATTAAAATAATAAACTTTATATGTACGCTTGTGTAATCAAGAAATCAAAGCTTGTTATCATAAACTATTTAAATGATTATAAATAGTTGAATATGTACGCTTGTATAATCAAGAAATCAAAGTTTGTTCTCATAAACTATTTAAATGATTACAAATAGTTGAACATGATAAATTGTTATGACGTTTTATATTTTTTAGCTAAAGTAATATCAAGCAATGTAGGTCATTGATTTATCTAGTAATTAAGAGGTTTACAAATTAAAATGATCGTGGTTATAGATTTTCATTTAAACATAAAGAAACAATCGCTTTAACGAAATAGAAAAACATTATTGGCCTTATCACTAAGAGTTATGCTTCATAAACAGGCCTCGATGTGTGATGTGTCACATTAGAGACTTAGAATGACTAAAACCTTATGGGTTCTCTTAAAAACAATAATATTGAGCAGTTGTATAGGCATAAATAAATCAAACAAAATTCAAACTTAAACCACAAAAAGAGTAGATATATGAGTGAAGGATTGACCTTGGTCGTAGCCCATTCAATGTCAAACATGTCTCATCGGGTGCTAAGATCCAAGGTATGATTAGTTGTATAATCTTGCAAGTTTTGTTCCCACGATGAGAATTAACATTGAATTATACCTATCAAAGTTAAATAAACACATGTAGGTTGTGAGGCCGGTTGGTGAGGGGTGTCTATTCCTACGTATATCATTTATAATCATGGTTGTTCGACTAAACTTCTTAATCTTTTTTCCAACTATAAAAACCATTCAATTGTTTCGTTGTTTAAATATTTCTATAAGGGTAAAACAAGTGATCTAAAAAAACATATATAAAACTTGTTAACCATTTAACGATTATTCTTTCTCTTAAATTTTAGTCTAGGTAACGGTGAAAAAAATAGATAAAAACTACTAGATAGTAACCGAATTTCATAGGTGTTTTGTTTAGGCCATTGAATTTAATTAATTATATAAAATTTTAAACCTTGACTAGTTTTCCTGGATATAACTAAGTAGTTGATCTATTGTAAGCAAATAAGCCACTCATAAAATCACAACATTTGTATTGAATACCTTTTTAGAACTTAAACTCACAACCTTTAGCTAAAAAATATATCATTTTTTAACTACCTTTAACTAGGTTTAAACTTAGGTTAAACGTAGCTGACTCTTACCCTAAGATTATCAACTGAATTACTGAAGAAGAAGAATGTAACAGTAATTTATCCTTTATTAATCATCTGCTTAATGGTATCCTAGGTTATTATTATTATCTCCAACCAATCATGACACCTTTAATTAAAGTGTTGCATTTCGCAAGAAAATCTTATCAAAAACCTCAAGAAACCCATCAAAGAAGCAAAGACCATCACCACCACACATATATACCACATTTTTAATCAACACATCCCTTTTATCTCCCTCATTCTTCGATTTCCGTGTTGATCAAGCATCCATTGATCGAAGGTTTCTTCACCCACGGGCAATTCATACCCTTTTCTTAACTCAACTCCCACTTACTTCACCCACAATCTTGATTCCATCTCAATGCCTTCATGCTAACCTAATTTGCCCCTTTTCGATCGAACAATAGACACCCACGAGTTCGATTTCGATAACAATTTGGGAAATCAGACATGGGTCATGAAGTAATCGGTGTATCACAGCCTCCGACGTCGCTTGCACCGGGGTTTAGGTTTCACCCAACTGATGAGGAGCTTGTGATGTATTATTTGAGACGAAAGGCGTGTGGGAAGCCGTTTAGGTTTCAGGCTGTGACGGAGATCGATGTCTATAAATCGGAGCCGTGGGAACTTGCTGGTATGATCAATGGTGGTTTTGTTGTAAAAGTTGTTGAATTTGTTGGATGTTTTGTTGAGTTTTGGGTGTGGTGTTTGATTGGGAAGTGGTTGGAGCTTGTTTATGTTGTTGATTGCTGTGAAATTTGTTGGATTTTTGTGCTGATGTTGAATCGGTTTAGTTGAAAGTCAATTGTTTTGTTTTTGTTGTACGATTGTTATGTGGTTGGAGCTTGTTTTTGTTGTTAATTTACTGTGAAATTTGTCAAATTTTTAAGCAGATTTTGAACCGGTTTACTTGAAATTCAATCATTTCATCAGCTTTTGTTTATAAGTTTTTATTATTGCATGTTTTGTTGTCAATTGCTTTGAAATTTGTTGACTTCTTTTGCAGATTGTGCATCAGTTGACTTGGATTTCAATCATTTCATCTACTTCTGTTTATATTATTTGATTTTAGCATGTTTTTGTTGTCAATTACTATGAAATTTGCCATATTTTTATGCAGGTTTAGAATCAGTTTAATTAAAATTTAATCCTTTAACTTTTGTTTGTATTATCTGATCTTTTAAGTGATTTTAGCATGTTTTTATGTCAATTAGATATATTCATTAAATTTTAAGCAGATTTTGAATCGGTTTGCTAGAAATTGAATCATTTCATCAAGTTTAGTTTATATTATTTGATTGTTGAGTTATTGGTGCATGATTTTGTTGTCAATTGCTATGGAATTCATCAATTTTATATGTAGATTTTGAATCAGTTTACTTGAAATTCAATCATTTCTTAACTTATGTTTATAATTTTTGATTGTTAAGTGATTGGAGCATGTTTTTGCTATCAATTACCTTGAAAATCATCAAATACTTGCAGCATGTTTTTGTTGTCCTTTACCATGAAATCATCAAGTTTACTTGAAGTTCAATCATTTCAACATATATAGATTGTATATTCAAGATAAATTTTATTGATCATTTGTAATTTTCTATGGGCATTGTAGACTTTTCATCATTGAAGACAAGAGACCAAGAATGGTACTTTTTTAGCCCTGTAGATAGGAAGTATGGCAATGGGTCGCGGTTGAATCGCGCCACGGGACAAGGGTATTGGAAAGCAACCGGAAAGGACCGATGTGTGCGCCATAAATCAGACATCATAGGGATGAAGAAGACACTTGTGTTCCATAGTGGCCGAGCCCCTGATGGCAAGCGGACTAATTGGGTCATGCATGAATATCGGCTTCTAGATCACGAGTTGCCACGAGTTGGAGTTACACAGGTTTAAATCTTTATTGAATCTTGATCATTTGGAAACATGCTTGTTTGGGATTTTAAACTGAGTCGTTGATGTTGTTGTTGTTGTTGGGTGGCGGGAAAAGGATTCATTTGTGCTATGCAGGATTTTCCAAAAGAGCGGGTTGGGCCCACCAAATGGGGACCGTTATGCACCGTTTCTCGAGGAGGAATGGACCGATGATGCAGCCCTTATGGTTCCTGGTGGTGAAGCGGATGATGATTTGACCAATGGTGATGAGACTCGTGTTGAAGGAAATGACATTGTGCAGGTATTAATCATATTCTAAGTTTGATATCGGGACTTGAGTCTTCGTATATGTGTGGCATTTGCATGTTTGGTTTTTGTTAGGGCCACAAACCAAGTTGACCCCTGAAACCAAAATCCGTTCGTAACTTGTTGGTTAAACCTAGACGAAATCTTTGGTTACCAATGTCGTGTGGCGGATGAATTGTTCAACCCAAACATGACCTGCATATTTATTCGTTTCATAGCATTAACTCTGACCCGAACACACTTATAATTGTGTAACACAAACGCTACTAACCCATTTATCTAAACGTGTCAAACGGGTTTGATGAATTGACAAGTAGTACCAAGTTAAAAATATGTTAACCAGGTTGGTGGTTGTAACTAATGGGTCAAACGGGTCAATATCAGGTCGGTCTTTTTAATCACACACATTGGTTGGGCGACCTCTTTAGTTGAACGGGTTAAAAATGTCACCACAAAATGACCCATTTAATTGAACAGGTCAATCTGAACATGATGTGTTTATCAGCCCAAAATATATTTTTTTTCATGTTTGTGTTGTCTTTCGGGTCGTGTGAGAATCGCCACCCCAAGTTAACACGATTGATGATAATGATTGCATATTACAGGAAACTTCTGCCAAGAAGATCCTGGATCCAACCGCGGATCCTGAAACATTCCGTTTGTTTGCAAGCGCGAAAGATCAGAAGATTGTGCTTTAACCTGTGAACCCGAGCTCAAAACCTTCTCGCTATTCCACAACAAAAGATCAAAACCAAGTGACCCGAACTCAAGCAATGCAAATGGGTCAGAAGACTCGACCACCACAAGTCAAGATCCAAGAAGAGAACTCTTGGAGTTCCCATTACTCGAGTCGATTGAAGCTAAAGAATGCCAACCGCCAACCACGCTACCATCTTTCGATGCTTCAACCCTTGAGAAATCCGTGCCTCCGGGCTACTTGAAGTTCATAAGCAACTTGGAGAATGAGATTCTTAGTGTTTCAATGGAAAAAGAGAGTTTGAAGATTGAACTGATGCGGGCCCAGGCCGTGATCGACATTCTTCAGTCACGCGTTGATGTTTTGAGCAAGGAGAATGGTGGGTTCAAGCCCGTGTGTTAGGTGGGTGCGCGGGTGTTATGTAGTTTTTAGCCTCTTGTCTGTTGTGTAGTGTGTAATCTTGTTTAGTCTAATAAAGTTGTCCTGAGAGTGAGTCTGTTGTGTTCGGTTTCGTTTTTAGAGTTTTGGATATGAGGGATGGTTTCGAGTCGAGAATGTTGTTGTTGCTGGGATCAGACTGTTTCGTATCATCTTTCGATGCGTGTAACGTGTTCATTTGCAGTAGTTTACTGCGCGCTATGTTCTTAGAGAGTTGAAATCCTTCTGAAGAACAAAGAAGAGATACATGATAATACATTAATACTGAATCAATAATCGTATGATGCAACCCAAAATAAAGTAATGAAGTCGTGTTTTACATCGATTGATAACAATAAAAACAAAATCAATACTAGTTTGATAATCTCGTTAATGGTGTCGATGTTGTTTGGTCAGTGTTGGTCTTGTTCATCACAATACCAATATGTTAGTGACACTTGATATAGCTTATGATACTATAAATTATGAATAAATTTTTTACAGGAACAATGAGAAAAAGTTCAATACACTTGTATATTTTGTTTTTAAAAAACTATGCATGGAGATTATCAGATAAAAATCAAATTAATATAAAATTTTAATGGGCTAAAGACGTATAGGTTTTGAAATTAAAAGTAAAAAAATAAACAAAATCTACAAACACATACAAGCCATACACAATGAAAATTTGAGAGAGGGAACACTTTACTTTTGTGTGTATTTTAATTTGAATTTTTACCCTAAAGTAGGGGGCATTATTTCCCAACCCACAATAACCTTTAACCATATTTAAACTAGAGTTTAAATTAAATATTTGTATTAATTAAAAGAGAACAATTGAAATAATAGTTAAAAAACATAAAATTATGAAACTGTAAAAAACATAAATCAATTAAGTTTGGTTGGTTTCGTGTTAATATTTGTTTATTTCTATGATCCATTTAATGTGAAGAAGTTTATAATTTTGAGTGGAATATAAGATAGAAATTTATTATGTAAAAAGGGTCAGAAATTATCTATATAGTATAATAAATATTTTTTTTCATGAAACCCCAACCTCTTCTTTTAATGATAATAATATCATTCAACTTAACAACACTACCAGAGTAATTTTAGAAAGAACCCATGATTAATCAAGTACCTGAGGTTCACCTCAAGTGCTTTAATATGATTAATGGGGTGACATTTTTATATTTGAATTTAAATAAATGGATTATAGGTAACAAACTTAGAGATATAACAAGTGACTAGAAATTGAAACCCGTACGTTGTTACGGGTCTATTTTGGGTTTCGTTTTTTATGAAAATTGTGATTCGCGCATTGCTACAAGTAAAAATAAAAGACTACGTAAATGCTATAATAGAACACAGTGGGTGTTCTCAAGTCTCAACCAAATGGGTATAACTCGCGACCGGATCGGACCGGCCGGTTCAACGGGGATCGGTCCGGTGGCCAGTCCGGGTCGCTACGAATTGGCCAGTCCGGATGGCAGCGATGGTGCCTGATTTGTGTTTGTTCTTCCATGATTTCTCATGTGCATGTTTGTATCTGTGATTCGCTCGATGATGATGACTCATCACTCATCTGAGAGTTCTGCGAACCCCTGTTTCGTAGATATATGATGAGTCTTTGAGCGTTTTGACTATGTGATTTGGTCTTGATGGGTGTAAACCTAGCTTTCTATTTCACTTTGTTACTTTGTTTATGTTCTTGAGCCGATGATGGTAACTCTAGGCTTATCTTAAAGGCTTCACAGCCTTTGATTTGATGCAGATATGTGGAGCAACGACGCCTAATAACGACATCTTGACATTTGGGGTTTTTAATTTGGTTGTGTTGTTGATGACTATGACGAAAGATTATTATTGTCTTCTATTATTTATTTGGTTGATTTCTGTTCTGATTCGTAATACGGTTTTTCTTTCTGCTTATTGATTGTGTTTGCATCAGTTGGTTCTCTGTTTTTGTGTTTTGGGTGGTTGTGTTTTTAAACGGTTCCGATTTTGGCCTTCACACAAGTTATTCGACAAAATGTCAAATGCAAGTTGCATTTCTTTTGCTATTCATATCGTCAGTTTGGTTTTGGGATTGTTAATGATGATGCAAAGTTGTCATGCATGATTAAGATATGCCTAATTCGCCTTTTTATGGCTATCATTCGTATAAATACTTACGTTTTTCTTCCTTATTTGAAGTGATATTTTTTGTTGCTTTGGGTATAATGACTTATGCATTGATGTTATTTATAAAATCTAATATGATTGTGGGCTTTGTAATTGACATCTTGGGATTAAAGAAAAATAAGTCATTATTTGTTTACTTGAATGCTAATGATTTACTAATCATCAATGCATTGTTGAATATATATCTATATCTTAAATATTTGTCAAATTTAAGAAAATCGTAAATTCACTCTTTGCATAATGAGCTACTACAATGCGCTTTTTGTTTTTTCATTACCGCCACCCAAGTTTTGTGAGTTTTTATTGAAGGGACATCAATTTTTTTTTGCAATTTTGAGCCTAAACTAATATATTAGCATACACAATATAAAGTTGTATTAGGTTGTACATACTGGTGAATATATTTGCTATAATAAAAAAAACAACACAAACAAGAAAACCATAGTAGCATGCAGTCTCATCTAAGACTTTAATAACATAAATAAAACGATCTCAACAAAATTCTATTTAAGAGCAATGAAACATCTAAGAAAGTTTATTAAGAAAAACTTACATATTGATCAAAGATGTGCCGATAAACAACCAATATAATAATAGAAGGAACAATAATGACTTATTTCCTATTTCATCCATCAATATAAAACTCAACTAATAAGATTAATTCTCTCTTATCAATCCATCAATTATTAAAAGAATTTATTACACGGGTGGTCCTTGTGGTTAGATCCAGTTTTATTTTTGGTTCTTAACTCTCTGAAATTACAAGTTTGGTCCAAAACTTTGCACATATGTATCAACGATGATCCCTGAAATGAATGGACATTAAGTTTTTCAGTTAATATTTTAAAAATGACTAAAATACCTTTGTATCATTGTCTTCTCCAATTGATTCCAGCAGCCCTTCAACTCCGGCGACCTACCGCTGCAACGAAACCCACCATCTCTAGAGATGGTGACATTTATGGCGGTGGTGATGATGGCGATGGTGGTGACGGAAGTTGAGCAGATCTTAATCGCATTAACAACCATCAGATCTGATGCTAATGATGGAGTTGAAGGGTTGTCGGAGGTGAACGGTCGCCGGAGGTGAATGGTCGCCGGAAGTGAATGGTCGTTAGAGGTGGAGGATCGTCTGAGGTATACGGTCGCCGGAGGTGAAGGGTCGCCGGAGGTGGAGGTCGCCGGAGGTGGAGGTCGCCGGATGTGGAGGGTCGATGATGGATGTGGTCGTTGTTGGAGATGGTTGAAGGTGGTGATGATTGAAGGTTGAAAATGATGGTTGTAATGTTGGTGGGGGAGGATTGAAGGTTGAAGGTGGTGGTGGTGGTTGAAAGTTGAAGATGGTGGTGGTTAAAAGTTGAAGATGGTGGTGATTGAAGGTTGAGGGTGGGGTGTGATGGTTGAAGGTGATGGGGGATTGAAGGTTGAAGGTGGTGTTGTTGCTGGTAGTGAAGGCTGAAGGTTGAAGATGATGGTGGTTGAAGGTTGAGGGTGGTGGTGGTGGTAGTGGTTGAAGGTGGTATGGTGGTGACAATGGTTGAAGATGGTGGGGGTGGTGGTTGATGGAGAAGAAGAAAGGTCAAAGGGGTATTTTTGTCATTTCACCCGCACTTAACATCAATAATTAACATCCATCCGTTTCAGGGACCATCATTGTTATGTTTGTACAAAGTTTTGAACCAACTTTGTAATTTAAAAGAGTTAGGGACCAAAAGTAAAATCGGGGCAAATCATAGGAACCACCCGTGTAATTAAGTCTTACTAAAATCTCTAAAACTTTCAACATCCTCAATGAATCAAGTTCTACTTTCTTAACAAACATGTAGAATACCATTTGACCATTGTAATACCTAGGTATTTCATTCATCTTGGTTTCTCTCATGAACTTTACAACATTAAACTTATCTTATAAGCTAGTATAAAATAAGCATTATGCATATACATAAATAGCATGTCAATTGATTTATATGCAACTAAATGATATCTTACATATTTGAAGAATTGAAGGTGGTAGTGTCTAAAGGTACAAAAGCAAGCATAAGATGATATATTTTGTCCACCACATGTTATTTGTCATCGCTAACTAAAATGACATTATGGATACAACGATGACGATTTATAACCACATATCAACTGTGTAGTATACATGTGTTTCTAAAGTTCGACCAAGATGACAAGAGTGAAAACTAGTTGACCGAATTACAATACCTCAAACTAGTAAAATGGCTTACTGGCATAAATTTCCCATTATTGGCAACTAAACTTGTTTTATAACAACAACATGATATGCAGAAACATAATTCTAGTTCTGTTTCTTGAAGATCTCAGTATTGGGTTGGTATGGTAGATAAAGTTTTAATCAGTGATTTTATATAACGCGTTTCTACATTTCTCCGGGAAGCATTGTATCCCCAGGCAGATCACACACCGCGATTCCCTGATAAAGTTAAGATAAATATAATTAGCAACACATATTAGATTGTAGTTATTAACTTATTATAATATAGTTTTTACAGTCATATTTAACACGCTAATTATTTATGAAGTTGAAAACTTAGACAAAAAAATGTGTACGGGTTAACCCAACCCGTTTTGACCAGCATCTGGTACTCACCTCTCCAGTTAAGTGTGCTACACATTTCTTCTCAGCTAGCAGCTCGTCCTCAGACTGAAAAATAATAATAAAACCCGATTTAGGATCGGGCTATGTGGAATATAGATGTGAAGATTTTAAAAGAAGATTTCGAGTACCTTTTTAATTCTTTTAAGAAGGTAATCATCGAATATCACATCTTTGACAAGCTCGTAATCACCGTCCCCCTAACCCAAAAAATATAGTTTAGAAATGCTCAAATACAAATTAGATGATGAGTCAAAACTTAAAAGTAAAAAAGTGTGATTTTGTACTTACCTTTGATCTGCAAGGCATGCTGAAAACAATACCCTCTGCTATTCCATAAGGATTTCCATTTGTATAAACCTGCATTTTTTCATTGTAACAAGTAGCCTACGGCCTGAAGACAATGCAAGTTGTGTTGACCCGTAAAAGCTTCGTTGTCCCATTACTTTTTAAATTTTTTATAAAAAGAGTGAATATGTTAAGTACGATTATGAAGACGAATAGTCTAACATTTTGATAAAGTTATTTATGAAATTGTACGTATTAAACTTAACCTGCACTTTGGGTGACTTTTGACCAGTTTGACTCGCTCGACCTATTTAACATGTACCCTATTCAGCTAAAATAAATATTTTATCCAATTGACCCGTTTGACAGATAAAAAGAAAACATTCAACAGGAAACTTACTCCAGTTGAGAACCAATCACCCTCGGGTGTAGGCGTTACAAGAGACCTTATCGCATCCACAATGGACACAGCAGTTGATGCAGCCGAAGATCTTCCCCATTTTTTAATTAAAACTCCGCCTCTCTACGAAACAGTTACCCACATTTAGTAATAAAAAGTTATTAAAAAAAGGATTTAAGAACAGCGTAGAAGCACCAGCACGTGGTTAAATCAGGCTTACCGTCTGAACCACTTGGGTAAACTCCTCTTCTAACCATTTCCTATCCCGAATAACCTCTGTGACGGGAATTCCATGTATTTTAGCATTTAAAAAATCCGGAACCTAGGACAAAAAGAAATTAGATTCTGCAAATGAAATAAAACATGTTAAAGCCGAAAACTTAGAAGTTATAAAATCATTCAGTAACCTGAGTTGTCGAGTGGTTTCCCCAAATGGTGACATTAGACACTTTATCATAGAAAACTCCTGCTTTTAAAGCCAGCTGCAACAAGAATAACAAGTTTACAATTTCAAAAACATCGTTAAAAGTACTTTTAACAAGGATTAATACCTGACATTTTGCTCTATTCTCGTCAAGTCTAGTTAACGCGTGAAAATTCTTTGCAGGTATCTTTGGAGCATTTTTCAAACATATCAAAGCACTGCAAAGAACACACAAAGTGTTACAGTTTGACTTTGACTTCCATAAAAGTCAAAATGTACAAAATCTAGTTTATACTTGGTATTGCAGGGGTTTCCCACCACCATCACTTTAACATTAGGTGAAGCAACAGCATTGAGAGCTTTTCCCTGTGTCATAATGTCATATCTACATCAAATATCAATAATTTGGAGACATTTTATTAACATTTTTAGTTATGAAAGTCGAACGAATAAAAAGCAAGCACCTGCTCAGCAAAGATTTGGCCATTAATATCCAACAAATCGGCTCGTTCCATTCCTGGTCCTCTAGGCTTTGCACCGATCAAAAGTGCCCATTCTGCATCTTGAAATACCTCGTATGGATCTATACCGATGCTTACTTCTCGTAACAACGGATACAAAGAGTCCTCAAGTTCCATTGCAACACCTACCATTTCACAATAGTAATTTGCATAACGAACATTTAAGAGTGCCCTTTTATGTGTCATTCTATATTTTTCTGCTACAACTACAATGACTTTTGTCAAACACTTGTAGATAACTCATGATATTACCTTCAAGAGCTCCATATGATCGTTCGGATCCCAAAAGTTTCAGGGAAATGGGTTGATCCGGGCCGAAAACCTCACCAGACGCAAGCTGCAATTGAACCATGTGTAATGAAGCGAACAAACTATACAGATATTATCATTTTTAGTTGCATGGAAGACAATATCTTTGCACTAGACACTACAAGAAACATGATATTTGATTGTTTGGTATTGTTCAGGACATTTTTGTTTATCCAAGATTCTTTGCATCTTCAACTATGTTGAAGACTTTGTATAAGTTATGTAATTTGGTCAAAAAAAAACCATGAGATGTTATGTAACATTTAGTATTTGGTAAAAAGAACCCAGATCTAGAGTACCATGTATGTGGTGAAGAACATGAGCGGACTTAGCTCAAATGGATTGGAGTCACAGGAATACAGTGAATTTTTACGCATATATTAAGATGTATATACGAGTTTTTCAAGTGACATCATTGTGTGTTTGGACGGTGACTCGGTTAGTTATTAAAAAATACATTTAAACTCAAAACTTGCAAAAAAGCCTATGAGTTAATTTATTAAATAAGTGTTGGATGTAGGCTTCGGGTGAATTAATTTGGAGCAGTTTTGCTTGACCGGTCTAGGTCCAAGTTTTAAATAAGCTCAATTTAGTTAGATTATTAACTAAAATGATTAATCTATATATATATCTTATTGTACTTGTAATCATGATCATTCAATATAGAAAACCCTATTTTCCCAAAGAGGACGTAGGTTGCACATTGCGTCCGAACCTCTGTAAATCTCTTTTGTCTCTCTTACTGTTTATAGTTTTCTATTCATGTTTCCGTTTTGTTTGATCCTAACAATTAGTTCACTCACACTAAATACCCATAAATCACATTAGATAATTAAACTAAATTAGCCCACTCTAAAAAAAAGAAAAAAACTAAACAAATAGACTTGCAAATGCAATCAAAACTTAAAAATTAGAAGGGATGATTTGTCGATCAAAAGACAACTCAAGAGTCATCACTCAATTCGAAGATCAATTAGTTAGTGTTTCAAAGAATATTTTTTTTAATGAAGCATATAAAGAAGGGGTTGCATAATATGATAATCTATTTCGTAATGGATACATGAATAATTCTTGTATTTGTCATCTTGAAAATGAGTTATTTTAGTAAGCTTATATCGAAGATGTCATGCAACGTTTTATTTCAATTCATAAAAACCATCAGTTTTATATTATGTGTTTTTCTATATTTTAATGTTGATGTTTTTTTGTTATTGTATTTTATTTTTATTATATGACCAATCTAACCCCACCCGTCCTGACAAGTTTTATATAAGCTTCTATATAATTGAAACGTTTAAAAATAATGGCTATATTGAAATAAATTTCAGGATTCGTCACTAGACTAAAGAATACGTTTTGAAGTATTAAAATGTGGTTCTCGAGGATCATGCATATAAAAACAAACCTACTGAACAACATTATCAAGTTTATGATGAAAACCACCGACACCCAAATTGTATACTTACATATCAACGGTAGAGAGTGAATGGAGGAACATGGGCCTCTTCATAAAAGACAAGATAACACCAATGATGACACAATGTGTAACAAGGTTGAACCCATATAACAATCCATACAATAATCACAATCAAAATACAATGCTAATTATCATAACCTAGATCACAATTTAAAATCTCTATCTAACAAATTAAAGGAGAAAGATTTGAGTTACCTTGAAGAGTAAATGGTTAGCTATCATCCCAGCTGCACCTGAAACTGCAACATTAATCATCTTTTTCCATGATTTTGTTTCTTCTTCCTGGTAATGTTTACAACACAAATCAAAACTTGTCCAATAAAAGAAAAAAGGATAATACGCGGATTAATATTTTGAGGTTTATCAACGTTTTATACGTCAAGAGGTGACGTTTGAAGCAACTTGTAAGGTTGTTGTTTTATAACTTTAAGTAGGGCCGGCTTTAGGGAGGGGCATGGTAGTCAATTGCTCAAGGTTTGATTTTCTTAAGGACCTGAAGTTTTAAAGTTATATATATACTATTAGCTTTAATAACACGTGCATTACCCCCGGGCTAAAAAATAAAATAAAATTTTATTAATTATAAAACGATATTTTAAAATATACGATTAATATTACGTATGAGTAAAAATATAAGTAATAAACAATGATATCAAATTTTTATCAAAGTTTTGTATGAGAAACCATTTATATGTACATGAGTTGAAATTTTTAATTAAATAACCTAAAATAACTAATCTCGTATCGAGCAATTGTAAATGACAAAAAAACGTAAAATATGACTATATAAGTAAAGTTGTATGGAAATTTATAAAAGAAAGAACCTCATAGAAATAAAGGTCAGTGATGTCTTTTCGTACTAACTATAACATATAATCATGCACATATTTAGTTGAGTTTACTATTAAACTTACACTCACATGATAATATAACTAAACATGGACAATACAAAAATCAATCAAAAGAACCTTCTAAATTCCATAAAAAAAATGATTACTTTATATCTTCATAGATTTGATTAAAGAGTTTTACCTTAATAAACAATATTATAATAAAATGGATGAAAGAAAAACAGAAAAATAAACATTATCTAATAAGTTAAAGAAACCACTTATAAAATAAAAATATATATTTCTAACGAAATAAGAACACGTTTAAAAAATTAGTTAGAAACATCTTAAATTTTGAAAAATAAGGATTTTGTTGATGGTAACAAAAAAAGAAAAAAGAAAAAAGAAAAAGAGATGATAATGAAATAAAAGACAATTAAAAATATTAGTGTCTAATTTAATTACATTTTTAATAGTATTTTATTTTAAATTCTAAACCAATTCATTGTTTTTACTAATAGTAGTTTCTATAGAAAATACATATAAAACATTATAATTGGTGTGCCTTTAAATGATACTATACAATCTTAAAATAAATATTTATTTTAAATTCTAAACCAATTCATTGTTTTTACTAATAGTAGTTTCTATAGAAAATACATATAAAACATTATAATTGGTGTGCCTTTAAATGATACTATACAATCTTAAAATAAATATTTATTTTAAATTATGACTTATTTTGTCTTTTAAAAAATAACGATTCGATAAGAATACAATTTTAAAAAATTTGGTAAAAATAAAAGTAAGAGATATGTTTTTTAGTTTAAAATGAAAGGGTTTTAATTTATATCCCGTTAATTTTAGAAACAAAATGTATATTTAAACATTTTAATACAAAACTGGTAGATTGAATTATTTTAGGCGGGAAAAATATTATTATTAAATGTCAAGATGACATGTAGCATTAGATGTGTCCAAAAAATTACATATGACAAACATAGTTACTCTTTTATTAGAATAGTAGGATTTTAAATACTTAAACTCATTACCTATTAACAATTTAAATATATCATCTCTGTAAACATCAGACCCGTTAACATTTTAATAATTAGCTCGTTATATATTGGTTGAATTGGAACATGTTTTTATTAGTTGGCTCAATAGTGTTTTTTAAACCCAAATAAAATATACTAGAAGTGTGCCCGTGCAATGCGGTGAGACGCAATGTGATGGAAGAATATTTTACATCCGGCACACGTTTATGGTATTTTGTTATTCTTGTGGTATTTTACAAAATCTAATATGTTGAGGACAAGCGCGTACTAAAATAATACAAATTTAAAAGATTATATTTTTCTTAAAATTCCTAAAATAATGTAAAATTTAAAGGTTTATATGGTTCCTAAAATAGTGTGAAATTCAAATAGAGCAAATATTTTAAATTTTTATGTAAGTGTTATTAAATATAGGATTATTATATAACTAATTGAAATAGGGTAATCTGTAAATAAAGATATAATTACTATTTTACACTTAAAAGTGATTGTACATTATGCATCGAGCAAAGTAATCATTTTTAATTTTAAGGTATCTTAAACTACACATCTTATATGTTTTATATATAGTATAATAGATACAATTTGGGGGAGATAAAAGAAAATAATCACCCATTTTATAGGGGTTCTTTTTTTTCTACTCTCCCACGATCCAAAATATTTCAAGGATTCTCGGGACAGCCTTAACCTTATTATCATGGGTTCAAACCATAAGAAACAACACATTTATACATGATCACGAGTGATCCGTCTTTCACGGATCCTAGGTAAAGCAAAAGCGAAGTCAAACACCAGTTGATTAGCAAAAAAACGAGAGTATAAACTTACAGCCTTGAGATCATAAGTGAGGCAAAACACACCAAAACAATCACCCTTCGGTTTCACATCAACACCAACTGCTGCTTGAACTTGACTTCAAAATTAACAACAAACACAACTTAATAACTTATAAACAACATCCTTAAATCACCCATCAATCAAAAGTCCAAAAAACTACAAGTGACTCTATGATTATAATAATAATAAGAGTAATAATAATAATAATCTTACTCTGATGTAACGGAGCAGCGGATGGCGGTGGCCGGAGTTCTAGAAAGATGCCGGAGACTCAGGCGATGGTGGTCGGAGAGACGGTTGGAGGATGACACGTAGCAGAAACTTGAATGGTGAATTGGGTTGTTGTGTGAGTTGTGGTTAGCTCCGCCACCGCCATTGCCGGAATATAGAGAAATTCCGGTGAAGGATGAAGATGATGGAGAATTTTGGAGGGGGATGAGAGGAGATGTGTTGGTGGTTTAAGTTTAAAGAGATGAATGTGATGTTGGGGAATAATGATATAAGGTGTTTGTGCATGATGCTTGTCACTTTCATGAAATCTATAAATGATATTTGGGTTTTTTATTTATTTATTTTGGTATGGCTTTTAAAATTTAATCTAAAAACAAATTTTAATGGTTAAATTTAGTCAATGACCATCACACTAAGATCAGTGGTTAAGGTGAAACATTTTAAAATTTTATTATAATAAAAGAAGTTCTTAAGTTTAAGTCTCATCTATGATTTGAAAAATGTTTTTAAAATGACATAGAGGGCTTTCTCATCTAATTAAAGTGGGTTTTTATAGGATGGTCTTTGATTCGGTATGTGTTAGTCTAGTACTCTAAGCTCCGTACTCAAGTAATGACAGATAGGCTAGTAGCTTGTCAGTAATTCAATTAGTTGCTTAAAAAAGTGGTATTTTGAATACGGATTCCAATAACTGTATTGGTTTATTTGTTGGGCTGGTCGAATTGATTCTAAAGACCATATGATATCATCATAACATTTGACTAGTTTTTGGACTTCAATCAATCTTTGATCACATGCATTTCAGTCTTTAGTTAATTTTTTCGTTTGGCTTATGGTTATTATCTGATTACTTTTCAAGGTTTGTTCCGTCTTTTGATAGCTCCTTCTTCATCTTTCTCTTTCTATTCTACCGCCAGTCCATCACTCGTTTAGACCGGCCATCCTATAACATAGCAGTTTATAGGGATTGAATCGATACTTTATGTGGTTTTGGAAGACCGGATAAATTGATCGTATGATCGTATGTTATAAAGTATCTTTACTTAGATCTATAAATAAAAGAGTGTGAGAAGAGTTTATATAAAAGAGTGTGAGAAGAGTTTATAAAATTCACAATATTTAAGGTCTGTTTGGGACTCAACCGACTTTGAAGTTGCAAATAACATTTTATTTCAAGTTCTTTTTTATTTAAAAAAAAGTTAGGTGAAATTTATTGTAAATAAGCTTTTCGTAACCAATTTTTTCTAATATATTGTTATCTTTTTATTGATGGATAGAAAAACACTACATAAGTTTTTCGTAAAAGCTTTCTTCCACATTGAAATGTAGAAGATGGTGTAGTATAAAATATTTATTAAACATGTTGTATTTTTCTCATTGCTGTTAGCCTTACTATATACATATTTAGGAAGGTCGGTGGCTTTTGCCACCGGCTATTCCACCCTCTAACTTTTATTTTATTACATTTTGGCCCCTTAATTTTTTAAGAATTATAAAAAAATATTGTTTTAAACTTCTTAAATTTCTAAATTTTTGGGTTTAACTCTTGTATAAATTCAAGTTTGTCGACGATAAATTTAATTTGGAAACGCAACGATGCGATTGCAATCTATACTTAATTTATGATGTTGCATACGACATCGTTACCCGTGTTTTTTATTTACATTTTGAGTTTGTCTACTTTTCAACATAATTTTATTTAAAAAAGATTCGGGTCAGATATAATATATTTTTATTCAATGGTATAAATTCAATTTGCTCTATATTTTGACGTAATTTAGTTTGCAAAACAAATCAGGTCGATTGTAGTGCATATTTTATCCTGCCACGTCCCATGCCGCCGCAACGCGGCGGGTCCTAATTTCTCATTTACAATATTAAGCGATTCAAACACCAAGAAACACGTCTATTTTCCGCTCAAAACACTATGATTTGCACTCTTATTCCTTATTTCTTCTCAAAGTTCCATTGTTTTCCAAACGCCCCTATGTTTTCCTATCATCGTCTAATTTTACATTATTTCTTATAAACAAATTTACCTTTATAATAAAATATGTCTTTTTTATTTTATTATATAAATAATAGGAAATAAATTAAATTATTAATAAATAACTAGCATTAAAACCGTGCAAATTCTGCCGTACTAACCGTGTAAACAAGGCTCATCTTGCAGACCCAATTGTGTCAATTTAACATAAGTTAAATTGTTGCTTCTGATAAATAAGAGAACCGCTAATTGGTCACAAACCATTCAAACAACATATAATAATTAACGGAGGATACCGTCACAAAAAAAACATCCAGTCATCCACGCGTCAATATATATAAAATGTAAGTGTCAATATATATAAAATGTAAGTGTTAAAGCTTTTAAGGTTAATCTTCATTAGGTGGTAGGGGTAGTCTTGAACTTTTCACTTTCATCCTTGTCAAATAATATTGTGTTTTAATTTTTTATTATGAGAACTTATTACTGGTAAATTTAGAAGCTCGTCAATACTTTACTGGCAATGATATCAGCTAGCATGCAACTTGTTAGAATTTTAATTTCCACGCGATAATGTCTATCTTTGTTTAATCTCAAGGTCTATCTTTTTGCTTCTATCATATAATGATCTTGATTTTGAAAAGTTTTCATGATAATGAAAGCTATGATTTTTAATTTTTCAATAAAACTCCAAAAAAAAAAGTTCAAAAGTTGTTATAATTTTCATGATTCAATATGTTATATAATGATGTAGTGGCTTGACAAAAATGACTATACATGTTATATTGTTCAAAATACAAAAAATAAAAAACACTTTGATGTACACATCAATAAAAGAACTTATAGTGATTAGTGTATGGTGACACTGGTGCAAATCACAGAGCAAATAACTTGTACAGTTTGAATAAGTAATGAGCTGGCCCACTAAAAGAGACTACAGGCCCAATACAACTTCGCTGTCTGTCACTCTGTCCAATCATATAAGGGCCCATGTTGACTTTATAATTTATAGGTTAAAAAGAAAAGTCAAGAGAACGAATGTTTTCGAAACCGAAAGAACACGGAAAAGGCCTAGTCGGATACGACATCGTGAAAGTAACGGAGCCAAGTACGCTAAGAGACCGACATGTTCTTTTGGTAACCATGAAAACTCATCTCGAAAAATTCAAAGGGGCCACAGATTGCTTATTGGGTTCAAAAGTTTCTCGTTATTTTATCATCGTGACTTTATGATAAAAAATCTGAAATGACAAAATATATATAAAATAAAAAAACTATGTCAACTAACTTTTGTTACTTCTGTTTGATTTTACATTGCGTTTTGATTCCATCTCATCATGATCAATTCTATGGGCGACATAGTGTATTGGTGGACCAAATAGTTTTTCATCATATATATTTATGCTTATATATAGAAAACTTTAGTAAACAGTAACCTAAGATTTGTAAATGAAACTTGAGTGTTGTTTACTGAAAGTTTTTATTCACTACTATCTCATATTTTTAAAGTTAATTTGAAAATAAATAATAATAATAGTTAAGATTCATATATGTTTAATTTTTTTCACTTCTTCAAAAGAAGATTAAAATAACTAAAACTAATTACACAATACTGAAACACCTAATGAAAGTTAAGCGCAAAAATAAGTTTAAATAACTTTAATAGACACTTAGGAGACTTGTTTATTATTATTATATATAACTACCCCTAAATATTTTAAACGTACTAGATCAACACGTCTCACTTTAATTGAATACAAGTTGGCCAAATTGATAGACAAAGTGTGCAGTCATTATGATTTTTAATTTTTAAATAATAAATATTTTTTATCTATATTCTAAAAAAAAGATGGTATATAAAACTTTCGAATTATGTTTCATCACGACAAATAGTTACCAGCTACCAAATGAATCAACGAACATGTAAAAATTGATAATGAGACATAAAATTTTAAATTTTATTTCATATACATAGCCTTAAAATTTTAGTTCCATTATGATACAAACTTTTAAAAAGTTTTTACATATCCTGCGCATGCTGATTGACACGTGATACCGGTTTACGCAAAGGGTTATTCACAAGAATGACTTATAATCGGGGAGTCTAAACGAGCCAAACGTGTTCGCAAGTTACTCGGGATTGGCTCGAAAAAAACTCAAATCAAACCGATCTTAAACGAACCTGAGCTCGAGCTCACATCATGGCTCGTTTACTAAACGAGCTTGAGCTCAAGCCAGCTCGCGAGTTTAAACAAGCTTTTTATTTTATATAATATTTTATTTACATATTATATATATATGAGATGGTTTCGATAAAAACCATGTTATAATTGAAAACCATGAAAACTACATCTAAGCCATTGATCTATTAGATTAATGGTTAAAATAAATAATGGTGTTTTAGTAAATAATCTAAATTAAATAAGATATATTAATGGTATAACGCCAAATGTGGAACACAAAAATATTAGTTTAAGAACCCATATTAAAATTCTTATATTCACTCTTCTCTCTCATCCCTTATAAATGATGTTTTTATATGAAAAAAAAAAGAAAAAATAAAAACAAACAAACAGACATACCCAGTAAATCGCACTCAAGAGCAGGGTCTGGGAGGGATAGTTGGTGGCGAGTTTTTCCTCTATCTTGGGAGATAGATCACATAAAAGCTGAGAAATGAGTACAACAAATTAGCGTCAAGAAACGCGCGAAAGGGCAGATTGAAGAAAACAGGGATCCGCAACTAAGTCAACGATACCCTTCCTACCCACAGATCCCACTAAAAGTCCTTAATCCACGCACTCCTATCCTCGATCATGTGCTTAGAGAGGTGCAAGTCTACCATATCTCGCCTAATTAACTCGTCCCAAGTCAACCTAGGTCTGCCTCTACTCCTCCTACCCTCTACGTTGATGTTCTCTACTGCTCTAACTAGTGCTACCATCGACCTCCGCTTTACGTGCCCAAACCATCTTAATCTTCCCTCTCGAATTTTATCTGTGATACCAGCCACCTCTAGCCTCTGTCGAAACACATCGTTTCTTATTCGATCCAATCTTGTGTGGCCACACATCCACCTCAGCATTCGCATTTCCGCGACCTCGATTTGTCTCTGGTGCGATTTCTTTATAGCCCAACAGTCTGTTCCGTATAACATAGCTGGACGCACCGCCACTCTGTATAGTTTTCCCTTTAGTTTTGCTGGGAACTTCTTATCACACAGGATCCCTGATGCTGCTCTCCATTTGCACCATCCTGACTACACACGGTGAGCTACATCGTTGTGTATCTCTCCGTCCTCCTATACGTACGAGCCCAGGTATTTGAACCTAGATGTCTGTGGTACTGTCATACCCTGGATACTTATTTGGGTGTCCTCTTCATCCACCCTACTAAAGTTACAATGCGTGTATTCCGTCTTAGAGCGACTTATCCTTAAGCCTCTGCTCTCTATTGCGGCTCTCCACTGTTCTAGCCTCTCGTTAAGCATCGTTTTAGATTATGATATTAAGACAATGTCATCCGCAAACAGCATGCACCAAGGGACTAGCTCTTGTATAGACTTAGTCATCTCATCCAACACTATTGTGAAAAGAAATGGGCTCAATGTCGATCCTTGGTGTAGTCCCACTTCCACCGGGAAAAAGTCTGTGTCTTCGACCGGTGCTCGCACACACGTTTTTGCCTCTTCATACATATCCATTATTATTTTGATATACCTCTCTGGTACTCTTCTAAGTCATATGACTTTCCCAAATGAGTTGACGCCACACACTGTCATATGCTTTTTCTAGGTCAATGAAAATCATATGTAGGTCCATTTTCTTTGCTCTATATTTCTCCATTATCCTTCTTATGACGTGTATGGCTTCTGTTGTAGAGCGTCCTGCATAAATCCAAATTGGTTTACCGCTATTTGGGTTTCTCGTCTAATTCTTGTGTCAATAATTTTTCCCATAGTTTCATCGTGTGACTCAATAGCTTAATTCCCCTGTAATTTCCGCAACATTGTACATCTCCTTTTTTCTTATATATGGGCATTATGACACTGCTTCTCCATTGCTCTAGCATCCTCCCGGTTTGACGATAGTGTTGAATAAGTCTGTTAGCCATTCCAGGCCCTCGTCTCCCAGGCACTTTCACACTTCAATCGGTATGTTGTCTGGCCCCACTGCCTTAGCCCTTCCCATTTTCTTCAGTGTCCTCGTAACTTCGTCGACAGTGATGCTTCTACAATAACACTTGTTTTGTTGGTTTGGTTGGGTTGTTTTATCGATGCCAGATTGTTGGTTAGGGTTCGTTATGTTGAAAAGGTTATCGAAGTAAGTTTTCCATCTCGCCTTGATGTCGTTCTCCTTCACCAAGACCTTTCCATCCGTAGCCTTTATAAACTTTACCATTCTCAGGTCCTGTCTTCCACATTCTCTTGCCCTGGAAATCTTAAACATGTCATATTCTCCTTCTTTCGTCTCTAATCACTTATACATTTTCTCATACGTTGTATTCTTTGCCTCCGACACAGACTTTTTCGCCTCTCGCTTAGCCTCCTTATATTTATGTTTTAGCTCTGCTCGTTCTTTGTTATTATTACATTGTAAAAGGTCTCTACAACTTTGTTGTTTAATTTTTACCTTCTCTTGTACATTTTCGTTCCACCACCAGGATTCCTTATGACCTACTGTCCTATTTGTTGCAAGTCCAAGAGTTTCTTTAGTGTAAGGCCCCGTTCCCGGGACGCTTACAGCTGGGTTCTCATCGCACAAAAAAAATAAAATTACATTTGTAATTCATAAAATCGCAGCGGAAAACTAAAACAATCTTTCATTTCCATGTAAATGCTTTTGCAAATTAATACAACATTCATTACAAAATAGTTTGTTCGTATTACAATGCAAAAACATCAATCAAAAGAATGTCATCCCAAAAAGAGCTGAGTAGCTTCATGGTGCCATCCTCAGCAATCATTTCCTGCCAACTGGAAAACATATAAAAGTTAGCATTGCTGAGTGAGTCCTAGTTTTATTATAAAACTTACTTTACTTTCATATAAAACCATTCGTTACTTTTACATGGTCACACATCATACGTACGCATAGATAATATCATTGTTATCTTCTTCATTCATTCATTCGTCCGTTCATTCTATATAACTTTACTTGCGCATCGGACATCAACTGTACCAATACCATGTGCTACACCCCGGCTAGTCTTAGCTACCGGGCCGAAGTCAATAAATGAACAGCTAAACGTATGCCACGGTACTAGGAGTAACCATCAGTCTTAGCTACTGGGCCGAAGTTAATAAATGAACAGCTAAACGTATGCCACAGTACTAGGGGTAAGCGGTAGAGGCACTACACGTTTGGTCAATCACAAAGAAGGACCCTAATATCCAATGCTTGTAAGACTTCTTTCATTCGTTCATTAATGCATGCATTCATCATTATGTTCCTCTTTCATTATCTTTCACTTTACGTTACATAATACTTCGTTCATTCCTCATAATAAGTAAAGCCATAGGAAAGATATTATATATCATACTAAGGAACATTAACATGCATTCACATCACATCATACAGGGCAACATCATACATACATAACATGCAACATCATCATCTCTATGCCCTACATGCTTCTAAGGCCATGTCTGCTATCTTACATGCTCTTACGGGAACCTTTATGTCAAGACTTACATCTGCACTTTCCCCCGAAAGCCAGAAGTCTAGCTACACTTTCTTCGGGTGAAACAGCCCTAATTGTGCGTATGGACACCCTCCAGTCGCATGGCCTCCATGTGATCGGCCCTTCATTCGGGTGACCAGACCTTCATTCGGGTGACTGGACCTTCAGTCTCCCTCTATTCGGGTGATTGGCCTTCAGTCTCCCTCCATTCGGGTGACTGGCCTTCAGTCTCCCTCCATTCGGGTGACTGGCCTTCAGTCTCCCTCCATTCGGGTGACTGGCCTTCAGTCTCCCTCCATTCGGGTGACTGGCCTTCAGTCTCCCTCCATTCGGGTGACTGGCCTTCAGTCTCCCTCCATTCGGGTGACTGGCCTTAGCTTATGCAGAATGCAGTTCATCCCAACTGCAGCCGAGGGTTTTCGGCCTCCAGACTCATCTAAACCCATTTCAAGCCCAAATCGACCATCCTAAGCCTTAGGGAAACATACCACGACCTCAATCAAGCATAACCAAGCAAGAAATCAAGCCCCAAACGAATCATACACATACACATAAGCATAAAAACGGGTTTACACCCAAAAACTCGAAAAAGGGTTTTCAGATGTGTTCAGCCCCAAAATTATTCAAAATCGTTTAAAAGAGGGGTCCTAGAACTCACCTTAACGATCCCGTCAAGTAGAGCTTCGATTTGACACGCTACACGTCGATTTTGGCCGCTCGAACCAACCCGAACCCACACTTCTTCCCTTTTTCTCCTTCTCTTCTTCTCTCCTCTCTTCTTGGCTGAAAATGGTAAGAATGGGGTGTTTCCCCCTTTTATACTCCCATTCATCAAAGTTTCTCTCATTGGCGAGTTTGGTCCCTCGACTTTGGACTTTATTTCTTTTTCTTCTTTCGTCGGCTTTAAAGAAAATTTCCGGGTGTTACATTTAGCTGCTTGCATAATTGTAGTTGCCATATCTTCCCACATTTGATTGCGTCTTTATGTGGCCAAGTTTGGATCATTGGTATGACCTTATCTCTTAAGGTGGTAATCTTTTCGTCTTTGAGCTGGCCCCATCTGATCGTAGGTCTAGATCTCTTAATTGGCTGGACAATTTCTCTCTTCATGCGAAGATCAGCCACCAACATATGATGTTGAGTCACTACAGTCTCTCCTGGGATTGCCTTACAGTCCTTCCACGAGTTACGGTCTTCTCCCCTCATCAGCAGATAGTCTATCTGCGTGTGTCTCCCGTCGCTGCTAAACGTGATGAGATGCGAGTCTCTCTTCTTAAAAAACGAATTATGATGCCTAGGTCATGCGCTAAAGCAAAGTTAAAGAGCTCCCTTCCGCCATCATTCCTCAGACCAAACCCAAAGCCTCCGTGAACCGACGGGAATTGATTATTATCCTTACCGATATGCCCATTAAAATCACCTCCTATGCATATTTTTTCTTCTCTAGGTATGTCCCCCATAAAAAGAAAAAATAAAACAAACAATTAAATGTATCTTCATTTTTTTAATCTCCCTCAAACATCTGACTTCATGTTCATTTTTTTTAAGTAAAACCAACAATGAATAGTCTAAGCCATATGTACGTATATGTAAGCACATATGTGACCTACGTACGTATATGAAAGTAAATTGGAAACCTGATTTGTTTTCCTATCCTAAACAACTTGATCTCCTAAATCTTTTTGTTACGTATATGTACGAGTTACATACAATGTTTGATTGTTTGTATATGTTGTTCATATACATTTACATTAGCTTTATTATGTTCATACGTAGCTCTTGTATGTTCTCATCTTCTTGCTCACTCTCTTTGTCTTTAGTCTTATAAAAATGTAAAATTATGTAAATCTTTATTTAAAAACCCATACACTTACATATACGTATCTCGTGTCTTTATGTACATGTAAATCCTCTGATTCACCATTGTCTTCTTTTAAATCTCATCTCGTTAGGTATATCTAACTTACATAACCTAACATACATATATGTACCTAACTTACATAATAGATATTCCTCTTCTTCCAAAAATATATATGTAACATCACTTACATAACATGTTTTTATCATCTTCCAGCCGATTTGCAGGTTTGACTCTAACTTACGTAATAGATATTCCTTTTCTTCCAAGATATATATACGTAACATCACTTACATAACATGTCTTTATCATCTTCCACCCGATTTGCAGGTTTGACTCTGATTTAAAAGTATTATTTTTTGAATAATTGTTGTTCTTGAAAGATTTGTATATTTTAATGAACCATTGATGGTGGTGCTGATGGCGTTCGAATGGGTTGGTGGTGCTCGATCGAACCATTGACGACAGCAATGATGGCATGACGATGAAGAAGCAATACCTTTTTCCAACTAGTTGATCTTCATTTTCATAGCGATCAAAGTTACATATACGTACATCACGAGTTGGGTACGTATGTGTATCCTACCGGGACCCTTTTTCATTAAGTTCATCACCATTTTCATCTTGTTACATATACGTAACCGAATTTATCAAGTTCATCACCACATTTACGTAACCGAATTTATTATCATCATCTTCTTCTTCATCTTGACTTTCCCGGTTCTATCCACATGAAACCCTAATCGCCACCCCACTTCAGTGAATATAGAAGATGTAACCTTTTTTTATATTTTCTCCCTTGCCAACGATTCAGATCAAGAACATACCGAACATCACCATCGCACCTACTCCGACACGCAACCACAGTTGTTAACATCATCATGGTCGATTTTGAAGAGAAATGAAGTTTGTTTGATGAAAATGCATTATAGGTCTAGCGAAGATCCCAAATGAATAATAATTATTTATGTAACTTGCATCTATTAAAGGACTCATTTGATCTGGATGAACTTGATTCATTGTATTGAAGTTTGAATCACAGAAAGAGAAAAAATAAAGAATATAGAAAAACAATCTGAAGAAGTTGATTTGGTATTTTTAGATAGGTATAAAAGTCAATAATAATATAATGAAATCAGAAAATTTAATGATACCAAAATTAAAAGTGTGCTAAAATTATAATATTAACCTTTTAAATAAAAAATAAAAAGTTTAAAAGAAAATTTTTTGATTGGTTAGATGTGGTTTTTATTTTTTTTAATTATAAAGGTGGTTTCATTTGATCCATCCTCTCTCTCTCTCTATATATATATATATATATATACTAGCTTTAGTAAATCCGTGTATTACACGGGTTGAATAAATAAAATATTAAATATAAGAAAATTTTGCTTAATTATAAAATAATATTTTAAGATAAGATATGATTTATATTACATATAAGTAAAAATTATAAATAATAAAATAACAATTTCAATGATATCAACTTTTTAAATCTTTTCGAAAAAAAAACAAACATTTGTCTAAAATTGTCATTTTTATAAATACCATTATTATAACTCTCATTTTAAATTATTTTTGGTTTATAAAAACTCACTTTCCAAAAACACTAATTTAATATATTTAGTTTTTTAAATAAGTTTGATGTTTTAGAAAAAAAATCATTTATAAAAATTTATTTCTTTAGAAATAACATTATTAAATATATATCTTTCTTAATTTATTAGAAAAAAATCTTTAATATAAAAAGTTTTTAATAATATTATTGATAATTAAGGTAATCGTTTAGTAGGAGAGAGAAGCGGGAAAAATTTTTGTGAAAGTGAATGTGGTGTCGCCACGTGTCCCCAGTAGTTATTTTTATTAGAATAAAAGGATATATCATATTATATATATTATTAGGCTAAAGTCCCGTGTAACGCACGGTTCAATCAAGTTATCTTTTTATTAGAATAAAAGGATATATCATATTATTATATATTATTAGGCTAAAGTCCCGTGTAACGCACGGTTTCTCAAAAAATATTATTGTTGTTTAAAAATGTGCGTAAGTATAATGGTGTTGATAATATTTTGTATATCGATTTTATGTATATTTTTTTAACATTAGCTATATCTAACATTAGTGGATTTTCTCTAATAATATATATACATCTAAATAGTGTATAATATGGAATGAATAAATTTATAAATAAGAACTTTAACTAATAAAAATTAAATTAAACATGAAAAACAAATTTTCAAATTCATAAACATCCATAATTTTATTTGTATACAACATTTGGTGTTTTTTGTTTGTTATTTTTTCATCATTATTTAATATTAATAATTTTAACTCTATCTGTTTTTATCTTAGATAATACATATAGAGTTGATCATTATCCATATTTAAAAACAAAACAACTTTAGATAGTGATTATCATTGGTTTTTTTTTATTGTCATTGCATAACACATTGATAAAAACAATTGTTTTCTTTGAAATTTAAAAGAATTTCTTTTGTCTCAATGTGTCAAAGTCAACCGTTGAATAAAAATGTGATTTTCAATATTACTTCGAGATACATCAAAACAATTTGTACATATCAAACGAACTCCTATCAAACATATAATAATAATATGACAATACAAATAAAAAGAAAATAAAAAAGTTTAAAAAATGAAAACATGTACTAACTCTTTATAGATTGTTGTTGAAGTGGATCACTTTAAAAAAATTAAAGTAAAATAATATTAATCCAAAAACATAGGTTAGACAATGATAGGTTAAATTATAATTGCAGAGGATGAAAGTTTAAATATAACAAAAAAATAAATATCTTTTTTTGAAGAAAACTTGATAAAACCGAAGTTAAAATGAGAACGTAAATGAAGTCTGTCGAATGCGATATCATCAAACTTTATAAAACAAATCGCGAGGGTAATAAACCTGAGATGGTTGAGAAATATTTTAAAATTGAGTATGATTTTATTTTCAAAAAAAAATACATTTGAATTTTATCAAACTGGAGAGGAGTCGATTAAAAAATTTCGTAACTTTTATCAAAATTTGAATATAAATCGACTATTTAATAGAAAAACACAATTAAGGAACCAATTTCATAGATGCAGAAAATCATAAATGATTTGTATTGTAAAGTTTTTATTGATGCATTATTTAAAAAAAAATATGGGTATGATTTAATTTCTAAAAAAGATGTGCTTCAATTTAGGGTTAGATTCCAAATTTTCCTTAAATATCTCTTGTATATAAGTTAACTTTTAGAAAATGAACATATACTAACTTTAGAACAGATACATATTTTGACGGGAATTAAAAAATAGAGGCTTTAGAGAATGTCATGTGGCACTAAAGTTATGTTTTATTAATAAGTATAGATTATAATATATGTTATGTTATATAAAAAGTGTTTGATTATATAAAATATAAAAGTAACTATAAATTTTTTTTAATAATTTAAGAATAAACTAGCCGAGCCCGAGCTGATAATTTTTTTACGAGCCGAGCTCGAGTCTAAACGGGCTCAGCTTGGCTCATTTACACCCCTAGTTATTATTGGTGTCGAATTGTTGAACTGTTGGAAGGGTGGTCGAGTCGCTTGACATTTCCCATTGGTAAAATGTTGCATGTAATTAACCATCACAAAGAACTGATTAAACAATAGTAAGAAGTATTGATCATCGGTAGAAAATTATGAACGGTAGCAACTATGATCAGCAGCAACTTTGACCATTGGTAGGAGCAATAACTATGCATTAGTAGTTACTAAGCATCATTAGCAAGTGATCAACGGCAAAAACTAAGTCATCATTAGTAACTGATAAGCAGCAACTTAAGCATCAATAGAGTTACTACTAAAGTTTCTCACTAATGTAATTAATCGTCATTGACATTTGACAATGATAACCGTCAACTGTTAGGTATTTTCATGAAAAACAATTACAGCTCGTAGTAATGGTTCAACCTGAATATAAAAGATGCATTTGGTTTGTTTCAAGATTGAAATTAGAACCTTCGTTTTCATATAAAAGAACATATACGTCTTTGAAACTAAACTTTATGTGTTTATTTAATTATAATTTTTTTGTATCCATCAAATACTTTAATAAGAAAGTAAGATCCATACATGATTCAGAAAACAATGTAGATAATTAAAAAAAACATGAAACCACCTTGTTTAAGATCGTGCTAAAGTTATGTTCATAATAGCACATGACATCAAACTCAACGTGATTCAAATTTAATACATGTATAAAAAAAACCATTTAAATCCAAAATTACTGACAGATTTAAGATTACACAACAAAAATAAAATACAATTTGTACCCATAAAACAAATCACACAAACAAGAAACCCTAATCATTTACTAAAACAAATCACACAAACACGAAACCCTAATCATTTACTAAAACAAATCACACAAACACGAAACCCTAATCATTTACTAAAATTGTAAATCATGTCAATTCGCAAGACTATCAATAATTCCCATAAGCACATCACAAATGCGCTTTAAACCGTCCTCTCTAGCAGAGATCTCAGGTGGATAAACCAACTTAGGGTACCTTTTAAACGCATTATGACACGAATTTGCGTAATCCGCAACTGCCATCACATGCATATAAGCGTAATCATACATTTCCGACTCCAGTTCTTTAACCGAATCTTGCAACGAGCTACCAGCAGCCAAATACTTATCGGCGCACAACTTGAACACTTTCTTCATTAAACCATCACTAGTCGTGTTCTTTACGAGAACATTAGATGTTAAGAAAGAGTTAGTGTTGGTGGCGTTAGCCATTGCGAATCTCGCCATTATAATCGCGAGCCCTTTTGTGTCGGCTTGTAAGCTGGTTGAGTCGGATTCGAGAGATGATATGCAAAGGTCGTAAAACTTGGTGGTTTTGCATGTTTTTTGGATCAAACTCATGTCTCCATTGGCAAACAAACTAGGGTTTTGTGTGCAAGATATTGTGAGAATAAGAAGTGGTAGAAAATAATTATAAGAAGAAAAAGAGACCATATTTTGTTAAGGGTTTTCTTCAAGACTCCAAACCATATATGAGTGTAGGCTTTATAGGGGTAGAATTCTTCCGGGACAGAGAATATGCACAACCTATAATTGTTAAAGAAAACAAAAATAAATTGTATCAGAATGAACAAATCTTGCTTATTTGGTTTGGTTCTCGGTTCCACAAAAATCTTGCTTATTCAGTAGCTTATCAGTTCCGCAAAATCTTGCTTATCTGGTTCAGTTATATAGATTCAACCGAATCCGAACTATGAATTCATTTTGTTTAGTTTAATCTGTTGAATTCAGTTTGGATAGACATGCTCCCAATTCGAACAAGCCCAAAAAGATTTCATAATCGAATAAACTGTTAACTAAACTGCTAACCGACACGTTGAACACCCTACCTATAACACATAAGGTACAACTTGTTTTAACAGCCCGTTTTGACTAGAACCCACATTAAAAGGAACTCATTTTGACCCGAATAACCAAGTCTAAACTTTTTCTAGTTGATATTATGACCCGTTACCCAACCTGACGCACTTGTTTTGTCAGGTACAAATCATGAGGAGACTATAATTATGATGTAGTGTGGTTAGAGAATCTAGTGTAATCGGTGGAAATGATAAGGGTTTATAATATTATTATGTGATAGATGCCAGAGTGAGTTCACGGGAGCAATGAGCCATTCCTGCTTTTATGATAGTGTTTTGTTTTTATGGATCCATGACACATGCAAGATGATTATCAATTGTTTGTCTTGTGTCAGTTTTTTAATGTCACAAATTTAGCTCTTAGAAAATCACTTTTTTTGTTATGAAATAGCACAAATGCAAAAGAGGCTACAATTATATATTTGTATGTAAAATCAAACATAATTTTGCAATAGCACGAGTTAGAGTAGAGGGAGAAACGAAATTATATGCCTTGAACCGATATCGTCTGTTCACGTATGTTTCCAAGGTATAACAGTTGAAATATATAAAAGTATTGTGTGAGATAACCGATTTGGATGAGAATCCCACCAGGCTTTTATGTGCACAAGAAGGTGGTTGCGTTTGCTAAATGAACAAAAGATGTTCATCTATCGTACAATGGAACTAGAACATTAGAGAGTCTAGCCTCTCTTTTTTCTCGTCTAAAAACCGACCATGGATATGAACTATACATATGTTATATTATATATATAGTCCAAGACTCTTGAATGGGGAAAGCTTTGGGATGACTGGTTACTTCTAAGTACAACTCGTGAAAATTATAAACTTTGTGACATTTTTTTTTTGGTTTTGGTTTAAAGAATGTTATGACCATGATGGTTAATAATGCGTCTAGTAATGATAAGACGATTGATAACTTGGTGAAAAAGTTCTCCAATTTGTGAGGCGGAGGATAGTGGGGGTCTGGGGAGTGTCATCACCCTCTTTTTTTCATCGGTAGTGTTAAATTTTAGTCTGGTAGTGTTTAATTTTTGGTCCGGTAATGTTTTATTTTATATAAATATCAAGTTCACCACCCCTAAAAAAAATTATTTCGCCCCAGCCCCCATACGGGAATGTTTAAGCTCTGCCACTATATGTGCAAGTAAAAAATATTTTCATGAAAAATATTTTCATGTTAGGTGCAAGCCGCATATTTTAAACCCAATTGCGAAAGTTGGATTATCAAAACATAAATTTCACATCAAATGTAAGCTAAAAGCAGTTAAGTGCATTAGAAATTCAACATAAAGAACAATAAAGTTTAAAAAGAGCATGAAAGATTTAGAAGTTAAATAAAAAAAACTTTTACGTAGTAATTGTTCTACTGGGTGGAATTCTACTATTTCAAAATTTATGGATTTAAGGCGTTTTCTGCCTGTGAACTAAAAGATAATACTTATTTTCTTGAATATATTCAGATAGTGTCTTGAATGTTCAGACTTTGGTGAGTGCATACAAGTGGTTGAATTTCTAGAAAAGCTCAAAATTAGAACGACAATTGTATAGATCACTTCAAAACCCGTGGCTCACCTTTTTGTAGATAAACATCTCTATGTGTGGGGTTTCCACTTTGATTTTTGTGTAGTTTAATAAGCTCTAATGACTTCATGTACGTTATCATTATCTTGGATCCTACTATAAAATTATATTCTGTTGAACATGTTTTAGAAAGATGATTGTGTATAAAAATCTTGTCTGAAGAGTCATTAAAATTTAAAATTGTGTCACACATGGTATTAGAGGTTAAGAATAGGTTACATGAGTTGTTTCAAACATATCGCCGGCATGGGAAGCATTGTAATGAATGCCTCGCCGGGATTTACTTGAACACTAAAGGATATCATACTCATTCCAGACCTAAAGAGAATGTATAATATAGATCTAAAGAAACTAAACGTTAGGTTGTATGAGCCATGTGTGCAGAATAAGGTTATCTTACAGATTGAAAAGTGATACCTAAAGCAAGCTCAAAGTTTCAAAAAGAGCAATTATTAAAGGCTTAAGAAAAACACTCAAGAAAGGATCGGAAAGAACAATCAAGAAAGGCTTAGAGCTGTCAGATAGAACAGTAAAAACTGAAAGGTCGGGAGAGGCTCGTGACAGTGGTTAAAGATGGTCCATATCCTCCGGTTACAGCTCCAGCTCCACAAGGGTCAAAAGAGCCAGTCGAGCTACTTGCTCTTGATGAAGAGTAGTGGGTCACAGTGTAGTTCAGAAGCCAGGAGAGTACGAAATTCATTAAAGTGAGAGCATGATATGAAGTAAAGACGGGATCATGGGTAAAGAACAAAACTTGAGTTCTAATAATTTCACCGATAGATATGTTATAAAGATCATTACATCAAAGATCAAAATAGTTTAACAGCCTTCTAAGGACAAAACGATGTGACGGCTTTGCCCTAGGACGAGATGAAGATACAAAATTACAAGATGAAGCACAATTGGAAGGATCAGCTTCAAGTAATAGATTGTTGGGTTGTATGGAGGCTGCTGCATTCAAAGGGCAACCGACCCAAACGTGACAACCATTTTGGTTATTTTTGGCAAAGATTTCACAACCTATCAATCTCCAAATTTCTAACATTAATCTCTAGCCTGTAAATATAGGTATGATGAAATTGTACTCTTCTAAGACTCGTAATAAAATTGACTTGCTAGTGTAGTTTAGGTCAGATTAGACCAAACCACGTTAACTCATGTATCCTCCTTTTCTGTTTCAATGATTTTTATGTGTGTGTTGATGTTCTTTGTTTGCACCACCAATACATGACCAACAGCCATCATAACTTGCTTATAATCAGCCTAAACAGCAAACTAAATTGCAAATCAGTAGCTGATTAAAACCAAACAGCAGGTTGATGTTATTGCTGCTGATGTGTTTCTGCGATCTACTTCCACATATCAGAATTGTTGTACCTGTTCAACCCAACGCACTTCTCAATCCTGAAGGCATACAGTCTAGAACCCTTAAACAACCTTCCATAACCCTCAGCTACATATAAGTATCTTAATGTTTTATTGTGATTCCTTAACAATGTGGTAGGCCATGTGGTAGCAAGGTGTGATAGGGAAATTGATAGAAAGTGGTGTGATGGTGCAATGTCATCAGGTCAAGACGAAACAGGGTAGCGAGGTAGGTAGTTTGTTCAAAGTTTTTCATCGGGTAAGCAACAATATATATATCAAACGTAAAAGGTCAAATAATCAAATTCATATTTTTCTATTTAAGTTATTTTTGTAAGAAAGTATTGATATCACATGTTTTTATGTCTAGATCTCGTAATGACATACACACTTACCATCAAATCATCACTGGTCCAGGAAAGCAATATGAATTTGTGTGTTCAAGAGCAGCTATGATTTTAATGAGCAATAATGTTCTAGCTTTTTCTAGGTACATTATGGTTGCATATGTATTTAATGATTGTTGATGTTGAAAGACTTGACATGACAAAATGATTAAAAAAAACAATATAAGATCAAATAAGAATACATGAGTCATGATCTTAGACAAGCAATTTGTGAAGAAGGATGCAATTTTTTAACTACTCTTAGATGGCGATGCCTTCCATTGAATCAAACAGAAAATATGCAAACAAATAAAATAAAATTATAAAATTATATTCCTGTGGGATTTTTATTTACGAAGAATCAAGAGTCACAAGTTATCTTTCCATTTATGCAACATATTTGAAAATTAAAAACGAAAAACTGAACACTTTACATGTGAAAGAACACGAAGAAGTTAGAGAAACCTACCTCATTTGAGCGGTAGATGGTTAAATTCATCTTCCTCGGTTGATTTGTAATTTCTTTTTTTACAATATGGAGTAAGCTCGGATCACCTCAATAATGGGTGCCCGGCACAAGGGACATTCCCTCCTCCACGAATCAACTCATTTGCACATTTTGAGCATGTGCACATGTGACCGCATCTACACCAAGTAATAAAATCAGAATTCATTAAAAAAAATCAGAAATTGGTTATTCATGGTTAACTTGCCATCAAACTTGACATAATAATTAGCTGTGATTGGCATAATTTATTTACTCAAAACATAGAAGAAAGAGATAATGGAGTACCTGTACAATAGTGAATCGATTTGGCTATCACAACAAACACAACAGGTTCCCTTTTTTACATGAACCCATTTGCATCCATCTTCAGAAGTTGCTGCACCAATACCTACATGACAATTCAGTGTGTTTAGGTTTCTTTTATTTATTCTGCATGCATATAGTAGAGGTGACAAATACAATTTTAACCCATTACTTATGAATCGGTCAGTTCAGGTTATGTTTTACCTCTTAATTGATCAAAAAGTTTAGCTAAAAAGAACATGACTCAAACGTCACACAGCATGTCCATATGTTTGATGCATAAAACCTCCTAAATTATTTTATTCAAAAATTTCAACATTGTTAAGATAATACAAACTTTGTGGATATGACACTAATTATTTATAAAATCTGACTTAGAACCTTGGACAAAAAATGTTACAGGTGAACCCAACCCAACCCAACTCCACATGTACAAAAAAATAGGAGGTGATTTGCATATAACAAAATCTTATTTGTATGCAACAGTTATTATTTGATAAGTTTACCCCTCGCACAACAAATATAAATTGATAAGTTTAAACTATGTCACTATGTCACGTAGAAATCAGTTTTTGATACTCCGAAAAATTAGCCAATTGACCCGTCTTACAACCCACTTTGACACCTTTAGCGTATATCTATATATAACCAAGTGCAGTTTATATGTTAACATCTACCTTCGCCACCACCAGCTTGATTCAAAGCAGCAGAAACTCTTGTCTAACAGAACGTTGCAACTCAAGTTGCATATCCATGCAAGCCTCAAGCATCCTCTGCATGTGACTCATGCCTTGCTGGAGTCTTGCCATGTCAGCCCTTAAATCATTAATCATCTCCACTCCTGCTCCATGAGTTCCCATTTGAAAAAATATTACTACTTAAAAAACAAAAGAAATGGCAATGCAATAAAACAGAATCACATACTTGACTTACAAGTTCAGAACGATGAATGCTGTGACGGGACCAACTAGAATGAGGCATGTCATGGTGCCAAATTGGTTGTGGTGGTGGTACTGGTGGAGATGGTGCAACCAGTGAAGGTCTATCAACAGCTTCATGCTGCTCTTGACCACCCTCTGGTGATGTTGGGGTGGGCAAATTTCTGTGTAGATCCCAATCAATGGGCCCACGACCTTGCCTTTCAACATATGATTGAATCAAATGGTCTAAACTCTCACGAAACCCACTTCTAAGAAGATTAGAAACACTTCTCCTATGATAAAAACAAAATCAATTAAAAAGATAACCGCCTTATAGTACAATAATTTCTCTATAATTGTAAGTCTGAAATTCCTTATGACATACACAAGCAGGTTAAAACTGCATAGTAATTGGAAAGATATAACTTAGCAAAGATGCATTACCTGCTTACAAGTTCTCTTAATTCCATACTGTAGACATTATCATCCTCAGGTGCATGAAATCTGTTTGCTCTCCTAATAGGAACAGTTCGCCGTGTTCTTGGCGGTTCTACCGGTTCGCGTGAAGCAGGTTCAAGCCAGACATCATTGCTTTCTTGTATACGAATACCACCTACTTCACTCCCTGAGGTTTCTTGTACAGAATCATTACCTGAAGTTTCTTGCCAATTCCTATCAACATCTTCTGAAACATGATCCTGCCAATCTTCTCCTTCATCAATGTTCGTCTGTTGATTTGTAGTTTGAACAGTTGAACCAGTTTCCAAACTTCCTGGATGGTTTGAAACCTGATGAATGTCATTTTCTTGAACCAAAGGTTGAGTTTGCACTTGATTTTCATGTTCAATCTCCTGTTGAGTGTTTGCTTGAGTCTCATCACTTCTAAAATCAGTGGTGTTACTGTCAGTTGAATTTTCGGATTGAACGCTTACTTGACCACGAACAATGTTTTCTAGTCTGGACCGAAACCCTTCCCTAATTAAGATATGCATACCCTGTTAGAAGATGAAAAATACAAGGGAATCCCTCTATGCACAACCAATAACTAATTAACACTTCAAGCAGCTAGATGTTGCAACTTTGTCCCTTAACTTGCAAGTGGTCAAACCAGGTTAATAGGTTATCTTTTACTTCGAACAAGTGGATTGATAAAAACAAAATAATAATAATAAATTAAAAAAATAAAAATAAAAATAAAACAGCTTAAAAGGAAATGGGGTCAAACGGTATCAAAGTGTATTTTTAATGCATATAATGATAGAACCACCTAATTCACTTTATCCAAACAATCAGATTACTATTATGATAGTATTTCAGTAATCAGATTTGCATGACAACCCATAAGAAAGCTAAAATCTTTGGGAAAAGTTGTTTCAGGTCAAGTGAATGCAATCCAATTTGTTTTGACCCGTACGTAAAATTACGTCTTTTAACAAAAACCATTTTCACCCGTTGCCCAGCCCACTAGACCCAGCATGCATGAAAATATTATAAGAGCAACATGTACCTAAGACCAGAGACGGTATGGCGTTGTCTCAGCTGGACTAACTCACTAGCTGCCAAAGATGGGTGCCTCTCCTCCTCCACAGGCCTTTCATTTCTTAAGAACCTGCCTCTCAATAATGACTGACATAATGAGAGCAAATGTCAACACTTGATCATCTAGAGTGCCAAAAATTTCTAATTGCTAATACATCAACAAATATGATATTATCAGTTGCTTGAAAAAAATGATGATAAATAAAGAGGTTATTGAAATAAAACTCACCTGAATTCGGTTTCTATGAGCAAAATCAGAAACAGCACGATACTCTGTTAAGCCCTGAAGTTCCCTCTGGCGTTCCCTCTCAGCACGCACAAGTAAGTCAAGCAGAGCTTGTCTCCCACGCAACCGCAACATGTCCCTTCGAATATGTTCTGGTTGACCTTCATCATGATCAACACTTGTTCTATCATTACTTTGATCACGAACCACCACACCTTGTTCTTCCCTATGACTGCCACGAGATCCCCTCTGTTGACTAGTCATTTGCACCCACTCCCTCACAATCCGAACCCTTTCACGCTCGGTTTCACCAAGCCACTCGGCTCGTGGACTACCACCTCTCTCAGGAACACTAGATGAATGATCAGTTACACCAGATTCCCTCCATCCCTGAACTATATGCCTCACTCTCTCACTCTCTCTTTCAGCATCAACCTCACCTAAATCAGGAGACTGCTCACGGGTGGAACCATCATTTTCTTGATGCCCATTTTGTGCTTCCGTTTGATCATTGGACCAAGCTCCATAATCATTCTCACTCTCATGTTCACTTGCTCGGCTTTCTGACATGTTAGAGTCCACACCACTCTGTCGCCTGAGTCTTTCTCTCACCCTTTCCCTAGCACGGTTCAAAACATGTTCATCTTCCAATTCTCTCCACATCTGCAAGATAGATGATGCACGGGTACTCGGTCTCTCAACATTCCCCTGTCTTCTTGATGTAGGAGACTGAGACGGAGACTCCCTCAAAAATGAAGAATCAAGCATGGAAACTGTGTGCAAACCTGCAAGTGCCATCAATTCAGACTCACGGTTTCTTCTCTCTATAGTGGTGATCATCTCCTGGGCTTGCCTAGCAGCCCACCTGCTCAAAATCCGTGATTGTCGTCTTCTAGCAGCAGAAGTCTCCGCTAGATCGTCACCTTCAAGATCAGACCTCCTTCTCCTTCTCACAATCAGATCACCACCTTCACTTTCATCTTCATCATCATCATTACGAGGAGAACTACAGGATTCAAATGACATACAGTCATCCAAATGACCTCTCATCAATTCTTCCAATCCCCTCTCAAAATCCGAACAGGCATCACTAGAGCTCTCAGGCTTATGCAGCAGTTGTGATCGAACATCCGCCATCTTTTCACTAACCCTACCCACCTGAATTCACTAACAAACACATCCAAACACAAAATTCACCATTTTTGAACCCGATCATCCATATCCAGATAATCTAATATCCTACCCTTAAATTGATATCAATGATTGATCCAAACTACAAAATCAAGGATCGATATCATGCTTTCACGATCAACAACATAATTCGATAAAAAATAGAAAGGAATCTAATCGAGATCCACCATGACTCAAAGAAGGAAGAAACGAACCAATAAACATTAATCTATGAACAAATCAACCTACAACTCGATACAGCAAAGTGCAAATCAAAAACAGAGAAAACGTACCTCTGAAGCTATGTGTGAAACCTTTTCGATATACTAATGTGTGCGGCAAAAACACAACCCTAGAATTCTCATGGGCCACAGAATAAAGCAAATTGGAATCGATTAAGAGTACTCTGACAACAGATTCTTAGTAAGAAGTATATAAAAGTGGATTGAGAGAGAGAATATGTGTCTTCACATGATGATCTTGTGTTCCGATTGAGTGATTGTTTGTGTTTTGGGGAAGAACTTAACCCTAATCCCGATCTTTGAGCATTAGAATTGACACGTTATTATTATTTATTAGGTAAGTAATACATGTATTAAACAACGACATATATTACACGTGTTGAATAAATAAAATAATAAATAATTATGAATAAAAATTTATGGATTATAAAATCATATTTGAAGATAAAATATGATTATAATTATATATGAGTAATTATTTCAAGTCAATAAACATATATAGGTTATATATAAATAGATATATTATAAATAGATAGTATAGAAACTCATTTATAAACGGATTATAGTTTGTAATAAACATGAAAATTTACAGTACGATATTTTAATATAAGTTATGCATAAAATTATATATACGTACTTGTTTAAGAGATAAAACAATTATACTATTTTTAACTATAATAGTTTCATTTTTAAATATTTGTTTTAAGATTTTCTTATAAAAAATTAAGGTTTATAAAAATCTTGTTTATTAAAAACTCAAGTTTTTAATTATTCTAGTTGTTTTAATAAAACTACTTTTAGAAAATTCCATATTTTTATAATTATTTTAAAAATAAGTGATTTAAATATTTTGTTTTAAAAGGTTTAATGTTTTAGAAAAATACGAATTTTAATTTTCTTAATAAAATTTATTTTTAAAAACATAGTTTAATTTAAAAAAATGTAGATGAGAGATAAATTGTTTGACCAAATTAATTTTTATGAAGATAGATAAATTATTGGAGTGTAAATTACTTTACTACCCTTTTGAAGGAAAAATAAATTGAGGGTGTTTGGAAAAATTACAAGTGTCAAAAAAGTGGTTTAAGAATATGACAAGTAGCAAAAAAAAACTTTTTTTATTAATATTTATAGATTAGGACGCAACTATGATCCTGATGGTGCGGTGCTACTAGTAATTTATGACCTTGTATTTTAAGAGAACTTTATAGGTGAGCAATTGAAATTATAAAATGTGTGATATTAGATTTATTAAGGTCCATGTTCACTCGTCACCCTATAAATCAATACCCTTATATATATTATGTATTGGGCTATATAAGATGTATAAAGTCAATGGATAGAAATGAGAAAATGTAAAGGACTGTCATACAGGCTTATACGAGCCTTATACATCATGAATATATATACAATGCATATAGTAAAATCTAACACTAAAAATGATAAAACATTTCAGGGGGTTATACGCTTCATATAGGGCACTACGACCCCTATATGTCTCGTACGGAACTATTATATGACCTATGTAAAAGTTCAGGTTATTGATTTATACTGAGAGGTGTTCCAATAACGGATCTCTTTATTAATAACATTACATGTGCAACTATTAATATTCATGCATCTATTTCGATTGAGCCAGTAATGAATGCGAGAATTTATGGTGGGGAAAATATAGGTCATGTAAAAAGCAAATTATGCCAATTTAATTTTAAGCTATGAGATATAACTAAAAAATGATAATTCATTTAATATAACAGAAAACCTACATATTACGGTCCTTAACGTGTTTTCCTTTTTTGACATGTATCTCTCTTAGGTGTTGTTTGTTTTTCTGTAGCAAAATGTCTACAATCTGCAGATCACATCTGCAATCTGCAATAAATAGATTGTTTATTTTTTTTAATATCTACAAACTATAAAATAATCTGTAATTAAAATAAATCTAATCAAACCACTAGCTTAAAAAACCAAAATCCACCACAACTGCATATCACATCAAATCCACCATTTTCATACTACAAATCTAGAGAATCCAAAGAATCGAGAGAAGAGATAACCAAAATCCAAAATCAAAGTGCCAAAATCCAAAATCCATTTCATACTATGCTTTCGGTGATCAATTTTATACTACGCTTCCAAAGTCAATTTCATACTACGCTTCCAAAATCAAAGTATGAACATTCTGGTTTCAAGCGCCTCCTTAAGAATCATTTCGTCTGGATCTACTTCAAGTACAGTCAATTGGCCTTTGTGTTTGATTGATACTTTGTAGGAACAGGTTGTGGTGTGGCGGAGGCGGCGGTGGTGGAGATTTGGGTGGCGGAGGTTGGTGGCGAAGTGGTGGTTAGGGGTTGGAGAGTGTGATTGAAGGAAGAGGAGAAGTGGTGCGTTAACGGTGGTTGTAACATCCGTCGAATTTTAAAATTATGAAACCAAACCCGAACTCACTTTAAACTTTCATACGATGAAAATTTTAATATTTAAAAATTTTATTATTTATTTTATTGAATCAAACGCGTTAAATGTGCAATTTAAGCAATAAAATTGTTTTATTCATTTTATCATTTAAACAAAGAATAATATTTATTTTATAAATAAATCTTTTTCATAAAAATATAAATCTTTATTTATCATTTTACAATAAATAACTAAATGGAAAAGACTTATTAAAACTTATAAAGTTATAAAATGAATTTTAATAAACTTATAAAGTTACAAGTCTTATAAAAGTTATAAAGATTTTATAAGAAAATAAGTTGATTAAATTAAAATTAAAGTTTTAATAAATTAAAAGTTTAAATTGTAATTATTCTTTTATTTATTTTTTAATCTTATATTTATTTCAAAATCATAACCCCCTTTTAAAAGACTTATAACTCACCATTAACATCATTCATAACCTACTCCTAACCTCAACTATAAAATCAAGACTTATGCCTCACTTTTCATTTACTCATTCTCTAAAAATCTCACTCTCATATCTTTCTTTCATTTATTGGTTATGATCAATTTGAAGAATTTTATTTTACAAAAAATTTCAAGAATTCTTAATACTAAGGTAATCTTTTATTTCTTTTATATTATACATTTCAATCATCCTAACATTCAATTGTTCTCATGATTTTATGTTCTTACTATTATTCTTTCTTCTACCAAATCTCTTTTATTTTAATCATTATCATTTGATCACTAACATTTTAATAATCACTAACCTTATAACAATCACTAACATTCCTAAATTAAGCTAACAACACACTAACATAAACAAAGAATCACGTTTACATATGGACGGCTATGCCGCCGCATTCGGTTATTCCACAAGATTATTTCCATAAGTGATGGCTATGCCGAAGTCTTAGAATATTTTTATAACTTAAATGAAGACTAATATACCATATATTGACATAATAAAATGTTCTAACCCGTTTCATGCTTTAACGATTTTAAAAGTGCACATAAGTGTCTTATTACAATTCTAGCAGAATATAATCTTACTTCAACAGACCGTAACTTGATCATAACAAAATAAATTTGAGTAAACTCAGAATCCAATGTTAAGTTCTTTGAATTACCTAACGACTATTTATACGTCTTCAAACTCAGTCGGACGACTCAACATAGCCTTCACACGATAAGTGCGCATTTCAGCACTTTCTGTCTTGTGCTGCTTGTTTGACCTGTTTAAAGATCTTTTCATAAAATTGTTTTTGAATGAAAGTTATCCGGGAGACTTTGAACTAATCAAATATAAATTTTTATAATTTTATGAAACCGTTTTCTATTTTTAAAACCTATTTAAACACATACCAAACATTCTATCCAAAATCTAAAATTGATGCAATAATCCTTTTTCAATCTACCTTTCGTTTTTTAGCATTCTCTAAACGTCCTAATTACTTGTAATGAATTCCAACCTCAAGTTATTGTTCTTTTTATCATTTAGGACATCACCTTTGACTCTTGACATTCAAGTTTTCTTATGTACTCTACAACCATCACTATACTTGTGAGTTTTCCATGTGAGTATTTCTATACCCCTTTTTCATATTTTCACACTTTGGGGTGAAACATGTTACCTTATAACCGTTTCACTTGTAAAATGTTTAATTCTTGTAAACTTATGGCAATTCACTTGTATATTGTGGTTAGTTGATCTTTGTAGCTACCATGTAATGTCGATTATATGTACAATCATTAACTATTGCTAGTCTGGCGACGTCATAGATCTATGGGCCTAACAAGACTGCTTGGTTGATCCAAGTACACTTAGCTAATCGTATATACTTGTAAACGTTTGAGACTTGTAAAACTGTCAAGGTTTGATTGTGTATTCTGTCTTACATCCCTAGTTACTTTGTTCACTAGTTTCATAACATGAGTTGCCATCTTTTATATACTTATGTATTTGAAAACTATGGAAATGTCACCAACATTATGTTGACCCTTTATTTTTAACATGTTTCGGGTTTAATACTTGAGGTTTCTCTTCGTGCTCATATAAGACTTGGACCTAGTTTAACTAAATATGTTATTTCATTGTTTGAAGCTTTTGTATTGTATGGACTTATTTGTCTTGTAATATTCAATGATTAATGATATTTAATATTATTTCAACTTAATTAGTTTCATGTGCTATGAACAATCGTTTCACATTCGTCCGCCCCGATGATTCCGTCATCGGTCGGGGTGTGACAATGGTTGTTACGATGGCTTCCACGGTGATTTTGAGTTGGTTGCGGGGGAGCAGATGTGTGTGGGCGTGTGGCTCTTGGCTGGCTGAAGGAGATCTGCGCGGACGTCTAGGCTGGCTAGGTTTGCGGTGGCGGCGGTGGCCGGTGATGGCTGAAGAGAGGGATGGCCGGAGTTTACTCTGAAGGAGGAAAGGGTTTCACATATATTTTGAGAAAGTGAAGAATAAGGACATGTCAGAAGACTTGTGAAGTCATTGGGTTATGTCTGTTCCATGCAGACGTCAGGAAGGCATTTTTTAATGAAAAGTCTTCCGGAAATCAAACAGTCTGTCATATCAAAACGTCTTGTAGTATAGGCTTTAGCTAAAGGATCCCAGCTGGTATCAAAGTATATCCGACTGTAGATAGTATTGTATATAGGTTCTCCTTGTAACTTATAGAGGCAAGATTATAATCTGCTTGTAAGAGTCTTTGTATCTTGAGTTGAGAATCAATATATAAAAGTATCTTGAAAATTATCTTTCTGTGTTTTTAGTTACTTTTCATATTGTGATCAACTCTTATTGATTCTTACCCGAGTGTGATTCTAGGTGAGTTTGAGAGAAAACCTTTGTGTTTAAGTGACAAACACCTATCCTGCAACTGGTATCAGAGCTTCTCAGGCTGCTGGATTTCCTCTGCTCACTGGCAGCCTCAGTTGAGGTGTCAATGGGCTGAGTTGCCATGGTTGAGGTCTTAATAATAGAATCACTTGTAAAAGTGAGAGCCTCTTCCATATGGACATTCTGAACAAGTTCAAAAGTGTCCACCTCAGTAATGGGTGAACTGATATGGACTAGATATAGGAGACTCAGGGGCACTCATCTCTCTTTGAGTAGGGGAAAAGAAGAAATTCTCATGGTACTCACTAAAACCTAAATCTTCATTAGTGTAAAGTCAAGGTTGGGAATTGGTTGGTTTAAGTCCAAAGGCTAGGGATGGTAACTGTCCCTTGAAGGTTGTTCACTTGAGTGTTGAGACTCAAAATGAATCCAGGTTGCTGAGTTTGATGAAAACCGAATGGTGGAATAGGGTTTGGAGTAGGGATTGAGTTATTAGCATCACTCAGCAAATGTTAAAACGAAGTATCATCATCCATTTCAAACACCAAAAATATGATAGATTTTTAGAGGATTATGAGTAGGTTGTTGAAATGGTGTAGTCTTATGAGTCTATTATAATGTAACTCTGATAAAAAATTTTTATTTTATTTATTAATGTTACTAAAAAAGATAAAGCTACTGAAAAGGAAAAGCTACTGAAAAGGAAAAAAACTACTGAAAAAGAAAAAAGCTACTGAAAAGGAAAAAAACTACTGAAAAAGAAAAAATTACTGAAAAAAATAATTACAAGTCTAAAACTTAAAAACAAACCTAAAAGTAAAAATTACATAACATAGAAATTTAAAATTACATATCTTGCAACTTAAAAAAAAACAAAAGATCAAATGAAACCACACACAAACAAAAAAATGTTTAAAAAAGTTACAAACGCCGAATAGACCATATATGCTCCACCAAATCGTTCCGAAGCGCTTGATGAGCTTCACGATTACGTATACACTTGAACCTTGCCAAGTGTCCCTCGAAATCTGCTGTTGGTCCATGGTTTGCTGGTTCAGGTCCATCACTTTCATCATCTGCCCAATTAGTTATTGCGTTCCCTTCATCTTCTACAATCATGTTATGTAATATAATGCATGCATACATTATGTCGCTTATAGTCTTTAGGTCTCAAATTTTATAGTCTTTTGCAATAACCAACGGTGCCGAGTGGAAGGGTTGTCGTTCAACGGATAAAAGTTACTCTAAGGATAACACGAATGTTTATTAAAAATGCAATTAGGGTTTAAAAACAAAAGTTTAAAATAAAGATATCATTGTTTTATTACTTATATTATTACTAATATACAATTTGAATCATATCATTTTATAATTATTATATTTTCATTACTAATTACTTAATATTTTATTTATTCAACCCGTTTAATACACGAGGTTCTAATATTGCTACATATATTTATTTCTTAATAATTTATTTTTCTATAACAATACAAAATCAGAATTTACATCTATTTTCACTTTTCAATTTCATCGATGCAAAATCAATTAAAAATTTCAAACCCACTTTTGACGTTAAAATCCCCCCTCCCGTCACAAACTTCACTTTTCCAAAAAATTCAAAATTCAATCTCCACCGTCCAATCCTTTATTCTAAAAACAAACGGCCCAGATCACAATCCGCGTCAATAACATCCACCCAATCAAATCCCTCCTCAAACACATATATATACAAACACCAAAAACCACCACAATCATCATCTTCATCAATCAGCTTTCACCTTCACTCACACACTCTCAATTCCCCCAATTCCTTCAACAACATCATCATCATCATCAATGGCACCAAAGGCAACCGCAGGAAAGAAGCCAGTGGCGGAGAAAGCTCCGGCGGAGAAGAAACCGAAAGCAGAGAAGAAGGTCCCAAAGGACGCATCAGCGACTGATAAGAAGAAGAAGAGGCACAAGAAGTCTGTTGAAACCTACAAGATCTACATCTTCAAGGTGCTGAAGCAGGTGCACCCTGATATCGGGATCTCCAGCAAGGCTATGGGGATCATGAACTCGTTTATCAACGATATCTTCGAGAAGCTTGCTCAGGAAGCTTCTAGACTGGCGAGGTATAACAAGAAGAACACTTTGTCGTCGAGGGAGATTCAGACTGCTGTGAGGCTTGTGCTCCCTGGGGAACTGGCGAAACATGCGGTTTCTGAAGGTACCAAGGCTGTTACCAAGTTTACTAGTACTTAGAGGATTTGGGTGTTAATTTTGTTGATGTTAGGTTTTGTTTGATCTTTTTGGTGTAAATCTGTTGCATTTTGGTGGAATTGTTCTGCAATTTGCAATCTGAAGATGTTAATTGGTTTCTGTAAAATCTAATTGAATACAATCCTTGTTTTAGTTCGTTGAATTGTTTGTGAATCGTTTAGCAGTAACATCTTCTGGTATTGTGTACTAACCTCTGGTCTGAAATCATTTAGGTGCGTTTTTGGAATATAATTTGTTTGAAAGCTAATTGAGCATAAAGGATCGTTTGCAATTTCTATTCGATTAAGTAAATCCGTTTAGTGAAAAGTTATTATATCAATAACTTGATTTTTTAAATTAAAATTATGACAAAATGTAGATTAATTAAATATGTAAGATAGAAAAAAAAACTTGTGATGGGGTATGTAACGTCGTAAAGTGTAGATTGGGAGTTTTTGTTTTTTTATTTATTTATTTTTCTTGTCAAAATATAGAGCATCTTGGTTTTTTTACCTTAGATGAATTTGAATTTTTTACCTGAGATAAATTTGAATTTTATACCGCTATGTACATAAAATATTTAATAGAGAAATTTATTTTTTAGAGTAAATTACATGGATAGTGTTTGTGGTTTTGTTAAAATTTTAGATTTGATCCTTATAGTTTTAAATTTATTATATAGTTTTTAATGTTATAATTATCTTTCAACAATAGTCTCTATTTGTTAGTTTAGTTACTAATGTTAAATTTATCAAAATAATTATTTTACTTTTACGGATTATCAATGTAATTGACATTTTATTATATTCTTTTAATAATAAATATGTTTATTATTTAATACATAAATAAAAATGTTTTAAAAGTTTTCCTCTTTTAAATGTTTGGTTAATCCTTTTTTTGTAAATCACTATGTGGGGTTTTTTAAATCTTACCAAAATCTTCTTAATAGTTACTTGAATTGTTAAAAAATATTTAAAAAATTGAGATTTTTTTAGAGAAGATATTTCAAAAAATTAATTGATTAAAAATAAGAAGTTTAAAAAACCAACCAATAAAAAAAATAAAAAAACCAAATAATTTAAGAATTACATATAAAAACGAACGGTTCAATACCAAACATCTAAAAACATATTTTAAGAAGTTTTTTATCTGTGTATTTAAAATGTAATTAAATAATTATCGTATTAATAATAAAATTATAAAAACAAGATAAAAAATAAAAAAAATTGAAAAATAATAATATAAAATTTCATTAATAAAAATGATATTGTAGTTTAAATGTTAAAGTGAATTAATGGCTAATGCTATCATCACTAATTGTTAACTAACAGAGTTAAAACTATATATAAAATAAAAAGAAATGTTAGAGACTATATTAAAATTTCAGAATCAAATCTAAAATTTCATCCATGTAACTTACTCTTTTAGCTACTTTAAATTATGATAGATTCATATATTAACATTACAACTATTTAATGTATGATTTAAATTTACATTCATATTCAATATAAATTCAATTAATTGATTTTGAAACCCATCACTGAATTGGGTAGTTTACTTGTAAGTTAGAGGTAGTTGGTCTCTTGATCCTCCAATAATGTCTGTAAGTGGTAACACGCAACCAATCCTTTGAGGCTCATATGGTGACAGGCGTCAACGTTAAAGCAAATGCTTATCACTCAGAGGCTTCGGGTAGATGCTTTACATGTATCAAGTGAAGAATGCAAGACGCCTTTGGTCTCTCTCAATGTGGTGGTGTGATTGTTTTGCATCTTGACAATCGCATAAAACTTTTAAGCGGGTCCATAGATTGAATCTCAGGTTAAGACATGAATGTCTGTTTATATGGACACGAGAGAACATGCACGTTCGGTTAGGTTTGGTGGCTAAGTTACACGACTTAATCGATGATACCTGTATTTAATCGGCTCATACGTAGACTTGATTTCACCACTAACATAGAGCATAACACGTTTTATTACACACGTTAATTAAATTTATGTGATTGCAGTTTCAATTTCAAACCCTCGAAAATCCCCTAGATATGGTGCTGCCAAATGCTTTATTTCCCCATCTGTGCTTTCACATTTCATTATTTCACTCTCTCAACCTAATGAGCCCAGCCCAATTTCTAAAAGCTTGATGGCCCATTTCATTGTTAATTTTATTGTTGCAGTTCATTCATGTTGGCTGTTAGCCGGAGCCCAAACAATGTAGCCCATTGTTTTCTTATAATATTATAATCCCATTAATTATTGCAACCCATGCAATAAGTGACACTATGATTTAATTTACACTTAATATTTACAATTAGATATCAGTTAATTAAAATGGTCTAAGTAGAAGTTCTAATTGTATGGTACCAAATTTTAAGAAATTACAGTAATAGTTTCAATTGTTTCGATTAGAGCGGGTGGTGGCGTGGGCCTGTGAGGTGGTAGTGATGGTGGGTTTTAATCTATTGGACTTTTAGGAAATAACTAGTAAATACACCCGCGCATTGCGGCGACAACATATAGAGCTACTTTCCCAACTAATTTTTGTTGAAACGAAAAGTTATTCGAATTTATATCATTAAGCAAAAACATATTTCATTTGACTATACTTGTTTTTAAATAAAATATATGTAAAAAAGTAGATTAACTCAAAGTGTACATAAGAATTACCATGAAAATGTTTTATAATTGACCAAATTTATGTTCGAATAAAATTTATGTCAAAACAGAAACGAACTTGAATTTAGACCGACACGTGCATAAATATAAAGACTTAAGAAATTATGTTTTTGAAGTAAAAATGTACAAAAGGTAAATCCGAGGCTTTTGAAATTCAAGATGGATAAAATGATATTTTTCAAAGTTTTAGAAAAAAGTTTAAAGGTAAAAAGTGCCAATTATAAAAAGAGGTTTCTAAGGAATGAAAAAAAGGAAAAAAAGAAAATAAAAATATCATGTCACTACAAAGTTTCGAACGCAAGTCTTTGGTTTAAAAGAATGAACCATAAACCACTTGACCAAAAAAATAGTTATGATTTTAGTTTGCAAGAATCAATATATATTAAAGTTGATATCGAATAAAATTTATATAATCCACCGACTTTTGAAATTAAGTGTATGGTAATGTGTACAATTTAAATAAATTTTGAGATCTTTAAAATGATATTTTTAAAATTTTAAAAGTTGAGGGAGTTAAAGCATCAAAAATGAAACTTGAGGGAGTGCAATGGCTAGTGGCAAAAGACATCGGCATTCCTAGATGTGTACACAATAATTATAAAAGATGAAAACCGGAGACCGAGACTTGGGTTTGTGGATTTAAACAACATAATTTAGTTAAAAGTAAGGGTGTTGATTAGGTTAGTTAATCGGATTTAGATTATTCTGGTTTTTAACGTTGAAAGTTATTCGAGACAGGACCCTCATAACAATCAATTTTTTTCCAAGTTGTTCGGGTTATTCAGGTCGGGTATTGAGTATTAAACAATAAATTTAATTTAGTAGATTTAGTGAGTTTTCATTTGAAATCTTATAAAATTAGTAGACTTAGAATTACTTAATTTTATAAGTTATAAAATATGTTTATATATACATATAAATAAATAATTTCATCAATTTGAACAATCTAAACAAGTGTATACATACAATTTACTTAATAATAACATGGTTTGATCGTTTATTTGGATTTTAGGTTAATCAGTTTGAGTTATTTGGGATTTTGAGGTTTGAAAATCTATACGGAACCCGATCGAATAAAAATCAGTTTAATAAGTTTTTGGGTTTTTTCGGGTAATGAGTTGTTCGGGTCAGGTTTCTTCGAGGTACTAGTAAGATTGGGTCGGTGGTTTAATCAAGTACGTATAAAACCAACGGGCCTAGTTAAAATCATAATGCATTACCAATCCATCTATATATATATATATATATATATATATTATATATATATATATATATATATATATATCATAGTATTTTTAGTGAAGACGGTTCAAACAATATGACAAATAAACTTTTTTACAACGTTAATAAAGTAAGGTGAAGCTTATAAAACCATAGTAAACTATAAGTATGGCCAGAGAGGGTATGATGGTAGCAAGTTTTTCTTCTATTATGAGAGACAGAGAGACCACTTCTAATGAGACTACCGACTCTAAACGTTTTTCAACAAATAATAAGATATATATATATATCGTATAATAAGGTAGCACAGACAAGTAAAGTATACAATAAGATGGTTATACCGAGGTATGTACACAAATAGATTAGATCCAAGCTAACATACACTGAAACTAAGTGAGTCTTGGTATATATGCAAAGTAAAACCCTAACCGAGTAAGGTGAATAAGAGTATGCATACAGGATAGTCTATGTAGAGCAAAAAACACAACAGGATAGAAACAAATCTAAGACAATAAATAGAACAAATGATGTTTGTATAACCAGCGTAACAAATATAAAAATTCATTATTAAATACAAAGATTCATTATTAAATACGATAAAATTTAGATATATGGTATAAAGATAAGATGGAGTGTGGTTTTAATAAATTATGAATTCTTGTTCAATTTTAAAGACAACAATGAGGATGTAAAATGAGTTGAAATTACTCTAGTTAGCTACTAATAAACCTTTAAAGTTGCAAACTAAAGTGACCTAATGATGTGTCCATTAATATACACTGATCATTCCATCAACTTATATCCACAAAAATGTTTATGACCCTATATTATAAGAACTAAAATTTAAACGACTACAAATGTTAACTTTTCAATTTGATAATGGCATGTGATTAAAAAGTTTGGCATATAAGACTCTTAACGGGTTGTGGGTGCGCAAATAAATAAATGAGTTTTTTAAAACCATCTCCAATAGATGGTTTTCATATCCTAAAAACAACCATATGAATATTTATTAAGTTTTTTTGTCACCGAAGATGGATGTTTTTTAAAACAAAAGTTCTTTCCCATAACTAAAAAAAGAGTAGGTGTTAGACCCTATGTGTATTATATACATATAATATTAAAGAGAGAAAAATATATTAAAAATAAAAAAACATGATGATAATGCGGTAATACTTTTAAGTTTTGTTATCGTATGGATTTTTGAAGCTTTCAGTGATTTGGTGACTTTTGATATATTAACTGACATGTTTTTAATGCTTTCTATTGGTGATGCTCTAGTATTATACTATTATACGTATCATCGGAATTAAAATCGTATATTTGTGGTTAAATATAAGAAAAATAAAAAAGAAGGACCATTTATGTATTTCAGCAAAGAACAGTGGAGGATAGAGGCGGTTCTCACGGAAGCAGAGAGATGAAGTTTGCACATTGTTGAGTGTTGACAACAACCGCCATTGGTGCACTTAACTCAGGTACAATACTCCATCTCTATACATCTCTATGCATATGCAAAACCTTCTTAACAAAACACTTTGATTGTTTTCATCGCTAATCTCCAGCTGTAACACAAGCTCGAAGGCTATGGGATCGCCGGATTCTGGTTATGCTTCTTCTAATGACGGAGATGCTCCGACGAGATCGTCGCCTCACAATCCAGAGCCAATTCCTCCTTCAGGTGTTTGTATTAATATTATTGCTGTTGTTAATCATTTTATTCTGGTAATCGATCTGTTCACCTCTTTGATCTACTGTTTTTTAACCTAATTTTTGAATCTGAATCGCTACGTAGGATTTGAAACATTGTGTTTGTTCAAATTTGTTTAGGATTCGGTTTGTTTATGATGATATGTGTGTTTTATGTTAATTAGGCTTTCAACGAAGTGTAGAGAATATCCGGAGGGAGATGCGTGTATTTTAAGATGTATACCTTATAGAGATTAATTTTGGTTAGTTTGAAATAATTGCATCTAGGATTCGGTTTTGTACCTGCTGTGTTGAATTATTGATTAGATATAATAGATGAATCGGAGATCTTTTGTATGCTTATCTGTAGAGCTTTTTCTACTTGAATAACATTACGGCACCACTAATTGAAAGGATTGCTGCTCCTCAAGGACTTGTAAATCATAAGTTTAATTTCTTCCGCAGTCCGCACAAACATACCATTAAAACACACAGCTAACCTTCTTGATTTTGTGCTTGTTGTTTTATATGTTCTATAAATTTAGAGTACAAATTACATTGAAGTTCGCCTCCAGTAGATTCTGGACTGTGCTTTTGTGAAGCCAGTAATTAAAACTAGTGGCCAATTATACAACACCTCTGATTGTTATTGTTAAAACAAAGTTTGGGTTTTGGTTGATGTTCTATCAAAGTCCTGTTTCAGAAAATTTCAGCTATAAGATTAATATATGACTGAATGGGAGATTAATGTTTTGGTATTCTTCTTTGGAGAACACAAATCTGATTAGATCCACAGGAATACGATTTTGATGAACTACACAATAAACATGTAGAGTGATAAGAATAAAGTATCAAATAGTAGAAATTGTGGTGCAAATTTCCCTTTTTTTTATCTTTCATAAATCTCCATCTCCATGCTCAAAGTGCTTGTGTATACATGAGTTATCCTCGTTTTATTATTAGATCTACTAGCATTAACCATGTAGTTTTATTCTAAAGACTCCACAGAGACTACGTATCTGAGGTTTCTTGCATCAAATGCTGAAGCTGGTTTAATCATTGGAAAGGGGGGAACGACGATTTCCGATTTCCAGTCACGATCTAATGCACGAATCCAGCTGTCACGCAATTATGAATATTTTCCAGGAACATCTGATAGGGTTATTATGGTGTCTGGAACAAGTTATGAAGTTCTGGATGCTGTTGAACTTATCCTAACTAAGTTGGTTGATGAGGTAATCCTTGTTACACACTTGCATTTGGTAGCCTGGGTAACTGGAGTATAATATTATGCTGTTGATCAGTTTTATGCTGAAGATGGCGACGAGGCTGAGCCAAGATCAAAAGTTCGACTAATTGTACCCAATAGCTCCTGTGGTGGAATCATTGGGAAGGGAGGATCCATGATAAGGTAAGAATGCTGCTGACTACATTTATCTATCGGGAAGGGAGGATCACTTTGATAAGCTGCATCTTGTCCTTACTTTAAATAAGCAACTGCTATGGTGAAATACTTTTTGTTGACAATGATTACTGGTTCGTCCCAATCACTTACAATTTGCATGTACTTCTATTTATATAAAACAATCGTGCAAAATTTTAAGCAACATTGTTTATCAACTTGCATAACATTTTCTTTTGAGTGTACAAGAACTGGTTGATCCCTTGTGTAATTGTTTGATCTGTTTATATACATATGTGGATATACCTATTTGTTAATCTTGTCTGTCATGAAAGAAATGTATTATACAGTTATACTTATGTGATAAGAGTTCCACTGATTTTGATCTTTAGTTTTTCCATACTTTGAAACAATGAGATTGCGGATTGCCTGATTTAATAACATAAAGTTGATACAATATTATATATGGTGCTCATATCATGCATATACTTAATGGTCCCTCTTCATTGCGTAAAAGGAATTCCCTTCTGTAACAAGAACTGATAGGGAATGTCTTGGACAAAGAAAGATATATTTTATTCAAGAAATTACTTCCCGCATTTGGATTGGTTTTTAATTGAGTCTATTTTAGTTTTCAGAATCAACTTTAAGTTAAATGTCATTGTGTGTGTGTAATTATGTTTATCTTTTGTTGCTCATTGGAACTCTTAATAGAAATGATAGAAATAGAACTGTGCTTCTATATTGCTCATGCTGTTACAAGTTAAGATGCCAGTTTATATATAATTTTACTACTACACTTTACAATTAGCACTAATATTTTTCAAAAGTCCCATTTTTGGGGGGATTGGGTGGGTTATTGACAACTTTCTACTATGCTCTTTTTGCATTACAGGTCCTTCATTGAAGATTCTGGAGCAAATATTAAGATCTCTCCACAGGATAATACGTATATTGGATTTAATGATAGGTTGGTAACAATAATTGGCACCTTACAACAAATGAGGCAAGCCATTAATCTGATTCTGACAAAATTATCTGAAGATGTCTACTATGTACAATCCACTGGGCCTACATTTCCATATGCTGGTATGCTTTCTCTTTTTGCTTGAATCCATCCTCATTCTCATGTACTATTTATAGCCACTTGTAGCTCGTTGCTATCGTTTTGGAACAACCTATATTGCTTTCATAACTATGATCAATTGCATTGGAGTACTATATCTTTTGTTTTAGCAAATGAAGAAGGTGAAAATTATGAAAAATGCTACATATTACACATTTTAGGCATCACAAAACATCACAAGTGCTTAAATGGTGGCACCACACAAGCATACATCTGCATTGATAGTTGTAGGGTAAAACCTACTAATACGTTTGTCGTGTATGATGAATGTAACTAGACATGGTCATATAGCATATTTAGGATGAACTTCTCAATGCATCTGTGATGTATGTGTACCCAAACATGTAGCACTTCATTTGGCACCTAGTCAACAAAAATCTTGGATATATTATTTTCTGTCTTATTTTTAGGGAACATGTAATGTTGTGCTGTTAACGAACTGAACGAACATTAACAAGGCTTTGTTTGTGTTTGTTAGTTTAACTTTATGTCTTTAACTTAATAAATGAACAAACTAGAAACAGAAACAAGCATATTTCTTTTTCATTTTTATTCTTTAAGGCAACGAAGTTGTTCCTATATGTTTTTATCCGTTAATACGTTAAACTAGCATAATCAGAACCTCCTCCCCCCAAAAAAAATCTATATATAAAGGAATGTTACTCCTGACAAACATAAACTAAGTTCCGGATTATAAATGGATGAATGATTGATGAACAAAAAGACTTGTTCAATTATTTAAACAAACATAAATACATACACTGTTCAGTGAATGTTTAATATGTTTACACCCCTAGGAACATGTAAACTGCTAATGCTTAAACCCAAGTCGATATTAGAGCACTCTTACCTATTAAACATCGTACAACTTTATAAAATTCTTAGTAAGGATATACATCTTGGGATAGACATAGAACTTCAAATATATATATATATATTTCATATCTGATAACTGAATCCAATTCAAGTATTATATAAAAATTACATAAACTATATTATTACAGCAATGATCTAATTTTTTCAATCAAGTGATTTACTATACACTTTGGGAGACCTTCAACCCGTTTCCTTTAAAGCCAAAATTTTGGATATCAATCATTTATAGATGAATCATAATCCAAATCATTCCATTCAAAGTGATTGGTCTGAAATTGCCACCTTAGTTAGCTTGCAACGCAGTTGTGTGGGTCTCAAACAGTGTTATGTTAACACAACTTTATGTCACTTATTATGCCATATACTTAATTTTTTTCCTTTTGTGTGTTGTGCAGCACCTCACAATGTTCCTAATTATGGACCACCTGGGGTTGGTGGAAAGTTTCAGAACCACCATTTCCAGAACAACAAGGTTATTAACTTCTAATAGCTTTGCCTTTGTATCACACCTAAATCATGCTTTTCCTATTTGAAACTTCTAACCCCACTCTATAAGCATATGATGGCCAAATTTCTGAAAATCTGACCTGATAATTATTTGAAGCCAACCATCTTATCATGTTTATTTGCATAATCAATAATAATGCTGTTGCATATGTTTTTTGAAATCTGTTTATATAGTTCAACTTACTGAACACTTTCTGGTGTTTTGCAGGAGGATGTGAGTAACTCTGTGACTCTGGGTGTCGCAGACGAGCATATAGGGATTGTTGTGGGTCGTGGTGGTAGAAATATAATGGAAATGAGTCAGGTAAATAAGAGTGTGCTGCTTCTTTCCATCACATGCATTTTTCGGTCTTATTGATTTCCCTCCTTGCAGATTAGTGGAGCTCGAATCAAGATTTCTGAAAGAGGTGATTTCATTCCTGGGACGTATGATAGGTATGTAGTTCTTCAATATCTTCACTTTTCCAAAATAAATCTAGAAAAACATTTGATGCCTTGGTTCAAAAAACGCAAGAGTTGCTCCATGTATACCAAATAAGAGTTACAACCAAAAGCTGCCCCTCTAAACTCTTTTACATATTAACCTTTTTATTAAGTAAACCATTCATAATCTCTTCAATCCGTTTGGTTGTTAATTTGTTATTACATATTAGCCTCTTACAGACCCTAATTTTGATCTGGGTATGCATGAAGTGCTGCCTCAAGGCCATGAGGCATTTTTTCACACGTGTGTTGCGCTTTTAAAAACCAAGTTTGTTGCGTTGTTTGCATACATTTTATCTTTCACGTAAGAGGCCTCAAGAACGGGGCCATACTTATTTAAGGAGTTACATTTGCTATGTTTCATGGCTGGATGGAAATCTAGAACGGCTCTTGTAAACCAAACACACACTGCGAGTGCAAACAATTGTACTAAAAATGAATGGAATATCCTTGAAAACATCTAATCTTTTATTGTTATTCTCATTACCCCTAACTTTGCTCAAAATAACCAAGAGGTGATCAGATATGAGTGTTGGGTAAGAGTGAAAATATATTTGGGTGGAGACGGGCCACTTTGTTTTGGGTCGGGTTGGATCACACACTTTAGTTGATTTTTTTATTTTATTAATTCTTTGAACAAACAAACGTTCCTAGCATAATCCCACTCGTAGTATGGCTATCTTCATGATTTGGAGAGGGTGTGATCGGGGCAAACGTTACATCTATTCTAGGGGTAGAGAGGATGCTCCAGTTGAGACGTCTGGCATAAAAAGAACTTTTTTTTCTTGTGTAGAATATAATACAGGATAAGTTCTTTAATTAATATTTAGTTGCAACTATTAATTGGAAGAAGAATATTATTACAAGAAAAACTTAAATCCTTAAACTATAATGATTTGAGGTTGTATGCATTAAGAATTACGTGCGAGTTTCAGCCCATTTGGCCAATTCAAAAAAGCAGGTCCTAAATAATCCGCATAGATAAATTACACGATGTTTATGTTCTTTTGTCCAGGAAAGTAACAATATCAGGATCACAAAGGGCAATCCAGGTAGCAGAGTCCATGATTATGCACAAAGTGTCTTCAGCTTCGGCTCCACCACCGGATGCAACAGTTGACCATCTTTCGGTTGAAAATACGTCGACCATCTAAGTTCTTTTATTTATTTGTTTTTATATCATATGCGATGGAGTAGAAAGAGAGTGTTAATGTGGAATTTAACATGCAAAGGGATCCATTTTATAAAAACACACCGAAAGAAATATAGGTTTTCTGTAGAGAATGTTGTAAGAAGTGGACTGTGACAAGGTTTAATATTATTGAAGCTTCTGGTCATTATTTACCATTTTGTAAATTTTATTCATTATATATATTTTTATTATATTGTGTGAGAGTTTGGTTAGCAGAATCATAAATCACTCTCTTAGGTAAAGATTTGTGACTGATGACAACATGAGATAAGCTATTGTAAAAGCTTGAGAAAACTCGGGTAGGGTTGTAACGAACTGAATGTTCATTGAAAGTGGAAGTGGAGCCACGGCTAAGAATGCTTGAGTAGGTGGAACAATTGGGGCATAACGTTTAAGCATATAATCATGATAAACAATCAGGGCATGAAGTTCGTTGTAAGCAAGTTCACGAGTAGGGGCCATGGTCTTAATGTCATGGTATTCATCATGTAGGCCAGAAATAACCAACATAACAAGGTCTTTTTCCTTTAAGGGTTCGTCAATATTAGCTAGGGCATAGGCATATTCATGTGCACGTTAGAGGTATGCCGTAGGGGTTTCATTAGCCTTCATCTCAATCCTTAAAAGTTGTGTTTTAAGGTATATTCTCGGGAGGAAGTGTGAGGTGCAAAGGCCCGTTCTAGAGCAAGCTTGTAAGGTCTCGTTTTCGGAACGCTCACAGCTGGTCAATCATTGCATATAAAACATATAATTACATTTAACTTTCATAAAATATCGTAGTGGAATATTTAAAATAACTTTTCATTTGATTATAAATGCTTTTGCAAGTTAATACAATCATTCATTCCAAAACATAATTCTTTCGTATTACAACACAAAAACATTAAACAAAAGAATGTCATCCAAAAGAGCCAAGTAGCAGCCCCGTGTCATCCTCAACAACTTTACCTGCCAACTGGAAAATGCATAAAAAAGTCAGTGTTCCTGAGTGAGTTCTAGTTTTAAAATAAAACATATTTTATCTTTCCTTTAAAATCATTCTTTACAATCGTACGTGATCATGCATAATACATACACATAGATAATATCATAATTATCTTCGTCATTCATTCATTAACTTCTGTTCATTTATCGTACGTCATTATCATTCACTTCCATTCACTTTCATAGATTACTTTCATTCATACGTTCATCTTTACTTCTTTACATTCCATACCAAAACCATGAACTTTACCCCACCGTTATGCATAAAGCGGGTACTGGGCCGAGGTCTATCATAGACCCCCCTATCATGGCGCACAACAGCCTGGCCACAGTACCTAGGGTAAATTCAGATGTACCATTATCATGTGCTATACCCCACCGTCATGCATAAAGCGGGTACTGGGCCGAGGTCTATCATAGACCCCCGGTCATGGCGCACTACAGCCTGACCATAACAACTAGGGTAAACGACAATGGTTCTACACAAATGGTCGGTCATAAAGACGGACCCCGGTGTGCATCCTTTTGGGGTAGCTAACCCGCACACCGTTGACTAATACCCTTCATTGGGCGTGTTTTCACATACAAGGCTTGCAAGACTTTCTTTACTTTCTCTTTCATTAATACATGCGTTCTATCATTATGTTCCTCTTTTCTTTATCTTCCACTTTACGTTACATAATACTTTCATTTCATTCATTAACATTCAATGTAAAGCCACGGGAAAATAACATACATAATAAGGAACATCAACATAAACATACAACATCACCATGCAGGGCATCGTCATACATACATAACATACATCACACATACCATCATGCATAAGCATCAATCATACATCATATCATCATCATACAATGTCCATCACATCATCTATGACCTCAAAAGTTAGCTTACATGAACCCCCAGGAACCTCCCAAGTCAAAGCCTACATTTCACTTTTCCCCCAAAAAGTCAAAAAATATTATAAGTGTTCATCCGCATTAACTTTTGTTCATCCGCATTTGTTCACTCGCATTTCCTTTTACTCATCCATTTTTCCTCTTTACTCATCCGCATTGACATTTACTCATCCCCATTTCCTCTTTACTCATCCGCATTGACTTTTACTCATCTGCATTGACTTTTACTCATCCGCATTTGTCAATGCTCATCCGTATTTCCTCCTTACTCATCCGCGTTGACTTTTATTCATCCGCATTTGTCTTTTACTCATCCGCATTTGTCAATGCTCATACGCATTTGTCAATGCTCATCCGCATTTGCCAATATTCATCCGCATTTGTCACACTTAAGCAGTTATTATAAAACTTAGGCGTATGAGCTACTTGTAGAGATTAATGAAGAGGCTGATGCAACTCAAACATCCAAAGTTTATCCTGCATGCTGCACAAGTGCATTGAAGAAGAATGCTTAGGAAGTTTCACACATGCAACTAAAATATTCTGTGTGAAATCTTTCGAAGCCAAGACCAATATCTTCCGAAGCGAAAGATGAAGTCTTCCGAAGCCTCAGAGACAAAGTCTTCCGAAGCTTCAACTCATGAAGACAAATTTCTTCCGAAGACTTTTGACACATGCTTTATCTGATGTACTTTTCCATAAAGCTGGACACCTTTCCGCTGCATCTCTGTAATGTCATCAACTTACATGGTTTGATGAAAAGGTCCATGTTTTTGGTAACTGTACATTAAGGTCTTGAGTCTGTAACTTTCTACTTCATGTACTTTATCCTTTCTATAATAGATAAGGATGTGAGCTATGGCATGTCATAGTCACTAGTCAAAATGCAATCTGCCTTTTGACTTTACTATTGATTTTGTTTGAGTCTAGTCAATTGTATCCAGCTAGCTTTCTAAGTATAGCCGGCTGTAGGATGTAGTATAAGTATCTCATGTTCTTGTATCTTTCAATTATGCTTTGTAACACTTGTAATAGAACATAGAGAAAGCAATATACTACATTCTTGAAAACAATACACTAGTGTTCTATTGTTCTGTCTCTTATATTATTTGTGTTCTTAGTGTCTCGTTTGTGGTTAATCCAATTTACTGTTTGATTAAGTTTGGTTAATCTCTTCTTTGTTGTGTTGTGTTGTAAGTGACCCCCCCTTCAACGATCCTACATTTGGTATCAGAGCATTCCAGGCTCTTGATATAAGATCTCACCATCTTAAGATCCCTCACATACACAAATACTCAACTTTTCAAATGGCAGCCATTTCTAAAACTGATATCGAAACTGGAACCATGAACAAGTCCCCACTGATCACTCTTGATGAGTTTGATACCTGGTGTTTGAGAATGGAAGGTTTCATCAGGTCTCTTGATTCAAGAATATGGGAGTCTATTAAAAATGGACCTTTCATACCTAGCACCCCCTCTGCTACTGGTGCTGGTATGATCCCCAAGGATGTGGCTAACTACTCTGATGAAGATAGGAAGAGAGTAGAGATTGACAAAAAAGCCATGAAAACCCTTCAAACTGCCCTTCCAAACTCTGTGTACAGAGGTTTCAAGAAGTGAAAAACAACTAAGCAGCTGTGGGATGCACTGAAACTGATGTATGGGGGTTCCTCTGAAGCCAAGGAGAATAAGAAGGATCTCCTGAAGCAGCAATTTGAAAACTTTACATTCAAAACAGGTGAAACCATGACAGCAATACTTCAGGTATGTTGAGATTGTGGATACCCTTGTGGATGGAGGAGTTTCTCTTGAGAACATAGACATTGTAAGGAAGTTCATGTCCTCACTTCCTAGGCAGTGGACACACTATTGTGTGGTGATCAAGAGGACTGAAAATCTCAAAACTCTTACTCTAACAGAGTTATATGGGGTTCTCAGTGGCTACCAGATGGAGATGAACATGCAAGGTTCATCTGGCAACTTCAACAATCAAATGGGTTCAACCCTACATGTGGTTAAAAGGGATAGCATAGAACCCAAACATCATCTCATATGCTATCCTGACAACTCACCAAAGGGTCCTTTCATCACCTTCCCAGAGACACCAAAGGAGAACTACACTCAAGGAAGCCCATTCCAAGAGACAAGCTCTTCTCAAGCTTTTGTGTCTTCTGATGAAAGCTGTGGCAACTCTTTTTTCACTCTTGAAGACCTGGACTGTATTAATCCAGATGATCAGGAATACATGGAAATAGTCCAGCAGATGACTCTTCTCACTCACAGAGCCAAGAAGTTCTATAAGAGGACTGGAAGGAAGTTCAAGCAATGCAACCGGTGGAAAGTTTGGCCTGGACAAAGGCAAAGTCAAGTGTTACAACTGTAACTTAATGGGCCACTTTGCCAGAGAGTGTAAGGCACCTAAAACAAGTGGTGGCCAAACACAGTCCAGACCTAACTACACTGACAAAGCTCTCCAGAATGAGAAGTCAAAGCAGCATGCTACTATTGCTGTTGAAGAAGGAGGCTTTGACTGGAGCTTTCAGGTGGAAGATGCTTCTCCAAACCAAGCATTGATGGCAAATCATGATGAAGACAAGGTATTGGAACATCTCTGTACTCCTGAATGCATTGCTAAAGTCAATAGATACAGGTTCTTTAACTTAGAGATGAGATCTGATATTGAGTCCTTAAACATTTAAAAATCTGATTTTAGAAAGTCTGAAAATGATTATAAAATGAAGATAGAGGACCTAGAGAAAACCATTTCAGTTCTAAAACATAAACACACAAATTTTAGGACTCAAATCAAAGATCTCATAACCAAGTTGACTGAGTGTCAGGCTGAGCTTGTGATCAGCAAAGCCAGGGCAGAAAAAAGTGTTCTTGAAGAAGAGACCTTCAAGAACATAATATCCTCATCCCTACACAACAAGGTGTGCTATCAAAACAGACAGGGACTGAGATCAAATGAGATAGCTCCTCCACACACAATCTTGTCTGTAAGACCTCCTAGGTGTGGAACTTGTGAAGATGAGCTTCCTCTCATAGATCCTATGAGTGAAGAGGATGAAGAAGAGAATGAAGAATTCCTCTGAGAAGAGTGAAGAGGAGGATTCTAAGAAGGGCCATTATCCTTTTAAGAAGAAGAAGAAGACTGTGATGACTAAGTTCATGAGAAAGAACTTGATCAGAAAGAGCAAAAGAAAAGCAAGGAAGGCTCAAGAGATCAATGCTACTTTTGACTCTAAGCAAAAACAAGTTTTCATCTCTGCAGGATTTAAAGTAGTAAGGACTGAAGATATCAACCAAAACTCTTCTGCTAAGAGTTCTGGTTCTTGTTCAAATCATCTCAGTAGCAAGAAAAAGACTAATCTGCTGTGTACCACTGCTGCACAGTTTGGACCATCAAACTCTAAGAACAGTTCCCAGCCCAAAAGGACTGTCTCAGCATCTGCGAAGATGACGGTGGAGAAGGAATATGACCAAAGACAGTGTTGTTCCCAACAAAAGACTCTTATGAAGAAGAAAATAGTGTGTGTCATGTGTGAAAGTACCACTCACATTGCTACGGATTGTCCATACAATCCTAAAGGTACTGTCCATATGACCAAGACAAAGACTTCAAAGAGTTCCATGAAGATTCAAGCTTCGGAAGGAAAATCTGTTTCCTTCGGAAGCTCCAAATCTAAGAAGAAGGCAAGTGGAAAATTACCCTCGGAAGAGAAGTTGGTCTCGGAAGAAAGGAGTTCTTCCGAAGCACTGAAGTCTGCTGCAGTGTCTGCAGAATCTTCCAAAGGTTCAGCCATCAAAACTTCCGAAGTTCCAAAAGCTTTCAAAGTTTTGAAGGTCAAGTCCAAGACTCCAAAGGTGGTGTGGAAGTCTAAGAAAGACCAAGTGATTGAGAATTCTCCATCAACAACAGCTAAAGATCCCCTCAGCATAACCATAGGATCTATTACTGTTGCATTACCTTCTGTTTCTGAGCCCAAGACAAGCAAGGCTTGGGTTTCCAAATGTAACTATTCTTTTCTTTGTGCAGGGACAACTCAAGACAAACAAGAATATCTAGATCATTAATAGTGGCTGTTCCAGGCACATGACAGACAATAGGTCACTACTCCAGAACTTTGAAAGGATTGACGGAGGACCAATTGCTTTTGGAGGAGATGAAGGGGGTTACATTTCAGGAAGGGGCATGGTCACAAATGGTAAGCTCGGCATTGAAAAGGTAAACTTTGTCAAAAAGATTGGCTACAATCTTCTGAGTGTATCTCAATTTTGTGATCATAGTCATAACATGCTCTTTACTGAGCATGATTGCATTGTTCTCAAACCTGGTGTGGTCATTCCTCATGAGCATATCCTGCTTAGAGCCCCCAGGAAAGGGAACATGTACAAGTTGGATTTGCAATAAACATCTCCCTCTGGAGAATTTTTATGTTTTCTGTCTAAAGTCAATAGTGATGAGTCTTTCCTATGGCATAAAAGAATGTGCAATGTAAACTTTAAGAACATGAATAAATTAATTAAGAATGATTTGGTAACTGGAATACCAAAGAAAGAGTTTACAAATGATGACCATTGTGTTGCATGCCTAAAAGGAAGCAACATAAGGTATCTCACAAGCCTAAGGAAAAAAAACTCTATCACTACACCCCTACACTTGTTACATATGGATCTCTTTGGCCCCACCGGTGTAATGAGTCTAGGAAGGACCTCTTATTGTTTAGTGATCACATATGACTTTACAAGATTCACTTGGGTCTTCTTCCTTAGAACTAAGGATGAGACTCCTGAGATTCTGAAGAATTTCATCTTAAAGATTGAGAATCAATCTGATCACAAGGTCAAGATCATAAGATGTGATCAAGGAACTAAATTTAAGAACCACCTTGATACATTTTGTGATGAAAAGGGTATTACAAAACAATACAGTGCTCCCAGGACTCCTCAGCAGAATGGTGTTGCTGAGAGGAGAAACATAACACTGATTGAAGCTGCAAGAACCATATTGTCTGACTCTAAGCTGCCCATCACCTTCTGGGCAGAGGCAGTCAACACTGCCTGCTATGCGCAGAACAGAGTTTTAATGGTCAAGACTCATGGAAAGACTCCTTATGAACTTTGGCACAAGAGGAAACCTTTCATTGGTTTTCTCAGGTTATTTGGATGTCCTTGCACCATCTTGAATACCAAAGATCAAATTTCTAAATTTGCTGAGAAATCAGATGATGGACATTTTATTGGATACTCTTCTCAAGCTAAGGCTTATAGAGTATACAATCTCAGAACTAAAACTGTTAAGGAGTCAGCCAATGTGACTTTCAATGAATACACACCCTGTGTGGTTGGTTCTGGTCTTGATTGGCTATTTGATCTTGATTTAGTTACTAACTATTTTAACAAATCTTGTGAGAATGTTTCAGGATCTGCAGAAAATCTAAATACAGGTGATCTTGATCCAAGATTTGAGCTGAGAAGATCTTCAAGTCACACATCTTCAGCTTTAGTTGGAACTACTTTTGCAAATGAGGTTTCTATCAGCACTACAATGGCAAACTCAGCTGATGCATCTAGGTGCCTTTAATTCCAGCTTAGAGGCTCCACAACCAGATAAGTATACCGTAATTATGGAAGACAACAATGGTGGTGGTGACAGTGATCAAGAATGTCTTGATACTACTAACCATACCATAGATGACAACATCAATGATGTCACACACTGCTTGGATTAAGTTTGTCTTGATAAGTGTGCTGATGCGGTGGGAGAAACATCCATGCCAGATCTAAATTTCTCTAATTTAGATCTTTCTCAACAACTTGCTATGATCCCTCAGCTTAGGATCTACAAGTCTCACCCTACCACAAACATCATTGGAGATGTTGTCACAGGAGTAAGAACAAGAGGACAAACCCATGAAGCAAATGTTTGTCTTCACTCTTGTTTCTTATCCTAGATAGAGCTAAAGAAAGTTGATGAGGCTCTAAAGGATGGAAGTTGGGTTGAGGCTATGCAACAAGAGTTGCTTCAATTCAAAAGGCAGAAAGTTTGGAACCTTTGTCCTCTTCTTCATGGGAAGACTACCATTGGAACCAAATGGGTGTTTAGGAATAAGAAAGATGATAGAGGCATTATCATCAAGAACAAAGCTAGACTGGTTGTTCAAGGGTACACACAAGAAGAAGGGATTGACTACACTAATGTCTTTGCTCCAGTAGCAAGACTGGAAGCTGTTAGGATATTTCTGGCGTTTGCTGTATCCAAGAACTTCAAGGTCTTTTAGCTTGATGTAAAATGTGCCTTTTTGTATGGAATGATTGATGAAGAGGTATATGTCAAATAGCCACCTGGTTTTGTAGATCCTGATCATCCTGATTATGTCTGCAAGCTTGACAAAGCTCTTTATGGGCTGCATCAGGCACCTAGGAAGTGGTATGAGACACTGTTTGAGTATCTTTGCAAACATGAATACATGAGAGGTACCATAGATGGAACTCTCTTCATCAAAGGACAAGGAAATGGCATTCTGCTAGTTCAAGTGTATGTGATGACATTATCTTTGGTTCAACTAATCCAAGGCTCTGCAAAGACTTTGAGAAGCTGATGAAAGACAGATTTGAAATGAGTGCCATGGGAGAACTCAATTTCTTTCTGGGAATTCAAGTGAAGCAAGTTGAAGATGTCATCTTCATAAGTCAGTCAAAATATGTTCTGGACATACTCAAGAGATTCAACATGACTGATTGTAAGATTGCTAAGACACCCATAGCCAGAAACCACTCCCTTGGACCTGATCTTGAGGGGGAGTGTGTAGATAACACTTATACAGGGATATGATTGGGTCTCTTATGTATCTTACTGCTAGCAGGCCTGATATTATGTTTGCTACATGCATTTGTGCAAGATATCAAGCCAACCCTAAGATGTCTCACCTCATCACTGTCAAGAGGATTCTTAGATACCTCAAAGGTGCCTCAACACGGTTTATGGTACCCAAAGAATCCTGACTTCAATCTGTATGCTTATACAGATAGTGATTATGGTGGTTGCAACATGACTGCAAAGTCTACATCTGGGGGATGTCAGTGCCTTGGTGGAAGGGTTGTCTCATGGCAATGCAAGAAACAATCCTGTGTCTCTGCATTAACTGCTGAAGCTGAATACATTGCTGCTGCAAGCTGCTGTGCTCAAGTGCTATGGATTCATAATCAGATGCTGGACTATAGGTTAAACTTCAAGGAGACTTCCATTCACATAGACAACAACAGTGCTATTTCAATCACAGAGAATCCTATACAGCACTCAAGGACCAAACACATCAATATCAGGTATCATTTAATAAGAGATAACCATGAAAAGTGATTAATTAAACTAGTCAAAGTTCACACAGATGAACAATATGCTGATCTGTTACAAAGGCTTTTGATGAGCAGAGATTTAAATATCTAATATCAACTATTGGGATGATCAACTTTGAGTAGGTTTTTCTTAAAACTAATTCTTATTATTTCTTAAAATATGTGTGTCCTAAGTTGTCTAGTTCATCACTTTCATAAGCTCATGTTTTCTCTGGATAAAATTATATTTTTGAAGACTTTCCTTAGATTTTTGACAAAATTTTGATCCTTCAGAAGTTATGCTTTTAATTTCCGAAGCAAATTATGCCTTCAAAATAAATAACTGTCTAAGAAATTCACCTTTGGAAGAGATTTTTAATCTATCTTCCGAAGCTTAAATACTTGTCTCAGACACTTAATTCATTTTAAGGACTATTTTCTTCCGAAGCAAAATTAACTCTCGGAAGCTTTATGTTTATATACAAAGCAATCAAGTTTTAATTTCTCTTCCGAATCAAAGTTTTCAAAACTCTCATGAAATTCTTCCGAAGTCATTCTAGCTTCGAAGCTTTTTAATTAAAACTTCCGAAAATAATTTACCTTCGAAAGCTTTTTGATTTCCAAGAAAACTACTTTTTGAGCAAAAGTAAACTACTTTTTCAGAGGTGGGACCGACATCCGGATTTCAAAGTTTATCCTCTTTCATTAAACTTTATCTGAAATCCCTCTTACATATAAACCCAATGGTTTCCCCCTCTTTCTATTATCTGTTCTTCCTCCATACCTAAAACCCAAATTCTCTCTAAAATTTCTTTCTTCCTTCTTTCTTCATCTTTAAGCTACCTCACAATGGCCAATCTTGCTCACAGAAATGATCATAGCTTTACCATGCAGCTACACAATAGCATAATCAGGTTGTTCTGTTAAGCTCTGAGAAAGATCCTTATTTCTCATATGTTTGTCGATTCTTAGCTTTGTCAAATTACTTCACCTCCCTAACCATTGATCCTCCACTTTGTGAGGACCATCTGCTTGATTTCTGGAAGACCTACCAAGAGGTTGTCATGGATGGGGAGAAGGCACTGTCTGCCACAGTGCAAGGGAGAACAGTCTTCATCACTCCGGCCATCATCAACAGGCATCTTCAGCTGGATGATGAAGAAGGTGAGGTGTTCTTCCCAAAGGAAGCTGTTAATCATTCCTTTAAGCAGATTGGATATGAGGGAGATTTTTCTGTAAAGACATTTAAGAAAGGGAAGGTCTCATCCCAGTGGAGATTCCTGCGCCATGTGGTCATCCACAGCTTGTCAAACAAGCATTGTGGATGGGACCAGATTCTTGAGGATCTCTCCTTCATCATCCATGGAATGGTTCAGGGGTCAAGTTCAGGTATTCTCAGTTTGTTTATACCAACTTGCTTGCTAACTTAGACTCCTTAGAATATTACATGTTTCATCGATATGTCCAGTACATTCTTAATTGTGAACTGGGCTCACAGTTAAGGGAAACAGGTAACATTCTTAAACTGAGACAGATGAAGTCCGACATCTTTAAAATACTGAGAAAGCCCACTGTTGGTTTCTCTGGGGTAGAAACAGCCCTAGTCCTAAAAATGTTAGAGCTCATTGCTCAAGGTGACAACCTAGCAACACAAGCTAGTGTTGAACCCACACCTACTGTTTCCCTAACACCTCAACAGCCTCAAATTACCCTCACCTACCAAAGAAAATCCAAATGAACCCCTGCTCAGACTATTCAGTCTGTGGAGGTCCCCATACACTCACCCTTACAAGCAGAAGTAGACACTAGAACTCCCACTTCTCCTGAGGGGCATACCACTCCCATCTCTTCAAGGATCAATGCTGAGGTTCCTCATGCTCAGCCTGATGAGCTCATTAGCCCAACTACCTTAAGCCATCACTCTGAGTCTCAACACTCAAGTGATCAACCTTCAGGGGACAGTTACCATCCCCAGCCTATAGATCTCAACCAACCAATTCCCAAACTTGATTTCTATACTGATGAAGATCTAGGTTTCAGTAAGTACCATGATTCTATCTTCTTTTCCCCTACTCAAAGAGAGATGAGTGCTTCTGAGGCTCCTATTTCTAGCCCCCATCAGTCACCTACTACTGAGGTGGACACTTCTAACCTGTTCAGGATGTCCATATGGAAGAGGCTCTTACTTTTGAAAGTGATTACATCATTAAGACCTCAACCATGGCAACTTAGCCTACTGTCATCTCAACTGAGACTGCCAGTGAGTAGAGGAAATCCAGCAGCCAAAAACCTGAAGCTGGTGGTGAGAGAGAGGAATTTGGTCCAATCATCTCATCCCCCAATGATTCTTCTAATGAAGATGAGGGGAATCTAAGACTAAGGTGCACAGACTGTCTAAAACATGTACTTATTTAGTCTCAAAGGTCAGTTACCTTGAATCTCAGGTGACTACCTTACACAATAGGATCAATGATCAGCAACTTGAGATTTCATATCTTAAGGAAAAACTAGCCGGAAGACCCTTAAGAAGAGCTCAACCAGGAACACAAGAACCTGTGGATGTGATTGACCTATCTTCCAACTCACCTATGCAAGTGGGTGATGCTACCAAAAAGGGGAGAAAGTCATTACAGCTACAGATACTGGGAGTTCTTCAGAAAGAGTGGACATTAAGGACTCACCATCCTCACTTGCAAATGTGCATTCTCAACAACCTCCTCAATTTCACATTGATGTGGACTACACAGACTCCTTCATACAAAGTCTGTTTGAGGATGGGATACCAAGGGCTATGTCATCTTCACCATCTTCCAATCACATCATTGGGTGGATGTATGACAACAACAGGAAAGCCGTAATCATCATAAGAGTTCAAGGGCAACAAGAAGTCTTAAACTTTCAGACTTTGAACTACTATGAAGGTTTGGATCTAGTCAACATGCCACTTGTCAATCCAAGCAAATCAAGACAAGCTGACAGGCTAGCTCAAAGAATCCAAGATAGGATCACTGTAGAGTTCAACTTCATAAGGAGACCCAGGCAATCAGGCAATGCCATCGGTCAACTGGATGTTGAGGCATACCCTAAGATTAGTTTCATAGGGGAAACCTTGACTGAAGGTCCAGTGGCAGAACCTGAGAGTCCTGTCTCATCATCATCAACTTCTGATTCACATTCCTTTTGAGACACCTGCTGGTGAAGGTGCTTCTCAACCTCTCTCTGGCCAGAGCTCAGAAGCTGCAACAAGCAATGAAGGCCAAAGCTCTCTCTACCCTAAGTCACAAAGGTCTGTGAGTGACAAAGGGAAAAGAAAGATGACATCTGAGGAGATTGAGGAGGAGGAGAGAGAGAGAAAAAGGAGACTGAGGGGAGAAAGTTCCTCTTCTGAGTCTGTAAGACTCATGGAGTCTGCTATCAGGGCTGCTCCCAAACCAGATACTTAGAATGATGAGTTAAGGGCAGTCAGGATAAACTATCTGCAGACAAGAAACTATGACATAGACAATGTCATCTTTCTCCCCTTAGAAGAGCTAAATGAACTGATTGACCTGGAAAGGTCAAGGGCGAAGAAGGAGGCAAAAGATGCAGAGCTTCTTGTACAAATCAAAGAAGAGAGAAGAAAGAAAAGATTGTACAAACATGTACTTACCCTCTCCCTAGTTCAAGAAAGTTCTGCATAAGAGGATGTGGTTCAAAAGAACCTCAAGTAGATAAAGAAGAAGATAGAATCAGGATGATCAACTACTTGAGTGCCACAGGCCTCTATCAGGCAGAAGCACTTCTTCCCTTGTCTTATGACTATGTTGAGTTTAAGTATCTCAAACAACTCGAACTTGAGAAAATCAGAGAAATAAAGACAACCAAAAGGAAGCTGAGGGAAGAAGCTGCTAAGTCAAGAGCCATCATCCACAAAAGCATGAAGAAATCTGCTGACAGGCAGAGGATGATGAGCTTCTTGAAGCTGTATGGATTCTTCGGAAGGAGACTTGGCCCCATGTCTCTATCCACTATGGATGAGCATATCAGAGTGATCAAGCAGAAGATAAAAAATGGAGAGCTCATTGATTTACACTCCCCTCCAAGTCAAGCCCCACCTGAAGTGGAAGTTAAGGTTAAACAACCAGAGACAACACAACTTGGACATCCTGCTGAACCTCAGCAAGCTTCATCTTTTGATCCACAACAGGGTCAACCTCCCTCTCCTTCTGAGCCTGAGAGAGAGGAAAGCCCAACTGAGAAAGACAATGAAGATCAATCTGGTACTGCAGGTCAGTCTTCTCAGTTAAAACCTGTAAAGAGAATGAAGAGGATTGCTTCTAAACCAAAGCCAAAGAAGAAGAAGAGTGCACCCTCTTCTAAATCCCAGGATAAGTCAGAACATCCTGAGGATGTGCAGCCAGAGGATGCTCTATCAACTCTAATTTTAGTAGCTCCTCTAGCATCAGGAAGACCCATCTTGTCCTGGACATACACCACAAATCCAGAAAGATGGCATGTCATTAGAGAACAAGGAACTGAAGACATCTACACTTGGCAAGATATGTTTCAGTTGCCTCTGCATGATCTCTTTGATATAAGAAGACATTTTGACAGTTTGAAGGATCCTGATCATCTCATGAAGAAAGGTCTGGTTATCATTCTAATGAGAACTGTTGATATCTGAAGTCTACTAAGTGTTTTGGTAGCATCAGCCTAGGGGAGTTTGTAGAGATTAATGAAAAGGCTGATGCAACTCAATCATCCAAAGTCTATCCTGCATGTTGCACAAGTGCATTGAAGAAGAATGCTTAGGAAGTTTCACACATGCAACTGAAATATTCTAAGTGTGAAATCTTCCGAAGCCAAGACCAATATCTTCCGAACCGAAAGATGAAGTCTTCCGAAGCCTCAGAGACAAAGTCTTCCGAAGCTTTAACTCATGAAGACAGATTTCTTTTGAAGACTTTTGACACATGCTTTATATGATGTACTTTTTCATAAAGCTGGACACCTTTCCGCTGCATCTCTGTAATGTCACCAACTTACATAAAGCTGGACACCTTTCCGCTGCATCTCTGTAATGTCACCAACTTACATGGTTGATGAAAAGGTCCATGCTTTTGGTAACTGTACATTGAGGTCTTGAGTCTGTAACTTTCTACTTCATGTACTTATCCTTTTTATAATAGATAAGGATGTGAGCTATGGCATGTCATAGTCACTAGTCAAAAAGCAATTTGCCTTTTGACTCTACAATTGATTTTGTTTGTGTATAGTCAATTGTATCCAGCTGGCTTTCTAAGTATAGCCGGCTGTAGGATGTAGTATAAGTATCTCATGTTCTTGTATCTTTCAATTATGCTTTGTAACACTGGTAATGGAACATAGAGAAAACAATATACTGCATTCTTGAAAACCATACACTAGTGTTCTATTGTTCTGTCTCTTATATTACTTGTGTTCTTAGTGTCTCATTTGTGGTTAATCCAGTTTACTATTTGATTAAGTTTGGTTAATCTCCTTTTTGTTGTGTTGTGTTGTAAGTGACCCCCTTCAACGATCCTGCACTACTGTTTGGGCGTAGGAGCAGCCTAGGGCACACTTAACATCATAATTCGATCCCCAAACACCATCTATCATGTCTAAGCTTAAACCTTACATTCTAAGCCATAGAAACATAACCATAACATCATCAAACATGAACATAGCCCAAAATTAAACCCCACCTGTTTGCAAAAGAGCGGTTCTATAACTCACCTTTGCAGCTCTTAAGTATGGCTTCTTCTAAACTCGTTTGCAATTGAGTTCAACCGCCTAGAAACCCCCCAAAAACACACACCCAAACACACACAACAAACATAAGCATACAACCGAGGCAAGGCTAGTTAAGAACACTTAAAAACCCTGAATTTCTTACATTGAATTCGACTTTTCAGCTCTTGTTCTTCAAAACATCCGAATCTGCACTTTCTCTCTCTAAAAATCCGAAGATTTGGGTGTTTAAGAAGAGAGTGGGCGGCCATGCCCACTTTACACCAATTTCAAATATTTTTGTCATTTTGATACTTTTTACACCTCAACTTGGGTAAAATATCTTTTCTTTTTTTTCTTCACTTTATTCTTTCTTTCTTTGACTTAAAAAAAAAAATAACGGGTGTTACAAAGCCAAAGGTCATAGGTAGTAAAAGTGCCTCTGGCATGATGTAAAGCACCCTCAGAAATAATGGAGATAAGGAGCATCCAAACATGTGCATCGTTGGAAAGCCAGATTGGGTACTGTGGATTGGGTTGGGATTTGGGTGGTGGTGTAGGTGCATTATCTTTAGGAGGGTCTGCAGGAATAGTTATGGTGGTTGGAGGGCAGGGTATGGTTCTGTCAATATAACCAAAAAGATTTTTGGTGACTAAGAACGGGGGAATAACCAATAACCAGAAACTGTACATATCAGAGTTAAGGGTCAAACCAAACTTGTGGGAGTTGTGGACTGCTTTTTCTTTTTGATCAAAAACAGTGAAGGTGGCCATAGATTAGGGCCGACAGGTTTGCGCTGCAGAGATTAGGGTTAGGAATAACCTGGCTCTGATACCAAGTTAAACCTTGTAATTGTAATTGTTATTATGAATAATAATAAGGAGATTACAAGATATATATAGACTAGAATAATACAATCTAGACCCTATACAATTAGCCATTATTTAAATATGGAATAATATCTTGTCTAACAAACAGCTTAGCGGGATTTTGTTTTTGTTTGTTCGTTTAATAAATGAACGACCACTAGCAAGAAAATTCTGTTCATTAAATTAAACGAACGAACATAAACAAATAGCCTCTGTTCATGTTCGTGAACAATCGATAATGTGTTTGTTAATGTTTGTTCATATTCGTTCATTTAAAAGTTATGTTTGAGATAATTATCTTAAGTATTTATTAATCTTTGGTGGATATTACATAATGTTTGTGATTATAATTATAATATCAATATATGATGGTTTGTATTTGTTTGTTTGAGGAAAAGTCGTTCGTGTTCATCAATATTCATGAATATTTGTGTGGGTTCGTTTTCCTTTACATGTGTTCGTTTATGAACCAACACAACCCAAAGACCAACTTAAATAAAAAATTTGGGTTTGATTTGTAATCGGATTTTATTTTTCAGGTTATAGTTTAATAGGGTTCATGTAGTCAGTTTAGTTATTTGAGTACGAGTTAAAACGATACACCTAATATACACCGATCATTCAATCAACTTATATCCATAAAGATGTCTACTACCCTAACTAACAAGAACTGAAACTTAAGGACTACAAGTATTACTTTTTCAGTTTGATTAGAAGTTGGGCATATAGAAGAAGAAGGACCATTTATGTATTTCAGCCAAAGAACAGTGGAGGATAGAGGCGGTTCTCACGGAAGCGAGAGATGAAGTTTGCACATTGTTGAGTGTTGACAACAACCGCCATTGGTGCACTTAACTCAGGTACAATACTCCATCTCTATACATCTCTATGCATATGCAAAACCTTCTTAACAAAACACTTTGATTGTTTTCATCGCTAATCTCCAGCTGTAACACAAGCTCGAAGGCTATGGGATCGCCGGATTCTGGTTATGCTTCTTCTAATGACGGAGATGCTCCGACGAGATCGTCGCCTCACAATCCAGAGCCAATTCCTCCTTCAGGTGTTTGTATTAATATTATTGCTGTTGTTAATCATTTTATTCTGGTAATCGATCTGTTCACCTCTTTGATCTACTGTTTTTTAACCTAATTTTTGAATCTGAATCGCTACGTAGGATTTGAAACATTGTGTTTGTTCAAATTTGTTTAGGATTCGGTTTGTTTATGATGATATGTGTGTTTTATGTTAATTAGGCTTTCAACGAAGTGTAGAGAATATCCGGAGGGAGATGCGTGTATTTTAAGATGTATACCTTATAGAGATTAATTTTGGTTAGTTTGAAATAATTGCATCTAGGATTCGGTTTTGTACCTGCTGTGTTGAATTATTGATTAGATATATAGATGAATCGGAGATCTTTTGTATGCTTATCTGTAGAGCTTTTTCTACTTGAATAACATTACGGCACCACTAATTGAAAGGATTGCTGCTCCTCAAGGACTTGTAATCATAAGTTTAATTTCTTCCGCAGTCCGCACAAACATACCATTAAAACACACAGCTAACCTTCTTGATTTTGTGCTTGTTGTTTTATATGTTCTATAAATTTAGAGTACAAATTACATTGAAGTTCGCCTCCAGTAGATTCTGGACTGTGCTTTTGTGAAGCCAGTAATTAAAACTAGTGGCCAATTATACAACACCTCTGATTGTTATTGTTAAAACAAAGTTTGGGTTTTGGTTGATGTTCTATCAAAGTCCTGTTTCAGAAAATTTCAGCTATAAGATTAATATTGACTGAATGGGAGATTAATGTTTTGGTATTCTTCTTTGGAGAACACAAATCTGATTAGATCCACAGGAATACGATTTTGATGAACTACACAATAAACATGTAGAGTGATAAGAATAAAGTATCAAATAGTAGAAATTGTGGTGCAAATTTCCCTTTTTTTTATCTTTCATAAATCTCCATCTCCATGCTCAAAGTGCTTGTGTATACATGAGTTATCCTCGTTTTATTATTAGATCTACTAGCATTAACCATGTAGTTTTATTCTAAAGACTCCACAGAGACTACGTATCTGAGGTTTCTTGCATCAAATGCTGAAGCTGGTTTAATCATTGGAAAGGGGGGAACGACGATTTCCGATTTCCAGTCACGATCTAATGCACGAATCCAGCTGTCACGCAATTATGAATATTTTCCAGGAACATCTGATAGGGTTATTATGGTGTCTGGAACAAGTTATGAAGTTCTGGATGCTGTTGAACTTATCCTAACTAAGTTGGTTGATGAGGTAATCCTTGTTACACACTTGCATTTGGTAGCCTGGGTAACTGGAGTATAATATTATGCTGTTGATCAGTTTTATGCTGAAGATGGCGACGAGGCTGAGCCAAGATCAAAAGTTCGACTAATTGTACCCAATAGTCCTGTGGTGGAATCATTGGGAAGGGAGGATCCATGATAAGGTAAGAATGCTGCTGACTACATTTATCTATCGGGAAGGGAGGATCACTTTGATAAGCTGCATCTTGTCCTTACTTTAAATAAGCAACTGCTATGGTGAAATACTTTTTGTTGACAATGATTACTGTTTCGTCCCGATTACTTATCATTTGCGTGTACTTCTATATATATAAAACAATCGTGCAAAATTTTAAGCAACTTTGTTTATCAACTTGCGCAACATTTTCTTTTGAGTGTTATAAGAACTAGTTGATGTTAAAAGTTAATCCTAAATGTGGTCATATGTGGAAGTTTAGGGGGAAGAATCATCAAGAGTCTAAAGATAGGTTTGTTTTATTTAGTAAGTGTTAGTTAGCTCTATTTAAGGTATTAGTGTTTGTGGTTTTGGCTGTGAATGGGCTGTCATTCCAGCTGTGTTTGAGTGGAGTTTTCATTAGTAATTAAGGTTGCGATTAGTATAAAAGATGGTCATTGTCTAAGAGTTTTTGGTGTGGTTTTTATTCAATAAAAGAAAAGAGTTGTGGGTGTGCTTTCCCACAAAAAATCACTGTTGTCTTTGTGTTTTTTGTGACCAATTGGCTAACAATGGTGTTAGAGCAATAAAGATCATGGGTTGTTGAAGACAAAACCGACCACCATCAAACCAAGAATGAACTGTGATTGGTTCAAATATTGGTGAAGAGCTGCTGATCGAATATGAAGGTTGCTGCGAGGTTCTAATAAAAGGGCGGTTTGGGTAGCAATCAAACAACACGAGTGCAGTCCAGATTTGTGAAGTTTCCGTTTTATTTCTGTTGAAAGATCAAAGGTCCGTGAGAGCCAGTTGCGAGAAACAATTAAATCAAGGTGAATTAAACAACTGATTTGTGATAGATCGATTGAAGACAAGTTGTGTGACGCAATCGCAGTAGAAGAAGACCTGTGTGATCCAGGTTTGTATTTGTGTTAGACGATCCTGTAGAGGCAATTGTGTGAAGCAACCAAGTTAGCTGTGAAAGCAAGTTTGAGAAGAATTTACTGGATTGACCAAAGAAGAAGAAGGGGGTGAACCCAAGTTATAGCAGAACAAAAGCTATGTGAGGCATTTTTGAGGATCAGTGATTGATCAACGGGGGAAGAAACACATTTCAACTACTGGAATAGGTTGACTTGAGATAAGTTGCGTTGAGGTGTGTGTAATAACCCGTAGGGGTTGATTTAGGTTGAGGAAAGTTGGGTGTTCAGAAAGAAGAGGACAGAAGGTGCAAGAGTAGTTGTTGTACCCCACCGAGAACCAAGCAATGTGACTTTGCAATGTCCGAAACTTACCACAACAAACTACACTGCATGGTCTATTATGATGGAGGCCATCTTAGGTGCACATGGTCTGCGAGAGGCCATAGAACCTGTGACAGGAAGTGAAATCGATAATAGAAGAAAGTACATGGCGACGACATTGATATTTCAGTCACTACCGAAGGATGTGTCGCTTCAAGTGTCAAAGCATATGGACCCAAAGAATGTCTGGGATGCATTACAAGTCGGATAAGTAAGAGCCGAGAGGGTTTAAAAGGCTCGTTTGCAGACGCTAAGAAGTGAGTTGGTAGCGATGAAAATGATCAAGGTGGAGACTATCGATGAATTTGCAGGTAAGATAAGTGGGCTACAATCCAAGTATAAAAGTCTTGGGTCTTCACTTGATGATGATATAATGGTGAGAAAGTTCCTGAATTCCATGCCAAAGAGATATTTGCCAATCGTGTCTTCGATTGAGCAATACTTGGAGATTGAGAAAGTGACAGTTGAGGAAGTGGTGGGTCGACTCAAAGCGTACGAGAAGCGGGTAAAATCCCAAGATGAAATTGAAGACAAGCAAAGTAAATTGATGTTCACCTTTAATGATGAATATCCTAAACCAAGAAACGCTAGTGATTATGAACAAGGTTGTGGATGGGTTAACCAGGATGGAAGAGGTCATGGTAGAGGCCGAAGTTTGGGAAGAGGAAGGTGTTGTAAGAATCGACCTGGTTCAAGTAATGATCAACGGGAGACAATGGGAGAACGGGACAAGTCATGGGTTCAATGCTACCGATGTGAAGAGGTTGACACTTTGCATATGAATGTCCAAAGTCAAAACCGAAGTGTGAGGAGGCCAACTTGGTTTGTGAAGATGATGAGCCAACTCTACTTTAGAGAAGGAAGACCACATTAGGATTAAGGGGGTGATTGTTAAAAGTTAATCCTAATTGTGGTCATATGTGGAAGTTTAGGGGGGGAGAATCATCAAGAGTCTAAAGATAGGTTTGTTTTATTTATTAAGTTATAATTATATAAGGTATATTAGTATTTAGTTTTGGCTGTGAATGGACTGGCATTCCGACTGTGTTTGAGTGGAGTTTTCATTAGTAATTAAGATTAGGATTAGTAAAAAGAGGATCATTGTCTAATATTATATGGTGTGGTTTTTATTCAATATAAGAAAAGAGTCGTGGGTATGCTTTCCCACAAAAAATCACTGTTGTCTTTGTGTTTCTGTGACCATGGCTAACAGTTGATCCCTTGTGTACTTGTTTGATCTGTTTATATACATACGTGGATATACCTATTTGTTGATCTTGTCTGTCATGTGAAAGCTAGGTTGATCATTTTTTCCTTAGATAATGTTGTCTTTCATGAAAAGAAATGTATTATACAGTTATACTTATGTGATAAGAGTTCCACACTTCCACTGATTTAGATCTTTAGTTCCTACATACTCTGAAACAATAAGATTGCGGATTGCCTGATTTAATAACATAAAGTTGATACAATACTATATATGGTGCTCATATCATGCATATACTTAATGGCTCCTCTTCATTGCGTAAAAGGAATTCCCTTCTGTAATAAGAACTGATGGAGAATGTCTTGGACAAAGAAAGATATATTTTATTCAAGAAATTACTTGCTGCATTTGGATTGGTTTTTAATTGAGTCTATTTTAGTTTCAGAATCAACTTTAAGTTAAATGTCATTGTGTATGTGTGTGTTTATTTTTATCTTCTGTTGTTAAGCTGTTGCTCATTGGAACTCTTAATAGAAATGTGCTTCTATATTGCTCATGTTGCTACAAGTTAAGATGCCAGTTTATATATAATTTTACTACTACACTTTACAATTAGGACGAACAGTTTCCAAAGTCCCATTTTTGGGGGGATCGGGTGGGTTATTGACACCTTTCAATTAGCTCCTTTTTGCATTACAGGTCCTTCATTGAAGATTCTGGAGCAAATATTAAGATCTCTCCACAGGATAATACGTATGTCGGATTTAATGATAGGTTGGTAACAATAATTGGCACGTTACAACAGATGAGGCAAGCCATTAATCTGATTCTATCGAAATTATCTGAAGACGTCTACTATGTACAATCCAGTGGGCCTACATATCCATATGCTGGTATGCTTTCTGTTTACTTGAATCCATCCTCATTCTCATGTACTATTTATAGCCACTTGTAGCTCCTTGCTATCGGTTGTGGAGCACAACCTATATTGCTTTCATAACTATGATCGGTTGCATGGAGTACTATAATCTTTTTACTTTAGCATATGAAGATGGTGAAAATCATGAGAATTGCTACATATTACACCTTTTAGGCATCACAAAACATCATAAGTTCTTAAATGGTGGCACCACACAAGCATACATGCGCGTTGATAGTCGTAGGGTAAAAACCTACTAATACGATTGTCGTATATGATGAAAATAACTAGACATGCTCATATAGCATTTTTAGGATGACCTGTCGATGCACCTGTGATGTATGTGCACCCAAAAATGTAGGCAATTGAATTCGGCATTATATGACCTATTCAACAAGAATCTTGGATGATATTTTCTTCCGTCTTATTTTTAGGGAAATTTTAATGTAGGGCTGTAAACGAACTGAACGAACACAATTAAGGCTTTGTTTGTGGTCGTTCGTTTAACTTTATGTCTTTAACTGAACAAATGAACAAGCTAGTAAACATAAAAAACATATTTTCTTGTTCATTTTTATTCGTTAAGGTAATGAAGTTGCTGTATTCATTTTTGTTTGATAAAATGCTAAACTAGCACAAACGAAGACACCGACACCCCACCCACCCCATATAAAGGAAAGTTACTGACAAACATAAACTAAGTTCAGGAATTAAGGAGGAACGATTGATGAACAAAAAGACTTGTTCAATTAATTAAACAAACATGAACACATACACCGTTCAGTGTATGTTTAATTTGTTTACAATCCTAGGAACATTTCAACTGCTAATGTTTAAGTCCATGTCAAACTTAGAGCACTCTTACCTTTATAATTTAAATATCGTACAAGTTTATAAAATTTAAGGATATACATCTTGGAATATACAACTTTATACAGAACCTCAATATATATAATTCATATTTGATAACTGAACGTATTTCAAGTATTATATAGAATGACTCAAACTACATTATTAGAGCAATGGTGTAATTTTTTCAATAAAGTGATCTATGAGGTTGATGCATCAAAAATACACTTCGGAAAACTTTCAGCCCGTTTCCTTTATAGCCAGAATTTTGGATTTCAATCATTTAGAGATGAATCATAATCCAAATCGTTCCATTCAAAGTGAATGGTCTGATATTGCCACCTTAGCTAGCTTGCAATGCGTTTATGTGGTTCGTAAACTGTGTTGTGTTCACTCAAGTTTACGTTACTAATTAAGCCATATACTTATTTTTTCTTTCCTTTTGTGTGTTGTGCAGCACCTCACAATGTTCCTAATTATGGATCACATGGGGTTGGTGGAAAGTTTCAGAACCACCATTTTCAGAACAATAAGGTTATTAACTTCTAGTAGCTTGCCTCTATTTCACACCCAAATCATGCTTTTCCTACTTGAAACTTCTAACCCCACTCTATAAGCATATGATGGCTAAATTTCTAAAAACCTGACCTGATAATTATTTGAAGCCAACCCTCTTATCATGTTTATTTGCATAATTAATAATAATGCTGTTGCATATATTTTTTGAAATCTGTTCATTTAGTTCAACTTACTGAAAACTTTCTGGTGTTTTGCAGGAAGATGTGAGTAACTCTGTGACTTTGGGTGTCGCAGATGAGCATATAGGGATTGTTGTGGGCCGTGGTGGTAGAAATATAATGGAAATCAGTCAGGTATATAAGTGTGTGTTACTTCTTTTCATTACATGCATTTTTCGGTCTTATTAATCTCCCTCCTTGCAGATTAGTGGAGCTCGAATCAAGATTTCTGAAAGAGGTGATTTCATACCTGGGACGTATGATAGGTATGTAGTTCAATATTTTCACTTTTCCAAAATAAATCTAGAAAATACATTTGATGCCTTGGTTCAAAAAAGCGCAGGAGTTGCTCCATGTATAACCAAATTAGAGCTACTCACAACCAAAACTCTTTTACATATTAGCCTTTTTATTAAGTACCATTCATAATCTCTTCAATCTATTTGGTTGTTTTTACATATACGCCTCCTACAGACCTTAATTTTGAGTATGCATGAAGTGCTGCCTCAAGGCCATGAGGCATTTTTTCACATGTGTGTTGCGTTTTAAAAACCAAGTTTGTTGCATTGTTTGCATACATTATATCTTCTATGTAGGAGGCCTCAAGAACGGGGCACATGTTCGTCCATACTATTTAAGGAGTTACATTGCTATGTTTCATGGCTGGATGGAAATCTAGAGTGGCTCTTGTAAACCTAACACACCCTGCAAGTGCAAACAAAATGTACTAAAATGAATGGAAATATCCTTGAAAACATCTAATCTTTTTTATTTTTGTTCTCATTCTCCCCAACTTTGGTTGCTCAAAATAACCTTCCCCAACTTTGGTTGCTCAAAATAACCTTCCCCAACTTTGGTTGCTCAAAATAACCTAGAGGTGGTCATATACGAGTGTTGGGTAAGAGTAAAAATATATTTGGGTGGAGACAGGCCACTTTGTTTTTGGTCGGGTTGGACTGATATCACACACTTAGTTTGATTTTATAAATTTTTGAACAAACAAACGTACCTAGCATAATCCCACTCATACTATGGTTATTTTTACGGTTAGGGTATTACAAGATAAACATAAATCCTTATACTAAAATTATATGAGGTGTATGCATTAAGAATTATGGGCAAGTTTCACCCCATTTGGCCAATTCAAAGAAGCGGGTCATAAATAATTCATAGTCCATAAATAATAACATGATATATATGTTCTTTTGTCCAGGAAAGTAACAATATCAGGATCAGAAAGGGCAATCCATGCAGCAGAGTCCATGATAATGCACAAAGTGTCTTCAGCTTCAGCTCCACCACCGGATGCAACAGTTGATCATCTTTCGGTTGAAAATACGCCAGCCATCTAAGTTCTTTTATTTATTTATTTTCTCGATGGGGTAGAAAGAGAGTGTTAAAGTGGAATCTAACATACAAAGCGATCAATCTTATGAAGACACACACCGAAAGAAAAATAGGTTTTCGGTAGAGAATGTTGTAAGGAGTGGACTGTGACAAGGTTTAAATATTATTGAAGCTTTTGGTCATTTTGTACTATCTTTTAAATTTTATTTATCTTCTTTACTAAATTGTGTGAGAGTATGGAATCAGTCTCTTAGGTGAAGATTGTGACTGATAACAACATGAGAGAAATTATTGTAAAAGCTTGGGAAAACTGGGGAGTGAAATTTGTATACGTGAGGAGGTATATATTGTTATATGGTCACATGAAAACCCTGTAGAGTTCAGCTTACTATACAATTTATTTGAGTGGTGAATGCTGGCTTTTGAACTTAAGAAGCTTAGGCTTAGAACTATATATGTTTAGAGTTTGAGCTCGGATTGTGATTTAACTTTCAAAGGTTAAGTTTTGTTTGTGTTTTGCTCGTTTATTATTTACTAGTTTTAGTAAACTTGTGTGTTATACGTATTGAATAAATAAAATATTAATATAATAAAATTTATTAATTTTTAAAATGATATTTTAAGATATGATATAACTGAAATTATCTATACAAATGATTATAAGTAATAAAACAATGATATTAGCTTTTTAAAAGTTTGTTTTTATTTTTTTTCAAAATAAATAAACATTTTGTTCTTAAACAAACCGTATAAAAGTTAATTTTAAAGATTTCCTTATTATAACTCCCAAATTTAATTAATTTTGGTTTTAAAGAATTGCTTTTTAAAAATACGAATTTTAAAATATTTTGTATTTTTAAAAATGTTTTATGCTTTAAAAAATATATTATTTTATAAAAAAAATATTTATCTAGAAATAACAGCAATAAATAGTTCTCTTTCTTAATTTATTAAATCTAAAAAATTTTTAAATAATGTATTAGTAATTAAAGTAATTATTTAATAGGAGAGATATGCGAGAAAATTTTGATGATGATAATTGTGGTGTTGCCAACCTTTTAAACTTTGTTTTTATTATTTTTTTCAAAAAAGTAAACATTTTGTTTTAAATAAACTGTATAAAAATATCATTTTTAAAAATAATTTATTATAACTCCCAAATTTATTAATTTTGGTTTTAAAAAGTTGACTTTGTAAAAATTCTAATTTTAAAATATTTTGTATTTTTAAAAAGTTTTATGCTTTAGAAAAATTATTATTTTATAAAAAAATTATTTATTTAGAAATAACATTAATAAATAGATTTTTTTCTTAATTTGTTAAATCTAAAAAATATTAAAAAAATATTATTATTAGTTAAGGTAATTATTTAATAAGAGAGATATATGAGAAAATTTTGATAAAGATGATTGTGGTGTTGCTAAGTGTCATTTCAAAATACTTTTTTATTAGATTAGGAAAATTATATACGTACATATATATAGTTAAATTATATATGTGTGTAACATAATATATAACTTCTAATTACTTTTTTTATAAGTATATATAATATTTGTAGTTGTATTTTGTAAACTATATATTAAATAATATGGTATAAAATTATTATATTCATATAAATTATGGCATCGCTTTTTCACATGAGCTTAAGACAACTTAAGCTTGGCATTTGAAACTCGGCACTGAATTGTTTATTAAATAAGGTTTAATTTAGGTTCGAGCTTGGGTAGATATGACATATGAGTTTTTAGCAAGCAAATTTTAATTAGTTCATAATTAGTATTAAGCCTCTCGCGTTGCAGCGGGGGCGAGCCGTACCACTGCGAGTGATCACCAACACCAAAAAAATCATAAAAAGTAAAAAATAAATCGAATGAAAAGTAGACGTAATAATGTTAAACTACACAGTAAAACATACAAAACATAAAACATATAAAATAATAAGTAAATCAATCTGGGATCAACACATTGTGTTGGGGCTGTTAAACTAAAAAAATAAGCAAAAGAATGTTGAATTACACACGCACACCACGGCGTGTTAATTCGTACAATTTTGACCGAAACGTAAAAGGAAAAATTTGTAAAACATGAAAATTATAGGGAACCAAAGTTGAAAGTAAAAAAAGATTAACGCGAAATTATAAAAATGTAAAAGTATCAGGTTAAAATAAATTAGTTAAAAATTAAAAAAAAGCAAAAGTGGGTACAAACTATTAAACACATAGTACAACTTACAATATATATAAAACTTGATAATTAGTATAATAAATGGTTCGACTTGTTTTGCTTTTTAGTTGAATCTTTATCTAAACTCTATAAACGCTTAGAGTGGGCGAAAATGAAAACAACAGGGTCGGAAGGGTAAACCCACAAATGTCATGCTATATATAGAGCTACAACTCTTAATCTAACATAATTATATTAATCTCACATGGGTCATGGGTCTCTCTGATTTAGCATGTGACACTTTATTCAAGTATGAATATTATTATGTTTAGTATTATTTTTTAGAGTAAATTATCATTTGCGTTCCTGAATTTTGTTCATTTTAACCGTTTGCATCTCTATAGTTTCAAAACCTTGAATCAGCCCCTATACTTTTAATTTTATTCTTATTTGCATCCCTGTGGCTGACGCTGTTAATGTAGACAGTTAAATGCGCATCTTTTTCTCTCTCCTATAGGGACATTTTGGTTATTTCTTCTTTCCCTCTTCTTTCTTGTAAAACCTTATAAGATTTCTTTTACCTCTCACCTCAAATACCCTCCCTAATCTCACCCTCTCACATCTCCCTCTTGCTCTAGGTCACTTCATTCCTACCCCCACACCACCGTTCCCCCCACGTGCCTAAACAACGCCTTAACCTCACCGCGTGTCACACACGTAGAACCCCAAGCGCGTGACAACCACTCCACCTCTGCCAACATATTGTTCTATACAGACACAAAAACGACAATCGATTCCGATCACTTTTCATATATTCCTTCTCGAACTTTCAAGTTTCCGATCACTTTTTGCTTTCAACCGCCGTTGTTTTGTTCTTCAGATCGGTAACGTGTGGTTCTGTTGGGGTTTTATTGTGATTTGTAATCGAGTAGTTGAAGATGAAGGTGTTCGTGAAAACGTTGAAGGGGACTCACTTTGAGATTGATGTGAAACCTGAGGATACTGCAGGATCGGTTAAGGGTCACTTAACACTAAGTTTTTCTCTCAAACTCACTTGAGCAACACTCGGATGAAGATAGAGTTAATAAGAGTTGATCACAATATAGTAAGTAATACAGAACATAGAAAGTAATTTTCAAGGTACTTGCATATAGTGCTTCTCAACTCAAATATTACAAGACTCTTACAAGCTTATCTTTTTCGAGTTACAATGAGAAACTATATATAATACTACCTATAATCGGATATACTTTGATACCAGCTGGGATCCTATAACTAAAGCATATACTACAAGACTATAGTTTAAGGTATCTCGGATAAAGTCTTACCTAAGATTTGGTAGTCATGATATGTCCCCGACTTACCTTTTGTCACCAAGGATGGAGTAGACTAGGTTGTAGATGAAGTCTAGATGACGAAAACGAGACGAAACAGGGCGGTTTTGGTGCAAGAAGAAGAAGATGTTGTGATGTGAAGAAGAATGAAGAAGAAGTGAAGAAGGTGAAGAAGAATGACTGGGAAATGGGGGTTTTTATGCCCATCCCAAGTTTGCAAAATGTCAATTTTAGTCCCTGCACTTAGCCCTCGAGTTCCCAAGGTTTGTTTCGGTTGAAAACGACTTTAAAAGTGTTTGTTATATTAATGTTAAAAATGTATTTAATGATAATTGACACTTAAAAATAATTTTTTAATGACAATGATTTTATATAAAAATGATATATTAGTGACAATAACGATGAAATTTGTAAAAGTTTTAAGCATAGCACACGTTCACGAAGGAAACACAAGCACAAAGATAATAAAGCAAGTAGGATATCCACACAAGGAGTTAATAAAGATGAGGAATGACGATCAAAGAAAAGTTAACGGATAATCACTTTAATTGATGGACCTTATGGTGACGGATGTCACAGTATCCCCCAGTTGAGAGAATTTCATCCCGAAATTCAGCTGGAGTTAGGTCCAAGAGTGTCATCCTCAAATAGATGTGGACATCTAAGTTTCATCTGATCTTCCCGTTCCCATGTAAACTCTGGCCCTCGTTTTGAATTCCATCTCACACGAACGATTGGTATCTTACTGCGCTTCAATTGCTTGACCTTTCGATCCATGATCTCAATGGGTTCCTCAACAAAATGAAGCTTTTCTTCAATCTTTATGTCCTCAATTGGTACGTGAAGTGATTCGTCAGCCAAACACTTCTTGAGGTTTGACACATGGAAAGTATCATGTACGCCGCTGAGTTCTTGTGGTAACCTTAATCGGTAAGCCACTGGATCAATTCTTTCTGTAATCTCAAATGGTCCTACATATCTTGGGGCTAACTTCCCTTTCTTTTCAAACCGAACAATTCCTTTCCGAGGAGAGACTTTAAGTAAAATGTGATCTCCAATGTTAAATTCTAGAGGCTTTCGGCGGTTGTCGGCATAGCTCTTTTGGCGATCTCTAGCAGCTTTTAGTCTGTCTTTGATTTGGAAGATCTTGTCGGTTGTTTCTTGAATGATCTCTGGGCCTGTTAGCTGACTTTCACCAATCTCGGCCCAACAAACGGGAGATCTGTATTTTCTTCCATACAACGCTTCAAATGGAGCACATCCAATGCTCGTATGGTAGCTGTTGTTGTAAGAGAACTCAATCAACGGTAAATGAGTGTCCCAACTACCACCAAAGTCGATTACACACACCCTCAACATGTCTTCTAGCGTTTGTATAGTTCATTCACTTTGGCCGTCTGTCTGAGGATGATAGGTTGTGCTCATATCTAATCGAGTGCCCATCGCTTTCTTTAGGGTCTGCCAAAATCGTGAAGTAAATCGGCTGTCGCGGTCGGATATGATCGACACCGGTACTCCGTGTCTTGTCACGACCTCTTTTGTGTACAATCTCACCAATTTATCCATTTTGTAGTCTTCTCGGATCGGCAAGAAATGAGCTGACTTTGTCATCCGATCCACCACGACCCATATCGAGTCATGCCCGCTGCTCGTTCTAGGGAGTTTGGTAATAAAATCCATAGCTATGTTCTCCCATTTCCACTCGGAAATTTCAGGTATCTGCAATAATCCCGATGGTTTCTGATGTTCAACTTTAACTTTCGAGCATGTCAAGCATCTGCTTACGTACATAGCAATGTCTTTCTTCAGGCCTGGCCACCAGTATAGATCCTTGAGATCGTGGTACATCTTGTCTGTACCAGGATGAATAGAATATCACGTCTTGTGTGCTTCATCCATGACCAAGGTACGTACACCTCCTCATCTAGGTACCCATATACGATCTATGAAGTACTGTACACCATCATCCTTGCAAATCATTTGTTTGTCCAACCCTCGGAATTCTTCCCCGCGAGGTTTTCTTCTTTCAAAGCCTCACTTTGTGCAATTTGGATCTAAGCTTTCAAATTCATTTGAATAGTCAACCCCAACGCTCGAGCACGTAGTGGTTTCGCGCGTTCTTTGCGGCTTAAAGCATCAGCCACCACGTTGGCTTTCCCCGGATGATACCGGATTTCACAATCGTAGTCACTCAGAAGCTCTACCCAACGTCGTTGACACATATTAAGTTCCTTCTGATCCAGGATATGTTGGAGGCTCTTATGATATGTGTAGATGATGCATTTGGTTCCATACAGGTAATGCCTCCATATCTTAAGTGCAAATACTACAGCGCCCAACTCCAAATCATGGGTTGTATAGTTCTTTTCGTGCACCTTAAGTTGTCATAAAGCGTAGGCAATCACCTTATCCTTCTGCATTAGTACACATCCCAATCCTTGATATGAAGCATCGCAGTATACCACAAAGTCATCAGTTCCGTCTGGGAGGGACAATATTGATGCATTGCACAACTTCTCTTTCAACGTTTGGAATGCTTGTTCTTGTGCATGTCCCCAATCAAAATTCTTGTCTTTCTGAGTCAGCAGCGTTAACGGTTGAGCGATCTTTGAAAAATTCATGATGAAACGACGATAGTATCCGGCCAATCCTAAGAATTGTCGTATCTCTGAAGGTGTCTGAGGTGTATCCCATTTCTTCACCGCTTCAATCTTGCCGGGATCTACATAAATCTCATCCTCGTTAACCATATGACCCAAAAACTTCACTTCCCGCAACCAGAATTCACACTTCGAGAACTTGGCGAAAAGTTTCTCTTCCCATAACAGTTCCAGTATTGCCCGAAGGTGTTCTTCGTGATCCTCTTTCGATCGGAAGTAGATAAGTATATCGTCTATGAACACGATCACAAACTTATCCAGATAAGGTTTACACACCCGATTCATTAGGTCCATAAACACAACTGGTGCGTTAGTCAGCCCAAATGGCATGACCAAGAACTCATAGTGCCCATAACGAGTTCTAAACTTTGTTTTCGGTATGTCCTCCTCGAAAACCGTTAGTTGATGGTATCCAGAACGAAGGTCGATCTTGGAGAAATACAAAGCTCCTTGCAGCTGGTCAAACAGATCGTCGATCCTGGGGAGAGGATACCGATTCTTCACATTTAGCTTGTTCAACTCACGGTAACCGATACACATTCGGAACGACCCATCCTTCTTTTTGACAAATAATAACGGTGCTCCCCATGGTGAGTGACTCAACCGAATGAAAACCTTCTCCAGTAGTTCCTGTAACTGACTAGATAATTCCTGCATTTCAGACGGTACTAACTGGTATGGCATCTTTTCTACCGGTGTAGCTCTAGGAACCAACTCTATACGAAATTCCACCTGTCGTGGAGGAGGCAAACCAGGCAAGTCATCAGGAAATAGATCTGGGTAGTCCCATACTACCGGAATATCCACCAATTCCTCTCTTCTTCCTTCTTTTCTACCACATGAGCCAGAAAAGCGTAGCACTGTTTTCGTAAACTTCGGCGTGCTTTCATGTAGAAGATAAGCCTTAGGTTTCTTCCCGGTTGTTCTCCTTGAATTCTGAGTACCTCCCCATTTGGCATGGGGATTCGTACTACTTTATCCTGACAGACAATCTCAGCTCCGTGTTTCGATAACCAGTCCATTCCCACAATCACATCGAAACTTCCTAACTCAAAGGGTATCAAGTCTATATCGAAGGCATGGTCCTCCAATATCAATGAGCACTTTCTAATAATTTCATCAGCCTGAACAATCCTACCATTGGCCATTTCTATGGAGTAGCTAGTTTCTAGCCTACTAGGGCTCAAATCAAGCAATTGCACAAACTCAGAAGATATAAAACTATTGTCTGCTCCAGTATCAAACAATATTGATGCGAAGTGATTATTGAGTAAGTGTGTACCCGTGACAACGTTCGGGTCCTGACGGGCATCGTTGGCTCCAATGACGAATGCACGCCCCCGAGCTGTATTCCCTTGATTTCCCGGGCCTTGATTTCCAGCTATGGCCATCACCGGTTGCTGGTTGTTCCCTTGTTGACCCGGCGCCCGATTCAGTCTGGGGCACATGTTTCTGTAGTGATCGGGGCTTCCACACTCATAGCAGCCCCTGGCATTCCCGGCGGGGTTAACTGCATTGACTGGTGCCACCAGATTTGGCGTTGTTCTGCAGTCTTTTGTTAGATGCCTCGGGCATCTACAGTTCGCACACACCCGGCACGGCATTGCTGGGGACGATGGAAGTTGCACCTATCACATTTGGGGTGCGTCCCAACATACTCTCTCCTGCCTTGTGTCACGGCCACAAAGTTTCTGGTTGTCTTGGCCCTTTTATCAAATTTCTCGGAACTCGACCGGCTCGTTTCCCCAACATCCTTTCTCTTCTCTGCTCCCCTCCCAATACCCTTGTTCTCACCATCTCATTAGTTAAAGCACCAGCCTTCAGAATTGCGCTCTGAATCGTCGGAGGAGCAGCTGCTGTTACCGTTGCCGGATTTGAGGCGCAATTCCCCAAATATACCTCTCAATCCTCTTTGATTCCGGAGTGACCAGATGTGGAACCAATCTTGCCAACTCATGAAAATGATCAGTGTAAGTGGCGTGCCCAGCCCCCACCATAGCATGATTCCAGAATTCATGCTCTAGTTTCTGCATCTCATTAAATGCAGGTCGTTGAAGGGTGTGAGTTACAACACAACAACACAAAGATGAGATTAACCAAGCTTTAATCAAACAGTAAACTGGATTAACCAAGATAAGATACTAAGAACACAAGTAATGTAAGAGACAAAACACAAAGAACACAAGTATATGGTTTTCAAGAATGCAGTATATTGCTTTCTCTATGTTCTATTACAAGTGTTACAAAGCATATGTGAAAGATACAAGAACATGAGATACTTATACAACATCCTACAACCGGCTATACTTTGAAAGCCAGCTGGATACAATTGACTAGACACACACAAAATCAATTGTAAAGTCAAAAGGCGGATGCCTTTTGACTAGTGACTATGACATGCCATAGCTCACATCCTTATCTATTACAAAAAGGATAAAGTACATAAAGTAGATAGTTACAGACTCAAGACCTCAATGTACAGTTACCAAAAGCATGGACCTTTTCACCAAACCATGTTAGTTGGTGACTTGCAGAGTTGCAACGGAAAGGTATCCAGCTTTATGGAACAGTACATCAGATAAAGCATATCTTAAAAGTCTTCGGAGAAATCTGTCTTCATGAACTTGAAGCTTCGGAAGACTTTGTCTCTGAGGCTTCGGAAGACTTCATCTTTGGCTTCGGAAGATGTTGGTCTTGGCTTCGGAAGATTTCACACTTAGAGTAATTAATTGTTGCACATGTGAAACTTCCGAAGTATTCCACTTCAATGCACTTGTGCAGCATGCAAGAGAGACCAAAGATGTTTAGGTTGCATCAGCCTCTTCATTAATCTCTACAGGGGGCAGTATTCCTCAGTGATTAAGGCCTTAAACTCATCCCATGACATCTGCATCGCTGATTCTCTTCCCCTAGCCTGTATCTGAGTGTTCCACCAAGTTAGTGCCTTTCCCTGTAGTGAGCACGTGGCATACTTGATTTTCTAGCTGTCGAGGCACTTGCTGATGTCAATTACTGCCTCCATTTTCTCCAGCCACCTGGTCAGGGCTATCGCTCCACCCTTTCCTTCAAACTCTTTCGGTTTGCAGGCCACGGACTCCTTGTACGAACACCCCCTTCTAGCATTAACAACCCCAGTCTCATTACCGGCTGTACCACCATTCCTGGTCTCCTGGTTACTCTCGTTCCCAGTCGGGTTCCCATTATCTTCATTATCATTTCCACCAACCCCGTGGGGGTGGTGATTTTGAAGAGCATCGCTCACTTGGTCCACAATAGTCGGGATCAGTGCGGCCAGTTGTTGAGCGATCAGAGCTACCACATCAGCGTTTCCTGTTCCCTGATTGTTGCTGGCAGGGCCATCATTTGTTCTTGGTGCTCTACCTCTGCCTCTGCCCCTCGGGGCTTCACTTCCGCCACTATTGCTGCGGTAACTCTTTGAGGCGGCATTTTCTAATCATAGAAGTAGTAAACACATAAGCTTTAACCATTTCAAAGCATATTAACCATACTACTCATCAAAATCCAGCATTCCAAGTTAATATCACACTTATGGTTACCACACATCACATACAAGTCATGTAATTCTCACACCATGAATTGGTAATGTTCCAAGAGTAATCCATCATAATAATTGCAAACCCATGTATACAATCACGTTAGTCTAGCAAAGGCTATCTATTTCCTCCTCGTTCGAGGTTTCAGACATAACCTCCTCAGGGTAATTCTTAATGTCCAAGGTCAAGCACAATAGCATGATCTGTGAACATCTCTTTGGGTTTAATACCCGGATTTGATAAAACAACTCGACGCGCAGAGGGAACGGAAGATCCAATAGAAGCATCCCATAAAGAGTGAGCACACAGGCTCTCTCATAGGGTGAAAAGATCACAAAACGGATAGATAAACGAATCAAGTAAAGAGGAACACATACACGAGATATAAAATGCACACAGCCCTAGCATGCGAATCTACATGAAGGTTCCTAGGTTATAGTCTAGGTCAAGTGAATTGCCTAATTCTCTATAACCAATGGCTCTGATACCAGTCTGTCACACCCTCGCTAAGAGCGAAAACACGAGGATGTAACGAGACGGGATCGTCATAACACATGGTAAGCGATAGAGATGCAATATAATAAATGATGACAAGCGTGTCATGACGACACCCGACAACAAGGGGACTTGTGTCGTGTTTAGTCAATATTCACGACAACATAGCCATAAGCATAAACATGTTAAATGATTCACATAAACAAAGATGATAACATTGTATGCAAATCCCACAACCCGGGAACAAGTTACAAAAGTATAATGTTGTTTAAGACAAACTACACAATGTTTTCCAAAAGACAATGTTTAGCCTCAAAATGCGTCCTAGGGTCTCCACTAAGGCGGCATACCTAGATCTTCAATTAGCATGATCACCTGAAAAGATATGCTCAAAATGGTCAACAAAATTGTTGGTGAGCTCGCAGGTTTAAATGTAAATAAGTAATTGATGTTGTACAATAGTTGTGGAGGAATACCATGAATACAGTTATAAGTAAGAAAAATCACATGACAGGAGCTTTACAACCAACCTAATGTCGTACACAAAAAATCTTGTCAGAATATATTCACCCAAGGCTCGTTCCTGGCGACTGTTGGTACTAACTAGTATACCAACAAACGAGGGTGGGGGTGTCAACCCAGTAGTACTACCAATACCTATCCGTCGGTTCCCACACTGGAATTAAATGGTTATAAAGAAAGAACCACACAGCAGACCCAAGCATGTATCAGACAAGTACTCACAAAACAATATCAAGTTGATTCCAAGTATGTAAATTGTATGTAACTTGTGCCACACCCCGGATGGCACAGAATGGTATCAGAGCCACTCTTGTGCCATTCGGGGTGTGGGACATACATCACCAAGGATGGTAACTTCTTGGGCTCATCGAGGACGATGAGTTCAAACAGGGGGTGCTTATGACACCTAACACATATCCCACATCGACCATGGACAGGAGAGATTCCTGGTTCATAAGGAATGTCTGGCCTCTAACATCAACAACACGTTTTGGGCGTATTGGCTGTGGATGAGAAGAGAACTCCATAGTTAAGCGTGCTCAGATGGGAGCAATCCAGGGATGGGTGACCTCCCTGGGAAGTTTCACCCGGGCAACTAAAAGCAAATCCGTGAGCTTTTCGTGGGCAAAGCGGATAATATTGTTGATGCGAAGGGCCGGGTGTTACAAGCGGTGGCGGCGATGGGTCAAGGTGTAACAGCGATGTTGGTGGTGGGTTCAGGGTGTAGCAGCGATGACGGTGGTAGGTTGAGGGTAGAGGCAATGACGTTGGTGGTGAGTTGAAGGTGCATGCGGTAGTGTTGGTGGGTTGAGGATAGAGGCAACTGTGGTGGCAGGTTGAGGGTAGAGGTGATGACGGTGGTGGGTTAAGGGTAGAAGGCCCTATGGTGGTGGGTTGAGGGTAGAGGTGGTGGCGGTGATGGGTAGAATGTGAAGAACTATAGTGGGAAGAAGACGTTAATAGAATGGGTATTTTAATCTTTTAAAAGAAACTAATAGTGAACATAACTTCGGTAGCGTCGAGAACCACTTATGTGCATGCCATGCATAGTTCAAGTACACATCTTTACTTTATTGAAAGTAGATATTAAAATTGTAATACATGAATACCCTAGGAACTGTCCTTGTAATTTACACATAGTTTTATAATTTAACTAAAATTATCATCTTTCTATATCTATCTCATTACTCGTCTTTTTCTCTATATTCTTTATTATTATTTTTTTCAATTTACAATTTTAACCATCAATTATTTTGTCATACTATTATTATATATAATACTAATTACCAAATGGTTTGTGCATAGAGATACTGTATCTCATGCCTATCAAGTGATTTGTGCTTAAGTGCGCTCCATGTGTTTTTTTTGGGTTGTACCCATCTTTTTGTTTTTTTTATTTAATTTTATTATTTTTTTAATTTTAACATAATACTTTTACATATTTTAAATTTAAGCCTATAATTTTTTTACTTTCAACTTTGGTCTTATACTTTTCATATTTTATTAGTTTTTAGTTTTACGTATCGATATAAATTTTTGAAGTTATCATGTCATAACGTGTGTGTGTTGTAGAGATTAATGAAAAGGCTGATGCAACCTAAACATCTTTAGTCTTTCCTGCATGCTGCATAATGCATTGAAGTGGAATTCTTCGAAAGTTTCACATGTGCAACAGAAACACTCTAAGTGTGAAATCTTCCGAACTCAAGACCAACATCTTCCGAAGCCAAAGATGAAGTCTTCTGAAGCCTCAAAGACAAAGTCTTCCGAAGCTTTAAGTTCATGAAGATACATTTCTTCCGAAGACTTTTAGTAACATGCTCTATCTGATGTACTGTTCCATAAAGCTGGACCCTTTCCGCTGCAACTCTGCAAGTCACCAACTAACATGGTTTGGTGAAAAGGTCCATGCTTTTGGTAACTGTACATTAAGGTCTTGAGTCTGCAACTTTCTACTTTATGTACTTTATCCTTTTTGTAATAGATAAGGATGTGAGCTATGGCATGTCATAGTCACTAGTCAAAAGGCAATCTGCCTTTTGACTCTACAATTGATTTTGTGTGTGTCTAGTCAATTGTATCCAGCTGGCTTTCAAAGTATAGCCGGCTGTAGGATGTTGTATAAGTATCTCATGTTCTTGTATCTTTCGAATATGTTTTTGTAACACTTGTAATAGAACATAGAGAAAGCAATATACTGCATTCTTGAAAACCAAACATTTGTGTTCTTTGTGTTCTGTCTCATATATTACTTGTGTTCTTAGTGTCACCACTTGGTTAATCCAGTTTACTGTTTGATCTAAGTTCAGTTTATCTCCTATTTGTGTTGTTGTGTTGTAACTCTTCACCCTTCAACGATCCTGCATTTGGTATCAGAGCATTCCGCTCTTGATATAAGATCTCACCATCTTTAGATCCCTCACACACACAAATACTAAACTTTTCAAATGGCAGCCATTTCCAAAACTGATATGGAAACTGGAACCATGAACAAGTCCCACTGATCACTCTTGATGAGTTTGACACCTGGTGTTTAAGAATGGAAGGTTTCATCAGGTCTCTTGATTCAAGAATGTGGGAGTCTATTGAGAATGGACCTTTCATACCCAGCACACCTTCTGCTACTGGTGCTGGTATGATCCCCAAAGATGTGGCTAACTACTCTGATGAAGATAGAAAGAGAGTAGAGATAGACAGAAAAGCCATGAAACTCTTCAAACTGCCCTTCCAAACTCTATGTACAGAGGTTTCAAGAAGTGCAAAACAGCCAAGCAGCTGTGGGATGCACTGAAACTGATGTATGAGGGTTCTTCTGAAGCCAAGGAGAACAAGAAGGATCTCATGAAGCAATAGTTTGAAAACTTCACCTTCAAAATAGGTGAAACCATGACTCAATAGTACTTCAGGTATGTTGAGATTGTGGATACCCTAGTGGATGGAGGAGTTTCTCTTGAAAACAGAGACATTGTAAGGAAGTTCATGTCCTCACTTCCTAGGCAGTGGACACACTACTGTGTGGTGATCAAGAGAACTGAAAATCTTAAACTCTTACTCTGACAGAGTTATATGGGATTCTCAGTGGATACCAGATGGAGATGAACATGCAAAGTTCATCTGGAAACTCCAACAATCAAATGGGTTCAGCCCTACATGTGTGTTGAAAGGGATAACATAGAACCCAAACATCATCTCTTATGCTACCCTAACAACTCACCCAAGGGTCCTTTCATCACCTTCCCAGAGACACCAAAGGAGAAATACACTCAAGGAAGCCCATTCCAAGAGACAAGCTCTTCTCAAGCTTTTGTGTCTTTTGATGAAAGCTGTGGCAACTCTCTTTTCACTCTTGAAGACCTGGACTGTATCCATTCAGATGATCTGGAATACATGGAAATAGTCCAGTAGATGGCTCTTCTCACTCACAGAGCCAAGAAGTTCTACAAGAGGACTGGAAGGAAGTTTCCAAGCAATGCAACCAGTGGAAAGTTTGGACTGGACAAAGGCAAAGTAAAATGTTACATCTGTAACCTGATGGGCCACTTTGCCAGAGAGTGTAAGGCACCTAGAACAAATGGTGGCCAAACACAATCCAGACCAAATTACACTGACAAAGCTCTCCATAATGAGAAGTCAAAGCAGCAAGCTGCTGTTGCCGTTGAAGAAGGAGGTTGACTGGAGCTTTCAGGTTGAAGATGCCTCTCTAAACCAAGCACTGATGGCAGATCATGATAAGCCAAGGTATTGAAACATCTCTGTACTCCTGAATGCATTGCTAAAGTTAACAGGTACAGGTCCTATAACTTGGAACTAGATCTGATATTGAGTCCTTAAACATTTTAAAATCTGATTTTAGAAAGTCTGAAAATGATTATAAGGAAAATAGAAGACTTAGAGAAAACCATTTCAGTTCTAAAACATGAACACACAGATTTTAGGACTCAAATTAAAGAGCTCATAACCAAGTTAACTGAGTGCCAGGCTGAGCTTGTGATCAGCAAAGCCAGGGCAGAAAAAGAGTGTTCTTGAAGAAGAGACCTTCAAGAACATGATATCCTCATCCCTGCACAACAAAGTGTGCTATCAAAACAAACAGGGACTGGGATCCAATGAGATAGCTCCTCCACACACAATCTTGTCAGTAAGATCTCCTAGGTGTGGAACTTGTGAAGATGAGCTTCCTCTCATAGATCCTATGAGTGAGGAGGATGAAGAAGAGATAGTAAAGAATCCCTCTACAAAGAGTGAGAGAGGAAGATTCCAAGAAGGGCCACTATCCTTTGAGGAGAAAGTGAAGACTGTGATGACCAAGTCCATGAGAAAGATCTTGATCAGAAAGAGCAAAAAAAAGGCAAGGAAGGCTCAAGAGATCAAGGCTACTTTTGACTCTAAGCAGAAACAAGTTATTATTTTTGCAGGGTTTAAAGTGGTAGGGACTGAAGACATCAACCAAAACTCTGCTAAGAGTTCTGGTTCTTGCTCAACTCATCTCAGCAGCAAGAAGAAGACTGATCTGCTGTGTACCACTGCTGCACAGCCTGGTCCATCAAACTCCAAGCATAGTTTTCAGCCCAAGAGGATTGTCTCAGCATCTGCAAAGATGAGGGTGGAGAAGGGAAGTGACCAAAGACAGTCTTACTGTCAATACAAGGCTCTTGTGAAGAAGAAAATGAATTGTGTTATGTGTGACAGCACCACTCACATTGCAAAGGATTGTCCCTTCAATCCTAAAGGTACTGTCCATATGGCCAAAACAAAGGCTTCAAAGAGTTCTAAGAAGATTCAGGCTTCGGAAGGAAAACAAGTTTCCTTCGGAAGTTCCAAATCTAACAAGAAGGGAAGTGGAAAATTCTCTTCGGAAGAATATTTGGTCTCAGAAGAAAGGAGTTCTTCCGAAGCACTGAAGTCTGCTGCAGTGTTTGCAGAATCTTCCGAAGGTTCAGTCATCAAAACTTCTGAAGCTCCAAAAGCTTCTAAAGTTTTGAAGGTCAAGTCCAAGACTCCAAAGGTGGTGTGGACGTCTAAGAAAGACCAAGTGACTGAGATTTCTCCATCAAAAACAGCTCAAGATCCTCTTAGTACAACCATAGGATCTATTACTGTTAAATTACCTTCTGCAAATGAGCCCAAGACAAGCAAAGCTTGGGTTTCCAGATGTAATTTCCAGATGTAACTAATCATTCTATTTTGTGCAGGAACAGCTGACGATAGACAGAAATGTCTGGATCATAGACAGTGGCTGCTCCAGGCACATAACTAGTAATAGGTCACTACTCTAGAACTTTGAAAGGATTGATGGAGGACCTATGCTTTTGGAGGAGATGAAGGTGGTTACATTTCTGGTAGGGGCAAGGTCACAAATGGTAAGCTCAGCATAGAAAAGGTAAACTTTGTAAAGGAGCTTGGATACAATCTTCTGAGCGTATCTCAATTTTGTGATCAGAGTCATAACATGCTCTTTACTGAGCATGAGTGCATTGTTCTTAAGCTTGGTGTGGTCATATCTCATGAGCATATCCTTCTTAGAGCCCCCAGGAAAGGAAACATGTACAAGATGGATTTGCAAGAAACCTTTCCCTTTGGAGAAGTTTCATGTTTTCTGTCTAAAGCCAATAGTGATGAGTATTTCCTATGGCATAAAAGAATGTTCCATGTAAACTTTAAGAACATGAATAAGTTAATTAAGAATGACTTGGTAACTGGAATTCCAAAGAAAGAGTTTACAAGTGATGATCACTGTGTTGCATGCCTGAAAGGGAAGCAACATAAGGTATCTCACAAGCCTAAGGAAAAGAACTCAATCACTACTCCCTTATACTTGTTACATATGGATCTCTTTGGCCCCACCAGTGTAATGAGTTTAGGAAGGACCTTATACTGTCTAGTGATCACAGATGACTTTACAAGATTCACTTGGGTTTTCTTCTTTAGAACTAAGGATGAGACTCCTGAGATTCTGAAGAATTTCATCTTAAAGATTGAGAATCAATCTGATCAAAAGGTCAAGATCATAAGATGTGATCAAGGAACCGAATTTAGGAACCATATCCTTGACATATTCTGTGATGAAAAGGGTATTACAAGACAATTAGTGCTCCCAGGACTCCTCAGCAAAATGGTGTTGCTGAGAGGAGAAACATGACACTGATTGAAGCTACAAGAACCATGTTGTCTGACTCTAAACTGCCATCACCTTCTGGGTAGAGGCAGTCAACACTGCCTGCTATGTGCAGAACAGAGTTTTAGTAGTTAAGACTCATGGGAAGACTCCTTATGAACTTTGGCACAAGAGAAAACCTTTCATTAGTTTTCTCAGGTCATTTGGATGTCCTTTCACCATCTTGAATACCAAAGATCACATTGCCAAGTTTGCTGAGAAATCAGATGATGGACACTTTATTGGATACTCTTCCTAAGCTAAGGCTTATAGAGTGTACAATCTCAGAACTAGAATTAGTTGAGGAGTCAGCCAATGTGACCTTCAATGAACACACACCATGTTTGCTAGTTCTGGTCCAGATTGGCTATTTGATCTTCATTTGGTTACCAACTGTTTTAATAAATCTTGTGAAATGTTTCAGGATCTGCAGAAAATTTAATACAGGTGATCCTGACCCAAGATTTGAGCTAGGAAGACCTTCAAGTCATACATCTTCAGCTCCAGTTGGAACTACTTCTGCAAATGAGGTTTCTATCAGCACAACAATGACAAATTCAGCTGATACATCTGGTATGCCTTCAAATTCCAGCTCAGAGGCTCTACAACTAGATAAGAACACCTCAACTGTGGAAGGCAACAATGATGATGGTGACAGTGACCAAGATTTCTTGATGCCACTAACCACACCATAGATGAGAACATCAATGATGTCACACACTGCTTGGATCAAGTTTCACTTGAAAAGTGTGCTGATGTGGTGGGAGAAAATCTAGGATATAAATTTCTAATTTAGATCTTTCTCAACAACTTGCTGTGATTCCTCAGCTTAGGATCCACAAGTCTCACCTACCACAAACATCATTGGAGATGTTGTCTCCGGTGTAAAGACAAGAGGACAAACCTATGAAGCAAATGTTATCTTCACTCTTGCTTTCTATCCCAGATAGAACCAAAGAAACTTGAGGAAGCTCTAAAGAATGGAAGTTGGGTTGAAGCCATGCAACAAGAGCTGCTTCAATTCAAAAGACAGAAAGTGTGGAACCTTTGTCCTCTTCCTTTTGGGAAGACTACCATAGGAACCAAATGGGTGTTTAGGAATAAGAAAGATGATAGAGGCATCATCATCAAGAACAAAGCTAGACTGGTTGTTCAAGGATACACACAAGAAGAAGGGATTGACTACACTGATGTCTTTGCTCCAGTGGCAAGATTAGAAGCTGTTAGGATATTCCTGGAATTTGCTGCATCCAAGAACTTCAAGGTTTTTCAACATTGATGTGAAGTGTGCCTTTTGTATGGAATGATAGATGAAGAGGTTTATGTCAAACAGCCACCTGGTTTTGTAGATCCTGATCATCCTGATCATGTCTGCAAGCTTGACAAAGCTCTCTATGGGCTGTATCAGGCACCCAGGAAGTGGTATGAGACACTGTTTGAGTATCTCTGTAAACATGGATATAGGAGGGGTATTATAGATAGAACTCTCTTCATCAAAGGACAAGGGAAAGACATATTGCAAGTTCAAGTATATGTGGATGACATCATCTTTGTTCAACTAATCCAAAGCTCTGCAAAGACTTTGAGAAGCTGATGAGAAAGACAGATTTGAAATGAGTGCCATGGGGGAACTCAATTTCTTTCTGGGAATTCAAGTGAAGCAAGTCGAAGATGGCATCTTCATAAGTCAGTCAAAGTATGTTCATGACATACTCAAGAGGTTTAATATGACTGACTGTAAGATTGCTAAGACACCCATAGCCAGAAACCACTCACTTGGTCCTGATCTTGAGGGGGAGTGTGTAGATGAGCATTAATACAGGGCTATGATTGGGTCTCTTATGTATCTTACTGCTAGCAAGCCTGATATCATGTTTGCTACATGTATTTGTGCAAGATATCAAGCCAATCCTAAGATGTCTCACCTTATCACTATCAAGAGGATTCTAAGATACCTCAAGGTGCATCAACACTTGGCCTATGGTATCCCAAGAATTTTGACTTTAATCTGTATGCCTATACAGATAGTGATTATGGTGGTTGCACATGACTGCAAACTCTATATCTGGGGGATGTCAATTTCTTGGTGGAAGGGTTGTCTCATGGTAATGCAAGAAACAATCCTGTGTCTCCGCATCAACTGCTGAAGCTGAATACATTGCTGCTGCAAGCTGCTGTGCTCAAGTACTTTGGATTCAAAATCAGATGTTGGACTATGGGTTAACTTCAAGGAAACTCTCATTCACATAGACAATAACAGTGCTATCTCAATCATAGAGAACCCTGTGTAGCACTCAAGGACAAAGCACATTAATATCAGGTATCATTTAATAGAGATACTATGAAAAGGGATTAATTAAACTAGTCAAGGTTCACACAAATGAACAATATGCTGATCTGTTTACAAAGGCTTTTGATGACAGAGATTTAAATATCTTATATCAGCTATTGGGATGATAAACCTTGAGTAAGCTTTTCTTAAAACTAATTCTTATTATTCTTAAAATATGTGTGTCCTAAGTTGTCTAGTTCATCACTTTCATAAGCTCATGTTTTCTTTGGATGAAAATTTCTTTTTGGAGACTTCCCTTAGATTTTTTAAAAAATTCTAATACTTCGGAAGTTTTGTTTTTAACTTCGGAAGTAAATCATGCCTTCAAATTAAATAACTGTCTAAGAAGTTACCTTCGGAAGAGTTTTCAAAATTTATCTTCCGAAGCTTAAATATTTGTCTCCGACACTTACTAAATTTTAAGGACCATTACTTCCGAAGCAAAATTAACTCTGGGAAGCTTTGTCTGTTTACACACAAAGCACTCAAGCTTTATTTTTCTTCCGAAGCAAAATTTTCAAATCTCTCAGGAAAGTCTTCCGAAGTCATTTTAGCTTCGGAAGCTTTTTAATTAAAACTTCCGAAGATAATTAACCTTCGGAAGCTTTTTGACTTCCAAGAAAATTACTTTTTGAGCAAAAAAGTAAACTACTTTTTCAGAGGTGGGACCGACATCCGGATTTCAAAGTTTATCCTCTTTCATTAAACTTTATCTGAAATCCCTCTCACATATAAACCCAACGGTTTCCCCTCTTTCTATCATCTGTTCTTCCTCCAAACCTAAAAACCCAAATTTCTCTTTGAAATTTCTTTCTTTCTTCTTCCTTCGTCCTTAAGCTACTTCAAAATGACCAACCCTGCTCACAGAAATGATCCCAACTTTACCATGCCAGCTACACAGACAACACAATCAAATTGCTCTGTTACGCTCTGAGAAAGATCCTCATTTCTCAGAGGTTTGTCGTTTCTTGTTTCTGTCGAACTACTTCACCTCCCTCACCATTGATCCTCCACTCTATGAGGATCAGTTGCTTGAATTCTGGAAGACCTGCCAAGAGGTCATTATGGATAGGGAGAAGGCACTGTCTGCCACAGTGCAGGGGAGAACAATCTTCATCACTCCGCCCATCATCAACAGACATCTTCAGCTGGATGATGAAGAAGGTGAGGTGTTCTTTCTAAAGAAAGCTGTTAATCATTCCTTTGAGCAGATGGGATATGAGGGAGATTTCTCTGTAAATACCTTCAAGAAAGGGAAGGTCTCATCCCAATGGAGATTCCTGCTCCATGTGGTCATCCACAGCTTATCAAACAAGCATGGTGGATGGGACCAGATTTCCGAAAATCTCTCCTTCATAGTCGATGGAATGGTTCAAGGGGTCAAAATTCAGGTACTCTCAGTTTGTTTATACAATTTTCTTGCTAATTTAGACTCCTTAGAATATTACATGTTTCCTAGATATGTGTCCAGTACATTCTTAACTGTGAACTGGGCTCACAGTTAAGGGAAATAGGTAACATTATTAAATTGGGACAGATGCAGCCCGGCATCTTTAAAATATGAGAAAGTCCACTGTTGGATTCTCTGGGGTAGAAACAGCCCTAGTCCCAAAAATGTTAGAGCTCATTACTCAGGTGACAACCTAGCAGCACAAGCTAGTGTTGAACCCACACCTGCTACTTTCCAACCACCCACACGGCCTCAAATCTCCATCACCTACCAAAGAAAATACAAACGAACCTCTGCTCAGACTATTCAGTCTGTGGAGGTCCCCATACACTCACCCATACAGGAAGAAGTGGACACTGGAGTTCCCATTTCTCCTGAGGAGCAGACCATTCCCATCTCTTCAAGAATCAATGCTGAGGTTCCTCATGCTCAGCCTGATAAGCCCATTAGCCCTACTGCCTTAAGCCATCACTCTGAGTCTCAACACTCAAGTGATCAACCTTCAGGGGACAGTTACCATCCCCAGCCTATAGATCTTAACCAACCCATTCCCAACCTTGACTTCTATACTGATGAATATATAGGTTTCAGTGAGTATAATGAATCTCTCTTCTTTCCCTCTACTCAAAGAGAGATGAGTACTACTGAGTCTCCTACATCTATCCCACATCAGTCACCTACAACTGAGGTGGACACTATTGAACCTGTTCAGATGTCCATATGGAAGAGGCTCTCACTTCTGAAAGTGACTACATCATTAAGACCTCAACCATGGCAACTCAGCCCACTGACATCTCAACTGAGACTGCCAGTGAGCAGAGGAAATCCAGTAGCCAAGACTTAGAACTGGTCATGAGAGAAAGGACTCTGGTCCAATCTTCTCCACCCCCAGTGATTCTTCTGATGAAGATAAGGGGGATCTGAGACTAAAAGTGCAAAAACTGTCTAAAACATGCACTTACCTAGTCCCAAAGGTCAGTCACCTTGAATCTCAGGTGACTAACTTACAAACAGGATCAATGATCAGCAACTTGAGATTTCATATCTTAAGGAAAAACTAGCTGGGAGACCCTTAAGAGAGCTCAACCAGGAACACAAGAACCTGTGGATGTGATTGACCTATCCTCCAGCTCACCTCTGCAAGTGGGTGATGCTACCAAAAGGGGGAGAAAGTCATTCCAGCCACAGAACTTGGAGTTCCTCCGAAGAATGGACATTGAGGACTCACCATCCTCACTTGCAACTGTGCATTCTTAGCAACTCCTCTAGTTCACATTGATGTGGACTACACAGTCTCCTTCATACAAAGTCTGTTTGAGGATGGGATACCAAGGGCGATGTCACCTTCATCATCCTTCAATCATATTATTGGGTGGAGGTATGACAACAACAGGAAAGCCCTCATTATCATAAGAGTTCAAGGACAACAAGAAGTCTTTAATTTTCAGAACTTGGACTACTATGAAGGTCTGGATCTAGTCAACATGCCACTTGTCAACCCAAGCCAATTAAGACAAGCTGACAGGCTGGCTAAAAGAATCCAAGACAGGATCATTGCAGAGTTCAGTCTAAGAAGGAGACTAAGGCAATCAGGCAATGTCATCGGTCAACTGGATGTTGAGCAGACCCTAAGATTAGCTTCATAGGGGAAACCTTGACTGAAGGCCCAGTGACAGAACCTGAGAGCCCTGTCTCATCATCTCCAACTGTGTAGAGATCCATATTCCTTTTGAGACACCTACTGGTGAAGGTGCTTCTCAACCTCTCTTTGGTTTGAGCTCAGATGCTGCAACGAGCAATGAAGGCCAAAGCTCTCTCCACCCTTAGTCACAAAGGTTTGAGAGTGACAAAGGGAAAAGAAAGATGACATCTGAGGAGATTGAGGAGGAGTAGAGAGAGAGAGAGGAAAAGGAGGCTAAGGGGAGAACGTTCCTCTACTGAGTCTCCAAGACTCATGGAGTCTGCAATCAGGGCTACCTCAGACCAGATACTCAGAATGATGAGTTAAGGGCAGTCAGGATTAACTATCTGCAGACTAGGAACTATGACATAGATAGTGTCATTTCTCTCCCCTTGGATGAATTAAATGAGCTGGTTGATCTAGAAAGGTTAAGAGAAAAGAAGGAGGCAGAAGATGCAGAACTCCTAGTACAAGTCAAAAAAGAGAGAAGAAGAAAAAGACTGTACAAAGGTATGCCTACCCTCTCACCAGTTCAAGAAAGTCCTGAACAAGAGGATGTGGTTCAACAAGAACCTCAGGTAGATAAGGAAGAAGACAGAATCAAGATGATTGACTACCTGAGTGCCATAGGCCTTTATCAGGCAGATGCACTCCTTCCCTTACCTTATGACTATATTGAGTTTGAGTACTTAAAACAACTCGAGCTTGAGTTAGTCAAGGAAAGAAAGACAACAAAGAAGAAGTTGAGGGAAGAAGCTGCAAAGTCAAGAGCCATCATCCAAAAGAGCATGAAGAAGTCTGCTAATAGGCAGAGGATGATGAGCTTCTTGAAGGTGTATGGATTCTCCGGAAGGAGACTTGGACCCATGTCTCTATCCACTATGGATGAGCATATCAGGGTAATCAAGCAGAAGATTAAGAGTGGAGAGCTCACTGACTTACACTCCACTCCAAGTTAGGCCCCACCTGAAGTGGAGGTTAAGGTTGAACAAACAAACACAACACAACCTGGACCTTCTGCTAATGCTCAGCAAGCTTCATCTTCTGATCCATAGCAGGGTCAACCTCCTTCTCCATCTAAACCTGAGAGAGAGGAAGTCCCAACTGAGAAAGACAGTGAAGATCAATCTGTGCTGCAGGCCAGTCTTGTCAGTTAAAATTTGGAAAGAGAAGAAAAAGGATGGCTTCTAAACCAAAGTCTAAGAAGAAGAAGAAGCCTGAATCCCTTTCTGAACCTCAGGATGAATCAGAACAGCCTGAGGATGTACAGCCAGAGGAAGCTCAATCAACTCCAACTTAGTAGCTCCTCTAGCATCAGGAAGACCCATCTTATCTTGGACATACACCACAAATCCAGAAAGGTGGTATATTATTAGAGATCAAGGCATTGAAGACATCTATACATGGCAAGATATGTTTCAGTTGCCTCTACATGATCTCTTTGACATGAGAAGACACTTTGACAGCCTGAAGGATCCTGATCATTTATGAAGAAAGGAATGGTGATTATCCTAATGAGGACTGTTAATATCAGAAGTTTTCTAAATGTTTTGGTAGCATCAGCCTAGGGGGAGTTTGTAGAGATTAATGAAGAGGCTGATGAAACCTAAACATCTTTAGTCTTTTCTGCATGCTGCACAAGTGCATTGAAGTGGAATTCTTCAAAAGTTTCACATGTGCAACAGAAACACTCTAAGTGTGAAATCTTTCGAAGCCAAGACCAACATCTTCCGAAGCCAAAAATGAAGTCTTCCAAAGCCTCAGAGACAAAGTCTTCCGAAGCTTCAAGTTCATGAAGACGGATTTCTTCCAAAGACTTTTAGTAACATGCTTTATCTGATGTACTATTCCATAAAGCTGGACACCTTTCCGCTGCAACTCTGCAAGTCACCAACTAACATGGTTTGGTGAAAAGGTCCATGCTTTTGGTAACTGTACATTGAGGTATTGAGTCTGTAACTTTCTACTTTATGTACTTTATCCTTTTTGTAATAGATAAGGATGTGAGTTATGGCATGTCATAGTCACTAGTCAAAAGGCAATCTGCCTTTTGACTCTACAATTGATTTTGTGTGTGTCTAGTCAATTGTATCCAGCTGGCTTTCAAAGTATAGCCGGATGTAGGATGTTGTATAAGTATCTCATGTTCTTGTATCTTTCGAATATGCTTTTGTAACACTTGTAATAGAACATAGAGAAAGCAATATACTGCATTCTTGAAAACCAAACATTTATGTTCTTTGTGTTCTGTCTCATATATTACTTGTGTTCTTAGTGTCACCACGTGGTTAATCCAGTTTACTGTTTGATCTAAGTTTAGTTTATCTTCTCTTTGTGTTGTTGTGTTGTAACTCTTCACCCTTCAACGATCCTGCATGTGTGGTTAAACGTTTTTACGATTACTTTTTGTTTTACGGCTCCGTCACAATCTTAAATTGCTTACTAATTATTTTATATGTTTTACGTTTCGCCAGCTTTTACGTCTACTTTTCGTTCGTTTTATTTTTTAGTTTTTATGCGTTTTGCCTACGCGGTTTATCGTTTTATTTCTTTTTTAATGTCAGCTTTTTCGGTGTTGCTGTTTATTAATGGTAGTATGCCATTGGTGCTACTTGGTATGTTATTACGACCCCTACAACGAGGGGGCACAATACTAGTTTACTTCAAAAATTAAACTTTTTTTATAGATTTTTATAAAAGTATTATTTCTAAGATTAAATGTTTATACAACCTGCATTGCAAAACTAGTAAATTGCATGACAAAATTAGAGGGTTATAGCGAAGGGGTAAGATACGATGAATATGGAGTAACTATATATTTGTATATCATGTGTCATAAGGGTGAAATGAAAAAACTATATAATAAATATTATATATGTGTGACCTAATATATTTTATAAGTAATACATCCATGAATCAAAGAATTTGTTATATATAAACATATTTAAGTTAATAAACAATAATATACGAAAAAAAGATAATTATATATATTTTATAAGTAATACATCCATGAATCAAAGAATTTGTTATATATAACATATTTAAGTTAATAAACAATAATATACGAAAAAAAGATAATTATTATATATTTTATAAGTAATACATCAATGAATCAATGAATTATTATATATATAACAAACATATTTAAGTAATAAACAATAATGTAAGAAAAAATAGAATTATTATTCATAGAATATATTGTATATATTTCTTTGTATATAGTGCATAAATTTAACCTTTTTAATTAATTATATAATTATAATAGTTTGAATTATATATTCACATCTAACAATAACATTTTATAATAAATGTAAAACGTCTCGTCAATGATGATATAAGCGAACAATTGGAGCGAGCTATAATTTTAATAAATAAATAAATAAATATCTAGTTTTTCAAAATTTAAATGAATATGCATCATATAAACATAAAGTGTGTAAACAAATCTTGATTTTAATATTACGTGATCATGAAATTAATTACTAATAACTTTTTTAAAAAATGTTTGCAAACGGTTCCACATCAATTTTATTTCCAAAAGTAAGAATTTGACAATCAATTATAAAAGCTTTTGTTAGTAAATACAGAACTAACATATATAAGTTTCTTTCCGTTAGTATACGTGAACGTAGCTTTAGGCGACGATAAAATGCGCCCGCGCACACACAATATATATATTATATATATACATATATATATATATATATAGAGAGAGAGAGAGAGAGTTAATCTCCGTTTTCGTCCCTGAGTTTTGTAAATTGTCTCCACTTGAGTACCAACGTTTATTTTGTCTCTATTATTGGCCTGAGTTTTGGAAATCGTTTCTATTTTCGTCCTTTTGACTAACGGTGTTAACATTGTCTGTTAGATTATTTAAAAATGATCAAAATACTCTTAAGGGTTTCACTCTCTTTCTTTCTTCTTTCTCCACAACACTACACACCACCGCCACCACACCACCGCCGCCACACACCACCGCCGCCATTGCTAACGTGCGCTGCTTTCCTCTCCGGCTCCATCGCTGCCGCCTCCTCCACCAACCCCTCCTCTCTCAACACAACCCTAACACAATCCACCACACCTTTGTACGGACTCCCACTCCCCAAATGCAGCTCTGCTTCACCATATCCATCGGCGTAAACACCGCGTCACTCGCCACCGTCGCCACCACCCTCGCCACCGCGTCACTCGCCACCACCCTCGCCGTCGCGTGGGCGGCAGGGTTATTAGGGTTCCGCCGTGAAATGATTGTGTCGATTTTGAACATCGCCATGTGTTCCACCATGCCGGCGATGGAGCCGACAATCATGAACTGCTAAAAGTGGAGGCCATCGTGCGACGGCAACACGGTGGTTGTTGGGTGGTAGTCCGGTGGCTGTGGAATCGGAATTAGGTCGGAGTTTTTAAATCTTGCTGCCTCCATCGTCACCATTGAGGGGAATGATAGTGATTTGGTGAAGGTGGTGAGGTCCAGCTGGTTTTGGAAGTGAAGGAGGTGGATGTGTATTTTGGTATTTTTAACACCCACTTAACAAAAAATGTTAACACCGTTAGTCAAAAGAACGAAAATAAAAACGATTTGCAAAACTCAGGCTAATAATGGAGACAAAATAAACATTGGTACTCAAATGAAGACAATTTATAAAACACAAGGACGAAAACCGAGATTAACTCATATATATATATATATAATATATATATATATATATATATATATATATATATATATAGGATGAAGCTAATATGAGAAACTTAGGTTTTTGTGAAAACCCGTTAACTAAATTTGAGCATTTGATTAAAATTTCAATTGATAAGATCTTTTCATTTTGTTCTTTTGTTTTTTAATAGAAAAGGGTATGAAGGTAATTTAACCCACCCCACTAAAATTCAGATTCACTGGTATTTTGACATGTGTCCCTACCCTATAATCTCTATTACTCTTTTTTTTGTTTAAAAATTTTACCCCCTTTATTTTTAAAACCTTTATAACTTTTTTACAAATTGTTTTTTTATAATAAGTACACCATTAAACTCATCTTTTTTTTTCTCTTTAATTCCAATACAGTCTCAACAAAATTTAATTTTTTTTGAGAACATAAATAATTATAGTGAGTTACATCGTATTGTAATTACTTACAATGCATTACATCGAAATACATATATACAAACCAGCAAAAACAAATCCTAATAAAATGATTTTACATCAATCATGCAAAAATAATGTAGGGTTGTAAAAAACAAAACCTAATATATACGTTATCGTTATCATCCTCCTTCATGCAAAAAATATAGTGCATAAACTTTAAAAAATAGCTAAATTTCAGTGAATTACAGTGAATTACAACATATTTGTAATTACTTACAGTGAATTACAGCATAATTATAATTATATATAGTAACTGTGAGTTACATCGAATAACAGTAAGTTATATTACAACGAATTACATCATGTTTATATGCAAAAACTAATATTTGCAGTAAATTACATCATGTTTATATGAATTCAGTCTTAATACTTACAGCGAATTACATCATATTGTAATTCCTTACATCATATTTTTTTACTTACAAATCCATTTGAATGCAAAATACTAATACTTACAGTTAATTACTTTATATTGTAATTATTTACAATAAAATACATCGAATTACCTCACATTTCTTTAAATGCTATACCAAACTGACAAAGGTCTCTTATCATCTAGTAAACTAATGTAAACATGGGGTAATTATATTGATGCAACTTAGTGTTTCGTTAATATAAATAAATATAAAATTAGTGTCCCTACACTAACATGATGTTTATATGAATTCAACCACCACCGCTTAGTGTCCCTACACTAACATGATGTTTATATGAACATATAAAATTACATTATGTTATATGAATTCAAATCCTAATATGCTACGTTTTTAAAAGTTACATTGATTTAACAACCATGATTACACTAATATAACATAAGGGTTATACTACACTAACATGATGGATGTAGTTTTCTACGGTGATGGAATATAGTGCAACATAAATGTATAAACATCATAAACACAATAGTTTGTTACAATAAAGTTCATGTAACGGAAACAATAACTTACAAATAAATTACATTATGTTTATTTTGAGTGTAAAGTTCTAATGCTTACACTAAATTACAACATATTTTTGGTTACTTACAGTTAGTTACATCAAACACTACGCTGTAACAAAACTGTAGGATTCTATATGCCCAAGACACATAGAATGCTTGTCTAGTTCACCTTTTTTTCTCTCATATCTCAAGACATGCAAACTAGCAAAACTCTCTCAATTCTCTCTCAATACTCACGGTTCTAGCAGCTGAAATTTGAGGTTTTTTGAAGTTTTTGGTGGTGATTCTTCCTAACAAGAAGGTGTTTTGCAAACAAGCTTGGGGTATACAAGCTTGAGAGGTCCTACCTTGGAGCCTTGGCCGAGTTTGAGCATCCAACATTCCCTTTTGTGTCGGTTTTTACTGCTGCTGGAAGGTAGTTTTCACAGCTCAATATAGCTGTGATTTTATGTACATTTACATGTGTTCATAGCTTGCTTATTCACATAAAAGATCCTCTTTGTTCTTGGGTTTGTTTACACTTTAAAACATCAAATAGAACATGTTTTTTTCAGCTTACAAACAATGTAATAATGTTAAACTTCCGCTGCGTTTTACAAAGTTTAAGTGGTTAAACTATGTCTTGTGTTCTAACAAACCCCTTCAAAAACATTGTAACAAAACTTCAACACCGAAATTTAACAAAAAAAAACTACGTTGTAACAAAAAGAACACCAAAGTAATTACACTAATGTAACTTAACTGAACTAAAAATAAAAAACCACACCACTGTAATTACGCTAGTATACTAGAATCACACTATATTGAAACCAAAGTAACAAAATTGCATCACTGTAACGAAATTAAATCAATGTAAACTATGAACATATGAAAAACGATGAAACATAGTGTACTAACAACGGAAATACCCACAATCAAACATAAATGTATAAACATTATAAGCACAATAGTTTGTTATAATAAAGTTCATGTAACGAAAACAATAACTTACAAATAAATTAGATTATGTTTATTTTGAGTGTAAAGTTCTAATGCTTACACCATCAAATCATGTTAGTTTAGAGAAGTCTGACTGGTCAATTGAGTTCACCACCAAATCAGGTTGGTGTCTCTCAAACTAATAACATTTGAAGATGGCCAATGAAAAGAAGAAGGCTAAGAACACCATTGATGTAGGTTGAAGCTTTCTCTCTCTAGTTTCTCTCTCTGCATTATCTCCAACTTGGATGTTATTCTCGTTGACAGGGACGAATAAGAAAGATAAGAACACCATTGATGTAGGTTAAAGCTTTCTCTCTCTAATTTCTCTCTCTAGATTATCTCCAACTCGGGGTGTTGTTCTCGTTGACGGGGAGACGATGGTGGGCGATGTGTGGTGAGAAGAACGTAGTGGTAGAGACGAGTGGCTCAGACATGAACGATCCAAATTGAAATGGTGTTGAGATGATTTGCATTTTGATGAAAGATAGGGTCTCTTAAATTTATTTTGAAGGTTTTAATCGATATTAAAAAGAAAGAGAAAAATATGACAATTGCTTTTTAGAAAAAAGATAACATAAAATGATAATATCACCATTGAGTTCATCTTAACCATCCAAATAGAATCTTTTATATTTTATATTAAATTAAGGGTTATTATGAGATTAAAGGGTTATATGTATATATATATATATATATATATATATATATATATATATATATATATATATGTATGTATGTATATAAAGGTTTTAATGGATTTTTGAATTCCTGTATAAATTTTCATCTGTAATCTCTAGCTGTAACACAAGCTCGAAGGCTATGGGATCCCCTGATTCTGGTTATGCTTCGTCTAATGACGGAGATGCTCCGACGAAATCGTCGCCTCACAAGCCACAGCCAACTCCTCCTTCAGGTGTTTCTATTAATATTATTGCTGTTGTTAATCATTTTATGCTGTTAATCGATCTGTTCACCTCTTTGATCTACTGTTTTTAACCTAATTTTTCAATCTGAATCGCTACGTAGGATTTGAAACGTTGTGTATGTTAAAATTTGTTCAGGATTTGGTTTTAATTAGTGATGATATGTATGTTAATCGACTTAATTAGGCTTTCAACAAATGTATAGAGAATATCCCTAGGGAGATGCGTGTATTTAAGATATATACGTTGCTGAAATTAGAATTGCATGTAGGATATAGTTTTATATGATAGATGAAGAGCAGATCTTTTGTATGGATATCTGTAGAGGTTTCCCTACTCAGATTACATTACTGCGTTAATAATTGAAAGGACTGCTACCCCTTGAGGACTTGTAAATCATAAGTTCCATTTCATATGCACAACATACCATTAAAACTCACAGCTAACCTTCTTGACTTTTTGTGCTTGTTGTTTTATATGTTCTATAAATTTAGAGTACAAAGTTACATTGACGTTTGCGTCGTAGTAGATTATGGAATGTGCTTTTGTGATTCCAGTAATTGAAACCAGCGGACAATTATACAACACCGCTGATTGTTATTGTTGAAACAAAGTTTGCGTTTTGGTTGATGTTCCATCAAAGTCTTGTTTCAGAAAATTTCAGTAAGCATCTGCTATAAGATTAATATATGGCTGAATGGGAGATTAATGTTTTGGTATTCTTCTTTTGAGAACACAAACCTGATCAGATCCACTGGAATACAATTTTGATGAACTACAAAACAAACATGCAGAGCGATAAGAATAAAGTATCAAATAGTAGAAATTGTGTTGCAAATTAATTTTTTCTTTCTTTCATAAATCTGCATCTCTGTGCTCAAGGTACTTGGGTAAACATTAGTTATCATCGTCTTATTCTGAAATCTACTAGCAGTAACATTTAGTTTTATGCTAAAGACTCCACAGAGACTATGTATCTGAGGTTTCTTGCATCAAATGCTGAAGCTGGTTTAATCATTGGAAGGGTGGAGCGACAATTCCGATTTCCAGTCACGATCTAATGCACGAATCCAGCTGTCACGCAATTATGAATATTTTCCAGGAACATCTGATAGGGTTATTATGGTGTCTGGAACAAGTTATGAAGTTCTGGATGCTGTTGAACTTATCCTAACTAAGTTGGTTGATGAGGTAATCCTTGTTACACACTTGCGTTTGGTAGCCTGGGTAAATGGACTATAATATTTTGCTGTTGATCAGTTTTATGCTGAAGATGGCGACGAGGCTGAGCCAAGATCAAAAGTTCGACTAATTGTACCCAATAGCTCCTGTGGTGGAATCATTGGGAAGGGAGGATCCATGATAAGGTAAGAATGCTGCTGACTACATTTATCTATCGGGAAGGGAGGATCACTTTGATAAGCTGCATCTTGTCCTTACTTTAAATAAGCAACTGCTATGGTGAAATACTTTTTGTTGACAATGATTACTGGTTCGTCCCAATCACTTACAATTTGCATGTACTTCTATTTATATAAAACAATCGTGCAAAATTTTAAGCAACATTGTTTATCAACTTGCATAACATTTTCTTTTGAGTGTACAAGAACTGGTTGATCCCTTGTGTAATTGTTTGATCTGTTTATATACATATGTGGATATACCTATTTGTTAATCTTGTCTGTCATGAAAGAAATGTATTATACAGTTATACTTATGTGATAAGAGTTCCACTGATTTTGATCTTTAGTTTTTCCATACTTTGAAACAATGAGATTGCGGATTGCCTGATTTAATAACATAAAGTTGATACAATATTATATATGGTGCTCATATCATGCATATACTTAATGGTCCCTCTTCATTGCGTAAAAGGAATTCCCTTCTGTAACAAGAACTGATAGGGAATGTCTTGGACAAAGAAAGATATATTTTATTCAAGAAATTACTTCCCGCATTTGGATTGGTTTTTAATTGAGTCTATTTTAGTTTTCAGAATCAACTTTAAGTTAAATGTCATTGTGTGTGTGTAATTATGTTTATCTTTTGTTGCTCATTGGAACTCTTAATAGAAATGATAGAAATAGAACTGTGCTTCTATATTGCTCATGCTGTTACAAGTTAAGATGCCAGTTTATATATAATTTTACTACTACACTTTACAATTAGCACTAATATTTTTCAAAAGTCCCATTTTTGGGGGGATTGGGTGGGTTATTGACAACTTTCTACTATGCTCTTTTTGCATTATAGGTCCTTCATTGAAGATTCTGGAGCAAATATTAAGATCTCTCCACAGGATAATACGTATATTGGATTTAATGATAGGTTGGTAACAATAATTGGCAGCTTACAACAGATGGGGCAAGCCATTAATTTGATTCTATCGAAATTATCTGAAGATGTCTACTATGTACAATCCAGTGGGCCTACATTTCCATATGCTGGTATGCTTTCTTTTTACTTGAATTCATCCTCATTCTCATGTACTATTTATAGCCACTTGTAGCTCGTTGCTATCGGTTGTGGAGCACAACCTATATTGCTTTTATAACTATGATTGGTTAGATTGGAGTACTATGATAGGTTGGATTGGAGTACTACAAAGTTTAAAAGAACAGAATCGAGCCTCGAGGCGTTTTCCTTTCGCCTCACGTGGCGTAAGCCTCGAGGCGAACCGAGGCGTAAACCCGAGGCGGAATTAAAAAATAATTATAAAGTTATATATTTTACAAAAATAAAATAATAAAAATCACACAAAGTACTTTCCTAAGTAATTTCATTATCTAAACAAAATAGAATCAATTTGATCCAAATATTCGGTCTTCATATCTAAAATAAAATTAGTTTCACTCTAAAATTGGCCTAATACAATAAGCATATTAAAAAATAAATGTGATTTTTTTTCCTTTTCAAGTCTTCAAGTCTGCATATTCAAGTCCCATCACCTTTTTTTAAAAGTCAAAGTTTTACAAACCGATTATTATTCACCTCCACTCTCTCTCTCTCTCTTTTTTCTCTTTCTTTGTCTCTCTTAATCTTTATCTCTTCTCCATTAAAGACACTACCTTTTCTTAATACTCAAACTCAAACACAACAGAGGGTTCAACGGAGAAAGAAAAACGAAAAAAGAAAGCAGAAGTGAACGGTTTTGGCTGGAAGTTGCAGAAATGGCTGGAGGTGAATGGTTCTGCGGAGAAAAAACCACGAAAAAGAAAAAAAACGCCTCATTCCCGCCGAACCGCCTTAGTGTTTTCCGAACCGCCTCATCCAAAGAGGTGTACGCCCCATCTGAACCCTATGAGGCGCCGCCTCGTATGCGTTTTCTCACCGTCTCGCCTCGAGGCGCGCCTTGAGGCGTACGCGTCGAACGTTTTTTTAAACCATGGAGTACTATAATAATTGTTTTAGCAAATGAAGAAGGTGAAAATCATGATAAATGCTACATATCACACATTTTAGGCATCACAAAACATCACAGTTGCTTATATGGTAGAACCACACAAGCATACATGTGCATTGATGGTCGTAGGGTAATAAACCTACTAATACATTTGTTGTGTACGATGAAAGTAACTAGTCATACAGCTCCCAGCCAGCAAGCAGTTAGCCTCCCTCTACAAGGAATGGAAGTGTGGGTGAATCGACATCAAATAGAGGAATTCGCTTTTTATTTTCAGCAATAACATGAGAAGAGCATCCCTTTCACAAAAACCTACAGACCCCCCTATCCTGCCACTTCAGCACCTTGTGATCTTCTCAAAGATCATTACGAGCCCTCTCCTATCATTTTTATTTCGAAAAAATTTCATGGTGGATCAGGACGAGAATGAATCCGGTAATCCAGGGCATACTCATCCTGGGGCTTATGCTCTCCTCTGGGGAGGGGGTTTTATAGAGAGAGGTAAGTCGAGGGTAGCCTCCCGCTTGACCGATTTCTCGGAGTCGGAGGAAGATCTCTCATCCGATCATCCTGAACACGAAGGGGCTGCTCTCGATGTGAGATCAGCAGCAAAAGAAAGAAGAAAAGGGCCATGATCCTATGTTCGTTTTCGCCCTGCTCTGATGATGCGCTCCTTGCTCGCGGAGCTACATACCGGAAAAAGAAAAGGATCTCTCTATTACTTTGAGAGGAGAATCGTTGGTTTTTTCGACGGACTACGTGGGAAATACGAGATCTAGGCAAGCCGCTACATGTTCTCCCCTTGCCCTTGAACGATAGAAGAACTACTTATCTTCTCTTAGGTAGCGGTCGATCGGTTCGCATCTATGGTCAATCAATAGGTCCGCGGATCCATTCTTCTATACGATAAATCGCCATCTCGTAGCACCACCACGACACCGATTCCCCGACAAAACCCCCGATTTCCCGAGAGTTAGATAGCCGATAGTAGTAGAAGCTCTAAGGCCGCTATTCCTGACAAGGAATAGAGCAAGGCCTTTACCGATCCTGAGTTAATGAGTTAAGGAGTTTTTTTATAAACGACTTATCTGAAAGAAGGCTTTGCAATCAACGAATTCTTTGATTTGAAAAGCTCCTTTCCTAATCGACCTTCCGCCTTCCGTTATTTGATCTTTTTATGGATCTTCTTATCTTATTAAGTAGCTAAATGAAGTATCATCAATTGAGAAATGACAATAAGTGATGTTCGATATCGCTTCTGTGCGCAGAGTATCGAAAGGAACCTCTCGGAGAAGTTCCGGGCCTCGGCATCCTTTCTTATCTATTTTCATATATAATATAAAGAGAATAGAAAGCGTACTGACTCTGACTGCTATCTACGATGCGATCAGGGGGGAATAGCGCAAGGGCTTAAGTCATCGATTCAAATCCTATCTTTTTTCGGTATGCCGCTCCGCGAGCAAGGAGCGAGAAAACAAAGTGGGCTGTGGTGATGTCAGAATTTGCACCTATTTGTATCTATTTAGTGATCAGTCCGCTAGTTTCTTTGATCCCACTCGGTGTTCCTTTTCCATTTGCTTCCAATAGTTCGACCTATCTAGAAAGCATCTTTAGGATGAACTTGTCAATGTGTCTGCGGTGTATGTGCACCCAAACATGTAGCACTTGAATTCTGCATTAAATGACCTATTCAACAAAAATCTTGGATAATATTTTCTTTTTAGTGAACATTTAATGTAGGGCTGCAAACGAACCGAACGGACACAATGTGTGTTCGTTAGTGTAACTTTATGTCTTAATTGAACAAATGAACAAGCTAGTAAATATAAACAAACATATTTTCTTGTTCATATTTATTCGTTAAGGTAATGAAGTTGCCGTATTCGTTTTTGTTCGATAAAACGCTAAACTAGCATAAACGGACACACCCCCACCCCCACCCCCACCCACCCCATATAAAGGAACGTTACTGACCAGCATAAACTAAGTTCCAGAATGTAAATGGAGGAATGGTTGATGAACAAAAAGACTTGCTCAATTATTTTAACAAACATAAACACATACACCGTTCAGTGAATGTTTAATTGTTTGCAGCCCTAGGAACATGTAAACTGCTAATGTTTAAGTCCATGTCAAACTTAGAGCACTCTTACCTTATAATTTAAACATCGTACAAGTTTATAAAATTTTAAGTAAGGATATACAGCTTGGGGTATACAACTTTATATAGAACATCAAATATATATAATTCATATTTGATAACTGAACCAATTTCAAGTATTATATAAAATTACATAAAGTATATTATTATAGCAATGATATAATTTTTTCAATAAAGTGCTTTACGGGGTTGATGCATCAAAAATGCACTTTCGAAGACTTTCATCCCGTTTCCTTTATGGCCAGAATTTTGGATTTCAATCATTTAGAGATAAATCATAATCCAAATCGTTCATTCAAAGTGAATGGTCTGATATTGCCACCTTAGCTAGCTTGCAACGCAGTTATGTGGTTCGTAAACAGTGTTGTGTTCACTCAAGTTTATGTTACTAATTAAGCCATATACTTATTTTCTTTCCTTTTATGTGTTTTGCAGCACCTCACAATGTTCCTAATTATGGATCACCTGGGGTTGGTGGAAAGTTTCAGAACCACCATTTTCAGAACAATAAGGTTATTAACTTCTACTAGCTTTGCCTCTGTTTCACACCCAAATCATGCTTTTCCTACTTGAAATTTCTAACCCCACTCCATAAGCATATGATGGCTTAATTTCTAAAAACCTGACCTAATAATTATTTGATGTCAACCTTCTTATCATGTTTATTTGCAGAATCAATAATAATGCTGTTGCATATATTTTCTGAAATCTGTTCATTTAGTTAATCTTACTGAACACTTTCTGGTGTTTTGCAGGAGGATGTGAGTAACTCTGTGACTTTGGGTGTCGCGGACGAGCATATAGGGATTGTTGTTGGCCGTGGTGGTAGAAATATAATGGAAATCAGTCAGGTAAATTAGAGTGTGTTACTTATTTTCATTTCATGCATTTTTCTGTCTTATTGACTTCCCTCCTTGCAGATTAGTGGAGCACGAATTAGATTTCTGAAAGAGGTGATTTCATATCCGGGACGCATGATAGGTATGTAGGTCTTCAATATTTTCACTTTTCCAAAATATATCTAGAGAATACATTTGATGCCTTGGTTCTAAAAAACGCAAGAGTTGCTCCATGTATAATCAAATAAGATTTACACTTAACCAAAAGCTGCACCTCTCTCAACTCTTTTACATATTAGCCTTTTTATTAAGTACATCATTCATAGTTTTTTCTATACGTTTGGTTATCTTTACATATTAGCCTCCTACATACTGTAATTTTGATTTGGATACGCATGAAGTGCTGCCTTAAGGACAGAGGTGTTTTTTCACACCCGTGGTGCGCTTTTAAAACCAAGTTTGTTGCATTGTTAGTATACATTATATCTTTCACGTAAGAGGCCTCAAGAATGGTGCACATGTCCGTCCATACTTATTTAAGTAGTTACATTTGCTATGTTTCATGGCTGGATGCAAATCTAGAGGGGCTCTCGTTAACCTAATACACACTGCAAGTGCAAATAAATTGTACTAAAATGAATGGAGATATCCTTGAAAACATCTAATCTTTTATATTTTTATTCTCATTCTCCCTAACTTCGGTTGCTCAAAATAACCAGAGGTGGTCAGATACAAGTGTCTGGTAAGAGTAAAAATATATTTGGGTGGAGACGGGCCACTTTGTTTTGGGTCGGGTTGGATTGACACACACGCTAGATTTTATAAATTCTTTGAAAGAAAAATGTACCTAACATAATCTCACTCATAGTATGACTATCTTTATGGTTTGGGGATGGTGTGATCGGGGCAAACGTTACATCTATTCTAAGGGTAGAGAGGATGCTCCAGTTGAGACCTCTGGCTTAAAAAGAACTTTTTTTTCTTGTGTAGAATATAATATAGGATAAGTTTTTTAATAAATACTTAGTTGCAACTGCTAATTGGAAGAACAATATTATTACAAGAAAAACATAATCCTTAAACTAAAATGATTTGAGGTTGTATGCATTAAGAATTACGTGCGAGTTTCAGCCCATTTGGCCAATTCAAAAAGCAGGTCCTAAATAATCCGCATAGATAAATTACACGATGTTTATGTTCTTTTGTCCAGGAAAGTAACAATATCAGGATCACAAAGGGCAATCCAGGTAGCAGAGTCCATGATTATGCACAAAGTGTCTTCAGCTTCGGCTCCACCACCAGATGCAACAGTCGACCATCTTTCGGTTGAAAATACGCCGGCCATCTAAGCTCTTTTATTTATTTATTTTCTATATCATTTGTGATGGAGTTGAAAGAGAGTGTTAAAGTGGAATCTAACATACAAAGCGATCCATCCTATAAAAACACACACCGACAAGGTTTTCGGTAGAGAATGATCATGATGTAAGCAGTGGACTGTGACAAGGTTTAATATTATGTAGCTTTTTGTCTTGTGTTATAATTTTGGTAATTATTTACTATCTCGTAAATTAAATGTATTTTTTTACTAAATTGTGTGAGAGTACGGTAAGCAAAATCATTTAAGGGTTGGTTGACAATTTCTGAATAATTAAATGCTGAACTAATAGCATGTCTGAATCATTAAGTATTGAACCATTAAAAGGTTTGAACCATTAAAAGCTAGCATCTCGTTTAATTATTCAAAGACAAATGTCTCATCAATTTTGATAAGAGATCTTAACCATTAAGCATTAAATCTCTTAACCATATATCATTTTATTATAATGTTTAACCATTCAGAGGTAACGTAATTTTTTACTGTACATTTATATTAATAAAAGGATCCGAAATAAGATTATTCAAATCAAATCCATTAGAACCAATATCCTACTTTTGAAAATTTCTGTTAAAATTTTTTACCAATAAGAACTTATTTTTTTTCTTTTAAATCTCTAACTTTATAACCAATAACATAATAAGATTACAAATTACACTTAGAAATAACACAATTCAAATACCTAATTTTAATATCAAATCTTTAATTCATCTTTTAAATTCTTACTTTATATACCTAATTGTATAAACGTAAATATTAGAAATTGAACTACATAACCATTGATTTTTCTAACAAATAACACTTAAATAAACTTAAATATTAAAGATTGAACGACATTAATCCTAAATCTCTAATTTCATAGTGTAATAGAGAAAAAAAACACTAGAAATGTTACCTTCAAGTGGGTAGGTAATTGGTTAAAGATCACATGTAGGTAATGGCAAGAGCGGTCATAGCAGGAGGCAATTTGGCGGTGGTCAGCCTGACGATCAGCAATGGGGGCGTGTTGTGATTAGTATTGTGGGTGGATAATGGCTGACTGGCTGTGACCTAGGGAAAGGATGAATGGTCTATGGGGGCATGGGGCGATGTATGGTATTTTTTATTTTAATTTTATGTTTGATTGAGTTATGAGTATTTGGTTTAATTAGTTACACTTTTTAAGTTGTTTATTGTTTTTTGGGCTTATTTTTATTTTGGGTTTATTAGTTATTATTGTATTGGACTATTGTGTATTTTTGGGTTATTAGTTATTTATGTTTTTATAAAATTTAATGTTTTTTTAAGTGTTGAGTTTAAAAAATTTTAGGAGCAACGTAATATTTTTTTAGGGGTAACGTAAAACCGTAATTTTTTTGTTTTTTATTACGTAAACCGTAAATACACTAACCGTAAAGAGTTGCGGGGTAGCTTCTGCTCCGAAATTAGCTTGTTAGATTTTGGTTCGTTTGTAAACGGGTCTAGCAGCTCGGTATGGTTTGTAAACGAATCGAACATGAACAAATGTAAGCTCGTCCGAGCATGAGTAAATGTAAGCTTTAACTGGTGCAGTGGATGTGACAAATGGTTGCAGCAGACATGTTCAACGTGGGTTTAACCGTAATTTATTAGATTTTACGTTTAGATTTAATTGCGTTTTAATTTTGTACTAATATTGTATGTATATTTGTTAAAATAACTATTGAATAAATGAGAAGCTGGAGTTTTGTATTTAACTTTATTTTGAAACCGATCAGAACACCCGGTTATAAATCGAACCGAATTCGAGTATAAACATTTTGCTCGATTTCTTCAATTTGAATCAAACCGAGATGGTTGGTTTGTAAATGAATCAAGTTCAAGTAGACCTTCGATTAGTACGATTCGTTTCGTCAACAGTCCTAAAACTCAAGCATGGCCCAATAAATATGTCACATATACGAGGTTGAAGGGTCGTAATAGGAAATTTTTTTATATTTAAGTAATGAACTAAAGGGTATATTATTGTATTATATGAGTTTTTTGTTAAAAATTAAACTAAATAGAGGAGATAGAAAAATAGAAACATGATCAGTGCTAACACAAATCTACTCCACACTTCCTTTCCTTTAAATTAAATCCTATAAATAAAATCCTTAAATCAAAATTAAAATAACGTTAAGTTCAATTATTTATCTATTAATTATAATAAACAAAAGTTTTGAATTGCAATATCTATAATCTATAAAATTTGATAAAACAAGGTTTTTTTAAACACTTGTCATTCTATTAAACCACATTTTTGTTACTTATCATTTTTCTAGACACGCACACATAAATTTTCACTCCTAAAGGGTATTAAAGTAATTTAAATACTAATACAAATTTCTCTATCTTTTAAAAAGTAATTTTATTAATTGTTATATTTCTCTCTATTATCTAATTATTTTTTAAAATCAAACTATCTTTTCATCTTTTAATTAAAATCTAAATAAAAAAAACTAAAGTTTTGTATAATCTGAAATTTTCTAAAACACTAAATATTTTTAAAAAAAATATTTTAAGTAGTTTTGTTTCTAAAAAAATTATATACAGATGAAATATTTTAAAACAGTCTTATTAAAACAATCAGAATAATTACAAATCATAGTTTTAAAAAACAAGATTTCTATAAAAAAATATCTCATTATAAAAAATCTTAAAACAAATGGTTAAAAATGAAACTATTTAGATAAGAGAGTTAAAAATAGTATAATTATGTTATTTCTTGAAATATTACATATATATACTTTTCATTATATTTTATAATAAAATATTATACTGTAACTATTTGTGTTTATTTTATATTCCGTTTATTTAATGAGTTTTTAGCATATCTATCTATCTAAAAAAACTAAAAATAAACGTGAAACAATTATACACCTTATTATACTTAATTTCTCAGTTCTCTATATTATTAATAATAAAATTGAATACTAATAATATTACTCATACCATTTTTAAATTAAAAATGCATAATTAAATGAACTAAAAACCTATTTTTTTTATTAAAAACACACTTTTAAAAACAAAAATTTTATAAAATATAGAATACAATGAAATAATTAAAAAATCATTTTTCATAAAAAATATATTTAAAAATCATAATTTTTTATAAAACAAAAATTTTAAGAACAATACATTATTGTTTATTTACTTAGCTATTTATACATATTTATAATCATATTTTATATTCAAGCATGATTCTATAATACATAAAATTTTATTAATAATTATTTAATATTTTATTTATTCAATACGTGTATTACATGAGAAGTAACATAATATCCTTATATTATAGCCTCTAGATTTACGTTTTTCCATCTATAAAATTTTCATTTATCTATTTCAGTTACTTCTTAAAAACTTTTAAATTGATTAATTTCGATGTAAACGTTTTCAAAGTTATTATGATTTTAAATTTTAAACATTAAATGTATGATAACCCCAATAACTTTCTTTTTAAATACATCATGTAAAATTAAATGTAACTAATTCATTAAAATTCATAAGACTTAGACATGTTAATATTTTATTTTTTGAAGATTTATGAATTGTTACTGTATAAGTAGTTTTTATTTATGTTAAAACAATTTTATATGCCACAAGCACACAAACAAAATATATTATCTATATGTATATACTAATTAATAAATAAAAATTCTAAAGAGACATTTGACGTAACCCTAGAGCCCATCCATAAACTTTTTTTTGCCTAAAGGCCCATTATTTTAGGAAATTAAGTAAGTTCTTATTAATCAATATCATAATAAATTTATTTCCCATCATTATTAAATATTTGGATTAATTTCAACTTAATTAAACAAATATTTATTGTAATTTTTTCTTAGATCAATAAACATGTAATATATGAGAGTTTAGCCTAGTTAAAAATATGCCACAATTTATGAAATGAGATTCGTAGGGTGGTACATGAATGAAATGAAATTCATAGGGTGGTACATGAAGGGACAAACTTTCTAAACATCGTATGCGATATTGAAACACATAAAAACCAATTCCCTCTTTGGCATTGCTCAAAGCCGACCTTGAGGAGGGGCAAGATGAACTTCTGTCCACGCTTTAGGAGCACAAATATAATATTGTTAGCTCATTTTATTTCCCTAGTTATATAATTAGAAGCTTATTTTTAGAAAATAAAATGCCCAAATCTCAGGGTTCATGATCTATTATTACTTGTTTAAGTATTTTAATGGTCAATTAAGCAACCCAACAAATATATAATAAAACTAGTACCGATTGAAATTACATGGGAACAAAATATATATTGAGTAGACTTAATAGTTAACCGATAACTCGTGAAGATAAATATAAAAATCATAGTAATATATAACTATTACGATATGTCATTGTTAGACTATGATATTACTATGTTTATTGCTAGACATATATTTTCATTTAAAATAATTAGTTTATATAATTAAACTTGTTAGAGACTAGAGACCTTTTTTCCGGTTTGCTGAGGACACTAAAATTCTCAGGTTCGATCCTGACATTGCTTAAGATCTTTTTAGTTTGTAATAAATCACAATCAGCCTCTCAAGTTATATTTGTTGGGTATGAAATATTACTCTAGTTCAAATATAAAATAAGAAAACTTCATCTAAGAAGTAAAGATTATTAGTAAAATAAATGAAATGTAATATAAAGGGTAATATCTTTTACACATAAACATGTTTTAACTTGAAAATAGTGATCTCTTGCACTAACTTGACTAGAGATAAACACTACTTGCTAGACGCCTAGACATATTTGACGATAGCGATCTCATGCACATTTTGAGACTGTTTTGTTTCAGTCGCAAATCCGTCACAAAATGAAGAAGGAAACATGATATATAAAAAATAAAAAATATACATATTTTGATCACAAACCAGTCAGAAACACACCCATTTCTTTTGAGTTGCAAATCTGTTGAAAAAAAAGGATAAAAAAAGATTAACAATAATATTTGGTTACAAATTGTTTGTAAAATCTGTGACTGCTTCATTTCAATCGTAAATAATACGGGTGTAAACGAGTCAAGCCGGCTCGCAAGCTACTTGGGATCGGTTCGAAAAAAGCTCGAATCGAGCCGAGCTTAAACGAGCTTGAGCCCGAGCTCGAGCTCACATAATGGCTCGTTTACTAAATGAGCTCGAGCCCAAGCTTTAGATATCGAGCTCGAGCCGGCTCGCGAGCCTAAACGAGCTTTTGGTTTTATATAATTTTTATTTACATATAAAATCTATATGTACATAAATCATATTTATTATATATATTATTATGATAAAATTAATCAAATAATATATATTATGTTAAATATAGAAAGTTTCATTATAAAAATATAAAAGTAATTATAAAAATATAAAAAATTAATAATTTAACAATAAACTAGCCAAGCCCGAGCCGAACTCGAGCCTGATAATTTTTTGACGAGCCGAGCTCGAGCTTTAGAAAAAAACTTCAAACGAGCCGAGCTCGAGCCTAAGCGAGCTCGGGCTCGGCTCGGCTCGGCTCGTTTACATCCCTAGTAAATCATTTAAAAGGAAAATAACAAAGTTTTTAGAAAAAAATCGAAAGCTTTTCAATCCCAAACAAATTTTAATTATTAATTTAATCTAACCTATAAAAGGAGAAACATTAATTCTAGTAAAACTTATATATAGAAATATATAACCGGTTTTTTATAAAACACATGTCATTATTCTAGCATATAAAATGACACGTGTTATCATTTTAGCATTTTAAAAAAGTTATTTTCCCGTATTTCTCTCATAATAAATATGAAAGTTATAAAAAAAATTAATTTGACTTTCCTTTTTAACTAAAATATATTAAAACAAATATATTTATATGTGTGTTTCTTATCTCTTTCATATTAAATGATAACTATTGTAAATAAGTAAATTAAACTATTAAACGTATAGAATATAAATGTAGTTATTTTAATATTTTCTTAATACATATTATATATAGAGTAATAATTTATAATTCATTATGTGTTATAACTTTTAAATATTTTTATATTTTTATTTCACCAATGGATAATAATAACATCTAGAAAATAAAATATTTATAAAACTAATGATTTAAATTATGTTTTATTTATTACACCCATTTATTACATGGGCTCTAACCTAATAAAACATAATACAAAGAGTGAAAAGAGTTTATTAACATTTAAAATTAAAATAATTAACATATTGGTTGTAAATGTAAAATTTAAATGAAGTAAATAATTATCCTATACACATGTTCTACAGCTTTCTAATGCGTAGGTTTTGTTTGACTAGAGTGAGTATCCATGGAGAAAATGAGGAGAAGAAAAAAGCCGAGCAGTTGTTGTTGTGATGAAATACAGAAGAACAGGAAGCTTTGAGAAGATGAAAAGAGAGAAAGAGTGAGGATATGGGTAAAGAGAGTTTTAAAACCTTAAATGCAAAGGTTAATTTTATCTCAAAAGAAAAAAAAGTTGTTTTGTCCATACAAAAATGTGTAAATTAGTTTACTTGAGTGGTAGTATTTTAATCTTCTACAGGGAGGTTGTAATTTCAAGTTATATAAGAAGTATTAAAATACTGTTAGTGAGTTGAGTTTTAATATAATAAACTTTTTTTTTTTGAGATAAAGTAGTTTTATAAGCAGTAAAATATTATTGGTGGGCTGTGTTTTATCATAATGAACATTCTTTTGAGACAGGGATTACTCTATATATATTTTTTTATATTCATGCAGAAAAAAAGTAATAATAAATGGATTATGAAATGCGCAGCATAATTTAAAAATTATAACTTGATTATAAAACTTTTAATTTATTTATAGGTTTTGATGGTGGTGATTTTAGTCTATCGATTTTTATGTTAACTTTTTTAAAATCATTAATATAAATATTAATAGTTTTTTTTATCAATGCTTATAAATCTAAATAATGTATAATATGAAATTAAATTAACTTATAAATAAGAACTTTAGGTAATAATCAAATTATATTGAGCATTAGAAAATCTATAAATATCTGAAAACTTCTTTGTATACAAAATTTAATATTCTTTTTGTAATTTTACCATGATTGTCTAATATTAATAATTTTAATTCATGTCTACACAAAACATGAATTCAAGGGACAAAACATGAAATGATTACACAAAAGTTTGGACTATCTTTGTGATTTTTAAAATTTAAGAGCCAAACATGCAATTTGTTTAAACCACATGGACAATTTATGTAATTTTCTCTTTTTGTTGACCAAAACAATAAATCAATTTCTTGCTTATATCAATTAAAACTAAATCAAAGTTTTATGCTTTCATAAACAAAAACATAAATTAATCAAATTAATGTTAAAAAACCAAAATACTAAAGTTTATATTGAAATCAAAATCAAATCCTTAAATCGTACGAACCACTAGTACTATTGCAATCGAGATTTGTATATATGAGCATTGAATTGAGACTTTGCAGAAGAGTTTTTGTGATTTAAAACTTGGGGTGTGAATAATATTAAATAGATCAATGAATACGTAAAAGGATTAGTGGCTTGAACTTGAAACATAACGTGATTTGAGGTAAATCGAAACCATGATATTCTTGTAAATTGAAAACGATATGAAATGGTTCATCTTTCTGTTTAAAAATTGATATCATGATTTGGGAAAATCAAAACCCTGAATTGATTATTTGAGACCTTTGGTTTGATAAATTATAAATTCAGTCGAAATAAAAGATACGTATGGGGTTTCTTCTCCTTTGCATAGGACGAGTGAATTATTCCACCATTTAATTACTTGTGTTGAATAAACAAGGATTCAACACATTTTAATTCACAATTGTTGAGATAGAGTCAACTTGTTTTTGAATGAAAAATAAGTCTATAACTTGTAATGTTTTTCAAGATTTTATATTGAAACCATCAAAATGTCTTTTGCAATGAGTTTTTTCAAAGTAGGATTGGTAGAAAATTAATTTAACAAAATGAGTGCTTTAAAAAATATTTATCAAAATAATTTTTTACTAAAAAGTTAAATTTTCTTATTTATAATATAATTGGATAAAACTATTTTTGTTTTTACTAATGTTATTTAAATAAAATTAAAAGGAAAAATTTCAATATACAAATCAATTTAGCATCTCTCATGATTTAAAAAAATATTTTATAGTTGTTTTTATGAAGGTTTTTTTTTTCAATAACGGTTTCTCATAAAAAATATTAATATTCTTTCATCAGTATTTTTTAAGGTCTATTTATAAAATACTTGTTCTTATATAGAAAAGATCTTTTTTATAAAACTAAATGATTTATGTAATTTTTTTAAAATAAAAATATATATTAGATAACTATTTTAAACATAAATTTATATATAGTAATAATCATTTATATAAGTATATACATAAAAGAAAAAAAATAAGCATCGTATACATACAACGTTAGTTTCGCCTAGCAAGTCAACTCGATCTCGACATATGAAGCTCGAGCTTATAATAATTTATTAAATGAGTCGTAAAATGAATTTGAGCTTGTTTAAGCTAAGTTTAAGTAGAGTTTTTAGCAAGTCGGTCTCGAGTGGCTCACGAGATAGGGTGACTCGTTTCTCCCTTAATTGTTGTTGGAAGTCTATTAGCAACATCCATAACATCAGCAATTGAGGATTATATTTATAATTCGTAAAATAAAATAATAATAAACCATTAACTATTTTTGTTTTGTCGTGATATTTATATAAAATATTTTTAAAGAATGTATTTTTTTGTTAAAAATAGTTTTTCTTATTATTTAAGCTACTTAAAAATATTTTCCCAAAAATACATTTTTAAAAAGAATAAAAAAATAAATGTGCCTACTTTTGTGTGAAATTAAAACAAAGTTATAGTAATTTTTTTTAACTTTTCTATGTAAAAATAAGATTTAAAATTAAGTATGAGTGAATTAAAATCAACCAAAATGTTTTAGAAAAACTTTATGTTCTTAATTACGACATATAAAATAAATGGTTTTACAATGTTATGAACCTTTGTACTTGACTATTTTTAAATAATATTATTTTAAAGTGATATAAGTTTAATCAATAACATTATAATAAAAAAGCACTTCCTTAAACACCTATTATGATAAATAAATATTCTATATAATTATTTAAAGAAAAAAAACTCACTTTGTAATTATAGTAATAGTTAATTTTATTCGAATGCATCATGACTAATAATAAGGACGAATATATTTTTAGACGGGAAACTAAAATAATAGAGGCTTAAGAAAACCACACGTGACATTAAATGTATTGTTTTATTAATAAGTATAAATGATTAAAAAAAATATTTCGGGCCCTGGACCCCCTCACCCGACCCGGTTCAAATCTTAACTTTACAACTATAGAAGAATATATACATAGCACAACTTTGACCTTTTACTACTACTATTATTAGTTTTCTTGTTATTTTATGTGAATTTAGCGTACTTTGTTGATGTTTTAAGGTAACATGATAATTTTAACACGTTGAGAGGTTATGTTGTTAAGAAATAGCGTTAAGCTAACTTAAGAATTCGAATTTCCGATGAGTGCGCAACATTGAAATCACGAGTGAAAAGCATGCAGCGAACCGTGCAGGAGTACACACTGAATCATGATAGTATTTAATAGTAACCAAAAAACAAAAAAGTTAACTTTAAACTAATAGAATTATAAGACGTGACATAATAATATAATACTATACTTAGATGTAGATCTCATTTCACAAGTAACAACTTATTATATTTCATCAAACCAACTACAAAATATTAAAAAATATACTTTTATGAGCCCCGATATTTAAAGTTGCTTGTTTTGAATATAAACACACGTTATTTGATTTCTTCTATCTTTGAAAAAACTGACATGAAGCTCTGACTTTAGGGTATTGGTCGATGGACCATCGTCCTCGTATGACTGCCGTTGACCAAAGAAAAACCCTACTCTCCGGCGGCTTCTACCCTTTGTTTTTCTTTCTCAAGGTCCACCATCAATCCCATTATATTATTATTATTATTATTATTACTATTATTACTGTTATTGTTATTGTTATTGTTACTGTTACTGTTATGTTACTGTTACTGTTATTATTATTATTACTATTATTACTGTTATTGTTATTGTTATTGTTATTGTTATTGTTATTGTTATTGTTACTGTTACTGTTACTGTTATGTTACTGTTACTGTTACTGTACTGTTACTGTTACTGTTACTGTTACTGTTACTGTTACGTTACTGTTACTGTTATTATTATTATTATTATTATTATTATTATGACCATAACCAAACGAGTCAAGTTGGGTCGGGTCAGGGAATATCGATATCTTTGCCAGGTTGGCATGGCTCGATTATCATAACAATATGAAATGTTGAGTTTGATATTGGCTCGTGAAAAGTCGAGCCAACCAGTTTAACTTTTCTTTGAACTCGTGGGAAAAAAACGGCACATCATAATATTAACTTTTCTTTGACTATATATACATACATCATGTCAAAAAGAATTATCCTTCAAACCCACCTTCTTTTTAACGGCAACAAAAGGATCGAATTACACCTTTTTTATTGAGCTTGTTAATGAGCCTCTTTAGTTCTATCCATGCAAGAAAGTTAAGACTCATTTCGGTTCTTTAAACAAAGACCAGTTTGATGATTAATTCGATCTATGATCTCCATAGATTCGATTTGTTATTGCCTACTAGCGGGGTGTCCGTGTGACTGAGTCGATCTCCAGACGAGTTTTTTTTGAGTGAGCTTCTGACCTCGGTTAAATTCCAAAATTTTGCACAATAAATAAATTTCTTTATTGACCAAAAATTTTAATTGCTTACCCAACTTAGCCAAAAGTACATGAATACAATGTTTAAAATTGGACCGCACAACAAACCGATCGTTTATGTAGTTGATTGGTCGAATATAGAACCAGATTCCATTATATATAAAATAATTATATATATATATATATATTATATATATATATATAATATATATATATATATTATATATATATATATATATATGTATAGTTCAAATACAAAATAAGAATAGCCTATATGTTATAGAGTGGATTTACACTGAATTAACTAAAATATGTATAATAACATTTTAAATTTAATAAAAAATGAGATGCTAAAATACAAATTATTTTTTTTGAAATCCAGTTTCACCACCAATTTGGTTCAACTATTTCACCGGTTTGACTGGTAACCAGTCTTTATGGCCCTATTGATTTAGGAGTTGTTGCAAGACTGGTTGTTGACGGTTGTTAGCGAAGGAGTGTGGCTATTGGCTAATGTCCCTTTGAAAGCCATTTGTTCAATTGAAACTGTTCAAATACACATAATCGGACCGGCTTAATAACTTGTACCCAATCCAACCGGTCCAATTGGCTATTCTGATATGGTTTTGGAAACTGTGCATGAAGGGCATTCATGGATTAATTTTCTTAAGGTAAGAAGACTTCAGTTTTTTCAATGGTTTGTTCCTATGAATTTTGCTTTCAACCATCGATGTGAGACTAAATAAATCAAAAACCCTTTGGTTTAGCTCTAACGAATTGTAAAATGTGTTTTAACACTTATAATTGCTTAAAGTTTTAAATTTTATGTAAAATTACTTTTCTGTCATCCTTATATGTATATAATATAACACTTTTAGTTGCTTAAAGTTCAAAATTTTATGTAAAATTTTGTTCTTGGTATATGTATTATAATATGATACAGATTAATAAAATAAGCCATTCAAAAAACTACGCATGACATTCGAACCATGGTAGAGTTATGATCCAATGAGTTAAAATTTGCTTTATTCAACCTTGATTTGTTGGAAAATTGTTTGATCTTTTACAAATCTTGTCTCTGAAAGTTACAAAAAAACAAGACCTTGACTTCTGAAAATAGAGTGATAAGTTTTACTTTTTGTATCATATTAATAGTGGCAAATAATCTCCTAGCATATTATGTTGGATATTTTAGTGTAATTTGAGATTGCGTATGACATTCAAATAAGCCTTATTTGAATGTCATCGGGCCTAACAGGGGATCCAAGGGGGCAGCGCTACCGAGAGAAGCAGGGTCCAAGGGGCAAAGCCCCCGATTGGGGTTGAGCTGCCAAGTCAGCTTGAAAATTTTTATATTTAGACAAAAGTCCTTAATTGAAAATGCATTAGAAATTTAATTTCGGGCCAAATATGTATTTGTGGAAGTTGAGGGACTAAAGGTGTAATTTACCCCCAAGAAACAGTTGTCTTGAAAACTAAAAATACGCTCCTGTGTATTCGGTTTTCTATCCCCTGATAGAAATTCGATTTCTTTATCTTCTCAAAATTGCTTGATTAAAAATCCATACAAAAATCTAAAATCAATCTAATTTTATCCAATAAAACGTTGGTAGACACTCCAATTGTTTGATCTGAAAGTGATTCACACGACTTCAGATTTATCCAGTAATTTTCGAGAATTCCCCAATTAAAAAATGTAAATGCCGCGTGTTGTCATGACTTTACTTTTGTTTACGATTGTGTTTAAGTTGATTCACGGCTTCACTTTGTACACAGAATATTTAAGATTATGTATATAAAATATCTATCTTACTATTGTGAATAAAATGATTCATCTTGATGGTCAGTTGTTTGTTTAAATCAAACTACGATTAGAATCCGCACATAACTACAATTTTCTTTCCACGGAAAAAAGGTCTAAACTTGTTAAAAAACCAACAAATAATAATCGAACAATATAAAGTGAATAAATAAAATGAAAGAATGAACAAAAGTAATTAAATATATTAAAAACACACATATAATTGAACAGTAAAAGGAGAGGTGAAGGATACCATAGAAAGCTTGGATTAAGTGTCTTATCACCAAGCTACAATAACAACATTGTTTGGGAACAATTGTAAGATAGTTAATAAAGAGAAAAAAAAGAAGTTAAATTAAACAGGAAAAAAAGGAAAAAAAGGAAAAAAACGAGGCGGAAAGACTTGAACTTGCAACCTTCGTTTCCTCATGCACACCGCACAACAAAGCACCAACCTTGCTTTCTTTGTGGCAGTGACAGAGATTAAACAAAAGAAAAGGAGATCCGAAAGTTTCAGACGGAATACATATACATTTTCAGACGGAATACATGAAACCAAAATCAAAAGGGCCTAAACTCAATAAATATAAAAATTTCAGACAGAATACATAGACATTTTCACTTCTAAACAGAAAAAACGGGAGGGGGAATGGGTCAACTAACCTTCACCCATGGTTTGTGGTAGTAATTGCATATATCTTATCAAAAAATGTCACAACCTTTTTGTAATAACTGTTCTAAAGATGTTTTTTCAGAAATAAGAGAAAACGGTGCTCTTTCATAAGCTCTTTGGCTATTTGCTTACGATAAAGGAAGAGTAAATTTATCCGAATTCGGCTAAGCCGGAAAGAAAGAGTTAGATTCTCTTTGAGATGAAATGTGGCAATGTCCTAATCAAAACAGGCACATCGTCAGTGATTTCACTCAAGGCTCAAGGCATAAAGGCTCTTATTCCTTTTGCAATGGTCTCGGAGGGCCCTCGCTCTAAAGTGTTGATGGCAACTATTGAATGGAATTGGTGTGGTTCGCTAGCTCTTTCTTTTGAGATGAATGAATTTCAAATACAGGTTGGCGGTCGTGACTAATAAAAGGCCTTTCTTGGTACAAAAAAAATTGTAACCCTACATTGCAAGATTGTACTATATGCAGTCATGTTTATACTCGGTTGTTATAGTAACCGATCACAAGTTGTAATTTATAATAACATCTAATAAATGAGTAATTCTTTGTACACTTCACCATTAACTAGAATGTACATCTAGGCTTCACATTGAATTTTACCACATATCTCACCCACGTTAATCCTCACCTTTACACTTATAAAACAATTTATTTTGAAGATTTATAAATTTATTCTAAACTAATTGATTAATTACTTTTTCTTAAAAACTCATATATTCTCTTATATATATATAGCTTACATTTCCCATTTATTTAAGAAACAATTGAATAAAAGTGGTGTATTATTAATATCAATATAATTTAATGATTTATAAATATAAATTCAATATATGTTTTTAATTAAAGAAATAATGAAATTTCTAATTATTATATTTTCCCTTGATCTTAAAATAAATAAATTTTATTATATTTCTAATAAATTTTCTAATAAATTTTAATTATTATATTTCTAATAAATTTTCTGGCTATTATATTATTTAAGTAATCCTTGAATATAGTAATTCTCTTAAACAAGAATGTCAAATAAAATGATATCAACTAAACATATATAATTGCTCAATTATTATTGATTTTTTTATATTAGTTATATCCTTAGATCACTTATATTTTGTTAAATTATCCAATAATACAGGTTTTGGTAAAAATTAGTATTAATTACATGGGTGGTTTTTGTTGTTAGGCTTGATATCACTTTGGGTCCCTAACTTTCTAAAATTAAGATGTTGGTTCAACACTTTACACAAACGTAACAAAAATACCCTTAGTACTATAAACTAAAAATTAAAGTTAAACTAACTTTATGGGCCCACCACAACTAATCCTATTTCCTTTCTTATTCATCATCTAGACTACTATCTCATACCACCATCAGAATCTCCACTTTCAACCATCACCACCACCTTCGACCATTATCACCACTAGCACCACCTTCAACCATTATCACCACTAGCACCACCTTCAACCACCACCACCTTCAATCTTCAACAATTAGCACTTCAATCTTCAACTACCACCATCTTCAACCTTCAACCACCAACACCACTTACAACTATCATCACCAGCACCATCGTCACCACTGTCACAACCAGCACCACCATACCACCCACATAACACCGTCTTTTCCTATTTTTCTTCTTCAGAAGTTCACCCACCCAGTGTTTCCGGTCATCTTCTCCGGCAAAGGAAGATGATTATGAAAGAATACATAACAACAATCATTGTATACCATATCACTAGCAGATCTGGTTCATTATTCTCGAAGGGTGGTCGGCAAGGGTGGAGGGTGCGATGTGGTGGTCGACAAGGGTGGAGGGTGCGATGTGGTGGTGCGACGATGATGGTGATGTTGGCGGATAGGTTGAGTGAGAGTGGTAGTTTAAGGAGACAGGTGGAAGAAAGGAAGCATGGTGGTGACAGGTCGCTGGTGAAGATACATGTCTATTTAGTGGTGTTTCCTGGTGAAGGTGTTGGAACCATCTTTTAAATGCAAGGATATTTTAGTCATTTTAAAAAATTTAACAGTCAAAGTTAACTCATTCGTTTAAAGGACCATCATTGTTATATTTGTGAAAATTTTGTACTGATTTTGTAATTTCAGAGAGTTAGAGACCAGAAATAAAACTAGGTCTAACCACAGAGTCCATCCGTGTAATTAAGTCTAAAAATTATAAGTGACAACCTTCTACTAACAATTTCTAAAACACTTTATAAATTAAGCTATTCATCTATTATTTCTATTTCTATTACATGAAACTTATGTGTTGATGTTTGAAAGTTCTTTAATTTTATTGTCTTTTATCAGTTAACTAGGTTGATTTGCTTTCTTTATTTACACATATATCTTTTTCTTCATCAATTGTACTTTATGATTTTTAAATAAAAACTGTAAGGTCGAAAACAGAACATCAAACATGATTTACAATGAAATATTAAAGATTTATAAGCAGCTGTTGTATTCATTTTTTGTTACTTCATGCATGTAATTTCATTTATTAGAAATAGTTATACGCTAATGTAAAATGGGGTCTTTTCGATCACTCTTACTAAGTTGCATAAAGATTTGATGTATCTACTAATAACTTTATTCTTCGCCTTTGCGTATTCGTTAGTTATATTAAATATAGTAATATCAGTTTACGAATATAATTTTTTGTTTAACATGTATCCTTTTTTCATCTTGTTATAAATATATTATCAACATCTTTTAAAATTGTCATTTAATAAATTTCTTTAACATGTGTAATTTACATGTAACTAACCTAGTATATATATATATAACTTTAGTAATCGTGTGTTACACAGGTTAAATAAATAAAATATTATTATAATAATATTTATTAATTATAAAATGATATTCTAAAATATGATATAACTGAAATTATATATGAGAGATGACTATAAGTAATAAAATAATTATATCATTTTTTTTTAAATTTGTTTTAAAATTTTTCTTAATTAGAAATAACATTAATAAATATATCTCTTTCTTAATTTATTAAATTTAAAAAACTGTTAAATAATATTCTTAGTAATTGAAGAAATTATTTAATAGAAGAGAAACGGTAAAATTTTGATAAGAACAATTAAGGTGTTAACACATATCATCTCAAGATATATTTTTATTAAAATAGAAAGATAAACATGATATAGTTTAAAGTGTAACTTTGTTATATTGCGGATAATTTTCATATATAATATTATTTTTGCCCATAATTAAATTATCTTCTATAATTTTTTTTCTTGAAAATAGTTGTTTAATGACGTAGGTTCATGAAGTGTGGAGATTAACTATTTTACAGTAAAATCAAGAAAAAAATTAACGGTTCTTGATGGGATAATGTTAACATAAATCACGACAATGAATTCATTAATACCTTCCTACGTATTAACAATTTTTTTAACGGCCAACAAATAATTATAAAGTCCGGTCATTCGGGTAAACCTATTGGCGAAAAGTCACCCACGCCTGCGAACACAGACAGCTCTGGTGACCCGGCTCGCCCACCATTCCAAGGGAAACCCACCACCCAAAAGCCCACTGTGGTAAAACCCTTGGCCCACTATGGTAAAACCCTTGGCCCACTGTGGTAAAACTCTTACCCACTTAGAGTATATTGTATCTAGTGAAACTACAACACATGACCTTTATCTTGAAAAGTCATGGGATGTCTCCTTCTAAACCATTTTATTATAAATATGTATGTGTTTTACTTTGTTTTCATTGAATCAAAGAGAAGGACATTATGCCCTATTTTATACAAGAGAGAAAGCAAGCTTATTCCAGAAGGATCTATCTAACTAGAAATAACTAACTCTAACAACTAGAGAACAACCATGAACTAACTCAACTAATTCTCTCTAATATGCCCCCTTAAGCTGAACGGGGTGAAACCACATGAAGCTTGGACCGAAAGGAATTAAATTTAGAAGATGACAAGCCTTTGGTCAAGACATCAGCTAGCTGTAAGCTTGTAGGAACAAATCAAATAGAAAGCTCTCTAGACAACACCATATCACGAATAAAATGCAAGTCAATCTCAATGTGCTTTGTATGCTGATGAAATACGAGATTGACAACAAGATAAGTGGCTCCAAGATTATCACACCAAATAGTAAGAGAAGAAGATGGCGAAACATGCAACTCTCGTAACAAAGACATAATCCATTGTATCTCAGCAGCGGTATGAGCAAGAGCACGATACTCAGCCTTAGTACTTGACCGAGCAACAGTGTGTTGTTTCTTGGAACTCCAATTAATGAGAATAGGTCCAAGAAAAACACAATAGCCAGTAGTCGATTGTCTATCATCAGGACAACCAGCCCGGTCAACATCAGAATATCCATGCATATCATAACATGTGGAATGATGAACAACTAATCCATGAGAAACAATGCCACGTAGATACCGTAATATGCGCTTGACAATAGCCTAATGATGGTCAGTAGGAGTCTGAAGAAATTGAGACACCCTGTTGACTGCATAGGCTATCTCAGGGTAAGTCAAGACCAAATACTACAAAGCACCCACAGTACTACGATAAAGAGTAGGATCACCCAAAGGAACCCCAGCATAGCGAGAGAACTGTCTATCATAGGCAACAGGTGTGGATAAAGGCTTACACTGAGCCAATCCAGTGCGCTGTAAGAGATCAAGTAAGTAACATTGCTGAGATATATATAGACAATCATTACTAAACTCAGACTGGACTCCTAAGAAATAGGATAATATTCCTAAATCCTTGAGAGCAAACTGAGAATGCAAACGAGCAATCAGAGAAGTAACAAACTCTGAAGAACTCTAAGTGATAATAATATCATCTAGATAAACCAAGACATAGCAAATACTACTATCTCGCTGATAGACAAATAAGAAAGTATCAAATATACACTGAGAAAACCCACTAGATAGAAGAGTAGAAGAAAGCTTGGAAAACCAAGCTCGAGGGGTCTACTTAAGACCACAAAGAGCCTTCCGAAGAAGACAAACTAATGAGGCTAAGAAGGGTCAACAAAGCCAAAAGGTTGAGACATATATATTGTCTCAAATAAATCCCCATGAAGAAAGGCATTGTTGGCATCAACCTGTCGAATAGACCAACCACGAGAAAAAGCAACAGACAAAAAAAGATGAATAGTAGCATGTTTCACAATAGGACTAAAAGTCTTTGTATAATCAATCCCTTCTGTCTGATGAAAACCTTTAGCAACAAGGCGGGCTTTATAACGACTCACAGAACCATCAGAATTATGCTTGATCCTATAAACCCACTTACAACTAACAATGTTGGTAGAAGGAGGTGGAGGAACAAGATTCCACGTGTGGTTGGATTGCAATGCACCAAAATCAATACGCATAGCATCCCACCAAATAGAATAACACTGAGCATGTGAGAAAGAAGACATCTTAGTAGTAAGGGTAGTATCAACATGAAAGAGAACATGATCAGGAAACTGTCTAGGCTGACGAGTGTGATCACTAGAACGAGTGACCATAGAATAAGTAGGTGGAGGGGGAGGAGGGGGAGACAGAGAAGAGGAGGAAGGATACGAAGGTGGTGAAGGGGAAAACTGAGAAGATTAAGAAAAAGTAGGACAAACTAGAGAATCAACTGGATATGACGGAGGAGGAATAAAGAAATCAGGAATAGGAGGTGAAGAAAAAGGCACTAAAGATGAAGAGGAAGATCCATGAATCTCAAGTATAGACTCATGAAAAATCACATGATGAGATATGATAGTACGAGAAGTACATGGATCATAACATAATTAACCGCTATGACTGGGAGCATATCCAAGGAAAATGCAAGGAGTAGACTTAGGTGAAAGTTTATCCATACCAGAATCACCCAGATATGGATAACACAAACACCCAAAGGTACGAAGAATTAAGTAATCAAGACGAGTACCAAAAAGAACCTCATAAGGAGTAGAGTAGTGAAGAACCGGTGTAGGAAGCCGATTAATAAGGAAGGTTATTGTGACATAAGCATCATACCAAGACTTCTTCGGTAAATGAGCATGAAATAATAAGGCACAAGCAACCTTAGACAAATGACGATTCTTGCGCTCAGCCACCCCATTTTATTGAGGTGTATAAGGACAAGAGATTCGATAAGCGATACCAGACTTAGAGAGATAACGAGCCATATCTCCATAAGTCAACTCAGGAGCACCATCGCACTGAAGATGTTTAATGGTTGCAAGAAAATAAATTTTCAATCAAAGGGCGAAAAATACGAAAAGCATCAATAGCCTGTGAGCTTCTGGTTAATGGATATATCCATGTAACGCGACTAAAGTCATCAATGAATGCAATAAAATAATGATAACCAGATCTAGAATCAACAGGCAAGGGTCCCCAAATATCAAAACGAATTACATGTAAAGGAATAGTAGAATGGAATATAGTAGAATGAAAAGGTAAATGACCAGATTTTGAAATACAACATGAATTACATGGTTTATTTAGAGACTTAGAAGACAAAGATAACAAAGAAAGCCTAAACAACACGGAATCAGAAGGATGCCCCAAATGAGTATGCCAAAGCTCCCGAGAAGTAGAGAAAGTGGTAGTGAGAGAATAAAATTGATGTGGACTAGCTCGCATATGGTGGAGGAGTTGCCCGGTGTGAGTCTATACAGATAAACCAAAACATGAGAATAAAATAAAAACAGGATGACCAATCACAAGTTGTGTGATTAACAATAGATTCTTGGCTAAACCAGGAACCATAATAACATAGCGAAGCAACAAAGTATAACTTGATAAACGAATATAAGAAGATCCAATATGAGATATGGTAAGAGATATATCATCACCAACAATAACATGCTTAGAACCAGTGTAAGGAATAGTACCAAACACGATGGAAGGGTCAGAAGTCATATGTGCAGTAGCACCAGAATAGGGAACCCACGATTCGATAGTCTGAAAATTTTGTGAAATCAACACTAAGCCCAAAATATGGGGAAGCATAATTAGAGGCCCAATTGTGAGAATGTCTAGGCTCAAAACCTGTTGGAATAGGTTCAAGGCCTAAACCATAAGACTGTTGCAACCCATGAGTAGCAAACTGTGGAGGCCCAATAGAATGAGAAGGAAAAGATGGTCATGGACCTAACAGACCACTACCAAGACCAAGAGAAGGCCCATGAACCTTGGGATATCTGGTTTCATCAGCAAGACCATCAAGATCAACAGTAGCCAAATGAGCTGTAAAGCGATTAGAAGTTGGCCACCGAGGACTACCACGGCCACCACCAAAACGTCCACCACCATCGCGATCCCTAGAGTCGCGCCAACTCGAAGTGCCACCAAGACGAGAACTCTCAATCGTCGAGTAGCGATAATAGCATGTCGAGGATTTATGACCCGATTTAGCACAAAATTGACATGTAATCGGCTTAGATGTGTCTGAATGTGGAGGATTTGAAGTCGAAATAGTCATTACAGCAAGAACATGTGATGAGTCGATTGTCTTTGCTTCAATCTTGCCTCGTATGTGAGCAATTTTGACCTCAGTTGAGAATAGGTCAAAGTTTGGTCCTGATTTTCAACATTCATAACAAAATTTTGTAATCAAGACTCAATTCTTGAAGAACCTGCAATACAAACAAATCATCAGAAATTGGATCACCAATAGCATTAAGGGAGTCAACGATTTCTTTTGCTTCATTAAGAAACTCAATAATTGATTTGGAGCCTTGTTTTAGAAGATTAAATTGAGTGTGAAGCTGTGACTGCTTGGCAAACATTGTTTGAAGAAATGAATCTTCAATAGTCTTCCAGAGTGAAGATGTTGTTTCTGAATTTCGAGCAAGACTTACAATCGAGGGAGACAGAGTTGCTGTGATTAAAGCTTGAACATATTCATCGCTTTTCTCCCAAAGTTCTCGATTATCTTCTGGTATTGTAGTGTTTGATTTGACAAAGTTCATCAGACCCAAAGTCTTCAAGACAGTAATGATTTGATGCTTCCAATTGAGGTAATTACTATCATCTAGCGTAATAGATAGAAAATTTGCGATATTAGGAAGTGGATTGGTTGAATTCATTAGGGGATGAACTGATTCAGATGAAGAGGATGACGTTGAAGTAGTCATGATGAGGTTAAGTAGACAAGGAAGATTGAAGGTTGTCAGTGATAGAATGTTCACCGGAGTTCTGTCGGAAAAGATGATGGACTGCCGGAATTGTTGTCGGAATCCCAGAGCATATGCTCTGATACCATATTATAAATGTGTATGTGTTTTACTTTGTTTTCATTGAATCAAAGAAAAGGACATTATGCCCTTTTTATACAAAAGAGAAATCAAGCTTATTCTAGAAGGATCTATCTAACTAGAAATAACTAACTCTAACAACTAGAGTAACAACCATAAACTAATTCAACTAATTCTCTCTAATATATTTGATCTAGGACTCATTGGCTACGTATTAACAATTACATATAAATTCTTTGGTTAAGCCTTGACCTACTCATGATTAATCATATAATTGGTTGAGCTCCCCATGAGACTCAACCTTGACCTAGTTAAGAATCTAATTTTTCATTTGCTCAAGTAATTCATTCTTAATATACATATAATTTGCTTGAGCATCCATCCCATTTGCTCATCAGATTCAACTTTAGCTTGTTAAGCACATCTAATTCGCTTCATGTGATAAGGTCTTGACCTACTCATGATTTGATTGAGCTCCCCATCTAACTTGGTAATGATTCTTATGTGTGTGTGACGGTGTTTTGTTCATGTGTTTAATTTAAATTTGGGTATACAAAGGAGCACATTTTCTTGGTTTGGCAAATGAACGGCGTATAAGTAAGGTGTTAGCCTGCGTGTGACGATATTTTTTAAACTAAGGTTTATGTAATGTGCAAGTTTAACACAAAAATAGAAAATATGATGGTACAATATAGTTACAAAGATGACAATGTAAATTTTAAATCATATATGAAAATCAGATAATAAGCACAATATAATTAAACAAATCAGTTAAGACTGAGATATTACATACCATCTTAGAATCAAATGTTGTTAATTGATGGCAAATGTGGAAAACCAAAACACTTATAATCTAAATTGAAATATTGTAACATAAAAAACACAGTCATCCACAAACGTAATGATAACTACCTACTTCTGCTAAAGGGAAGTAGCATGTATAATAATGAAGGTGGCGGGAGTTTTTCAAAACCGGATCGAACAGTGAATCGAATGTTTTGTTAGTTTACTGGTTGGACCGGATATTAAAACTAGATAAAACTATAATTATTTCATAAATATATATATAAAAACATACTAAAAAATAAAACATATATATGAAAATCGGTTCGACCGGTCCAACCTCCAGTTCATCCGGTTCGACCACCGGCTCAACCGGTGCCGGTTCAATGCCAAAACGATTTTAAGCATCGAACCGTACCAGATTGAAGTCCAGTTTCCGGTCGAACCAGCTAGTCGAATCCTAATTTCAAACCAATGGTTGTAGAAAATTGAGGAGTGGGTCAAAGTCTATATATAACTGCCATAAACATACGATATTTAACAATGAGTTTAATTTTGTAGGTGGAATGGTCACTACCCATTATTTCCAGTCAAAGCAAAAAAACCAAGCCACTAACTTAGAAGAATATGACATGTAAGATAATGCCTGGAAGGGGAATTATAGAAAATAAAAAAGTGGGTTAGAGGCTATGAACACCATATATAGCCATCAATCAAGGTAACAAGTTTTTGAGTAATTTAAGCGGTCCGATTAGAAGTTGAGACAATCATTAGAAAATTGTGTGAAAACGGTTAAAACTCACAATGGTCAATATAATATATAATTCACTCCATAAGTTTAGATTATAACTTACTCGTGACTTTGTGAGTTTTAACCGTTTTTCACGTAATCTTCGTCATTAGATTGTTTTACGACATTGTTGAACACCTCATTTGAATTCCTTTTGTGGGATCTTATCGACAAAAGAGGATGTTTGAGGAAAAAAATGAAAATAATCGTTTTAGTAGGAATTCGTACCATGTTTAATTAGGCAAATATAAGAACCTGGTAAAGTGTTTAATTCGTGAATCTTTTTCTTTCAATTAAACATGTATTACATTTGAGCCTTGTGCTATTAAATTTGTATTATTTAAAACGGGTCAATAAGGTCAAACAACTTCTATACACTATTAACTTACTAGACGGTGAGGATGTTTGATCGTTAAAATCATGTTCAGCGTAATTTTTTGTTATTGTCTGCTTAGAAATGTAGTTTAAGCTATAGTTTCGATTCCCCTGACATTGTATTACCAATATTACGTATTAGAGTTCTCATATCTTCTAACAATCTATTATATAAAAAATATTATAAAACACACATACTCACGCAATCGATCAATGAAAATGACCGCTGCGAGATATATATATAGGATAATTTCAAAATTTGATCATTATGAGAAAAATAAATAAAATTAAATTAAAAATATTTTATTAGTGATTCGTATTTTTTAAATTATGTAATTCGATCTTTACTTACAAAGAGTGTTTACGTAAGTGCACAAAATTTAATATTGTGAAAGTTTACATATTATTGTGGAGAAAGTTGTTACACAACTATTCATTGCATATTATTACATAATATGAATAAAAGACTTTAATGAACAGTGGTATGTTCATGTTTTCATGTGTTGTGTACAAGCTGATGAATAGAGAAAAGGATCATTGTATCGTCATCGTCTTCGGACTGGATCACCGTCGTCGTCCGGTGCATCGCCGTCGTCCTGCATTTGCACCGTCACTACCATGGAGTGAAACCGTCGATGTGTCGGCTGACCATGTTGGGTTTGTTTCGACACCCCATTTAAGCAGGGTGAGTTCGAGCGTGGTTGAGGAAATCATAGGCGCTGGTGGTGGCGGCGGAGCATCCTGTGGATGATGTCGATATCGATATTTAAGCATGGCGGTGGCAGTGGCTTCTCCAATATGGCTTCGGCTTGCATGCCTTCCTTCTTCCTTAGGAAGCCCTAAACTCGCCGCCCGTTGTTGTCGCCCAAATCGTTCAATTTTATGATGCATTCAAGGGTTTTTGTGCCCGAGGTCAATGATGGTTGATTTCGCTCACCTGAGACCTGTAGTTGTCGGTTTCACTTTTGCTTGGCTTTCCGGCATTGTTGTTGTATATTCTCTACAATTTAAGCTATGATGTATCTCTTCCATTTGGTGTGGTAACCTAGCTAGCACACTTCGTGGCATTTAGATTACACGTGGTGTGTTCAGCCTTCTCTAATCTCTACGGGTGACTTCCTTCCCTATGTGCTATGAAGGATATGAGAAGAATTACTATTTGGCGCCACCGATTCGCTTCCATCTCTATGGTGTTAGAAATTGTGGTTACTCCTTCACCCTGGTTTGGTTATGTTTCTTCCTTTGTTAGGGTTTCTGTTATATAACCCTAGCTACGTCAGTTTGTGTTGTTCTTCGTGATTAGGCTTTCTAATATGAAATCCTAATTTGTTGGTTTGATGAACGTGTAGGTGTTGCTTTGAAACCCTAAACTGCTCGAGGTTCGATTCCCGCTAGTTGTTTCTATTGGCTATGATGACTATGATGCAGGTCGTTGCTTGGTGTGGCATAAACGAGGACAACAAATGAGATGTTTTTCACTTGCAACCTGTGTTGCAGCCACATCGGTCCAATAGCGAGATCTAAGCCACGTCGTGTGTTCTTATTGTGTTTTTTTGTCTTTGTATTGCTTATTGGTGGTCTCACTTGACTAAACCACACCTGGGTTTGATTTCTTTGTCTTCGGTCGTTCATCTTCCTTCGTTAGTCTACACCTTTAGGTACACCGGCGCTGGTTCGATTTCATATTTCTTGATGTGCTTTCTATGCTAAAAATCCTTTTTATTTGATGTTATATGCTATATACAGCTTCTACATTATGTTCATGTTTGCTCTTATTCGGCATATAAGTATACGATGGCAGAGTGTTACTAAAACCAGTTCATCTAGGACTCATGCTTGACAATTTTGGATTTCATCTTTAATCAAGGGTTATCCATTTTTCCTACTTCAATAATGCATGTGTGATGTTTATATGACAATGTTGGTTGTCTTGGTATTAATATTACGTGATCGATGCTTTTGTTTTTGCGTTTTAGTTTTAAAATTCAATAACGGTGCTCTTAAAATATACTGTTATGGAACTTCTTTTGTTATTCTGTCATGACTCAAAGGAATGGAGTAATGAATAAATCTATTATATGCAACGTTAATTGATGCAAGTATGTGATATGCACAAAGGAGGCAAGCTATAATTACACTTCTTGTATCCCTATATTGGTCATAACATTTTCTTACTGAAATAATGAGTCTGAAACTTAAAATGGGGGTTGGGGGGCTGTGTCGAAGTCGTCAAAAGAACAATAGAACCCGGTTACTAAATGTGTTTTATGTGTTAGTTATGTCTATTTAAACATGCATTTGGAGGGCAATCAGTTTAATGGATCATTTTTGACATCTTTGGCTTATATTTATGGATCGCAGGCTCTGTGAGTTCAAATTTTGTATTGGAAAGCATATTGAAATCTAATAATGTGAGTAAGAGGCAGCATATGTTATTTTGTTTCTTTTGCTACAGACTACTTCATAATATTTCTTCCTAATGTTGCTCCAATTTTACTTGTATATGAGTACAACATTTTTGGCCTGCTAACATTTATTCTTAGAACTGGATTAATCACACATGAAAATCAATTGGCAAGTGTAATATGGTCACTTACTGCATAGCATGGTGTTAGTTCGTTTTATTTTATCACTTCCAGCTACCGGTAAATTAGATAAAATCAAGGTGTGTGTTCATATTTATTTGATTATGTTGTTTGTTTGGAAATTGTGATTATTTAAGCTCCTAGGTTTTTCATGTTTACATCGGGTGTATAGAAATTAAAGGTAGTTTTATTATTACAAAGTTAAAAACAAAATTAGGTTTTACTTCACATATCATGAGTTAATAAAGTGTAAATGAAAAGGGAAGACGGTATCTTCATTGTGTTTCCAGGGTAAGTTCATTATGTATTTTTTGATGTTAGTCTACTGCTTTTATATATGATTGCAGCTTAATATGTTGAAAGAAAGATGCAAAGGTTTGTTTGCTGAATATGGGAGGCGATTCCTTGATGCATTTTCAGGGGAAATTATTGTTCTTCAACTTGAACTTAATTTATTTTGATGAAAGTTCAATCTTTATTTTTATATATAATAAATGAAAGGAGGTTTAGCCACGTGTCATGATTTTAAGTAATGTATCGCTACGTGACACATTCTTAGCAAACAATCACACGTGTCGTATTATGAGCAATATTATTTCAATAAACAATTGTCACATGGCTGATTTTAATGTAATTTTACAGTAACTTTAATTAGTAATCAATTTCGTCATTCAACTAATAAACTCATTATTATTTTCTATATATACTTTTTAATTACTTTCCGTTTACAATTAGCTATCAATTTTATCAATTACATCCAAAAATATTATTCTCACAAAATTAATAATTATAACTATCAAATATCAAATCATCTAAGATAAACATTCTCTTAAAATATCATATTTTTAAATTTTAAAATTTAAAATTTGAATTTAACGTTGCTAAAATTGTTAGACATCTGCCATTATACACTGGTATAATTTGATCGGACTTTTAAAAGTATTATTGAAAATCATTTCTTATCATTTTTATCATGTTGCTAATGTGGTTTAGTTTTAAACAATAAATTGTCACATGACACATTCTCAGCAAATAATTATCATGTGTCGTTTTCTCAGCAATATGATTTTAAAAAAATAATAATGATTTTTTAGAATCTAAGTCAAGCTATTTTAAACTGACAATTTCTGTATACTTTGAATGAAAATCTATTTTCAAAAATTGTAATAGTTTTAAAATAATATAACGCAACATTAATATATTCAACAAACATTGATTAATACCAAAATTAACGACCTTCACCTTTTAATATTTCTATACAATTATTTTCCATTATTTTAAAAAAAGTTAATCTGCTTGTACAAATTTTTAACAAATTCATAGTTTTTTATAATGAGTTTAAATAAGCAGACATGTTATCTAAGTAAACAAATGATAAAATTATCACGTGTGTATTTATAAATTACTTTACATCATTTAATATATGTTAAACATTTAAGTCAAACTGAAAATTTATTAATTGATATCACGTTGTTTCGATTTTAATTTCATTTTAGGAAACTAAAATGCAAGATAACCTTTTAAAACGGTGGTTTTCTAGATTTCAAAAGCTACTTACCGAATCAAGTTCTTTTGATCTATTACTTTTATAAATTTTGTATGTAACTATCTTAAAAATAGAGATTAAATTTAACAGTAATATTAAAAATGTATTTTTATCCCTAAAGTTTCTGTGATATCTACTGACATAAGGATACCGTTTAAGTTTTAAAGGCAAATCCCTCCACTCGTGTGTTTTGCGATTATTATAAACAAGAGTAAGGATCAATAATTATCAAGATTTATTTTTTAAACAACCAGTTTTTACATACGAACAATTGTATGTCATATTATCAAGAGTTATATGATAATATGAATTAAAATTGCTTATAGTGGATGACAATAGAGAACTCTAAAGTACAACCTAATACATCGTATACAAAAGGATTTTTAGATATTTGTATATACTTTGTGTTTTTTTCCATGTATTTAAATTTATCATGTAATTTTATTCTGTACATATATTTAATTATTACATTCTTATATATTATAGATTTATCTTCTCATGACTATTACCTTCTAAATGTATTTTAATGCAAATTTTAATTTTCAACCCGTATTGTCACACCCCAACCATGACGGCGGAAACGTCGAAGTGTGAGGGTTAAGATTGTTCACAGCCACACAACGCTATGTTAAAATATAAATGCCATTAATCAATTGTTTTCAAACATCACATACATCCACGTCTTACAAGAAAAATAAATAAACAAAAATAGGAATCCAAATGTTCATTTAAGTCTAGGTTCATATCCTAAGCTTAAGCGTTTCTTCAGTCATCATTAAACTTGCACATTACCTGAAACATGTTGAAAATAAAGTCAACTAGCAAGTTGGTAAGTTCTCATGGTTTTAAAATACAATAAGTATATATCATGAGAAAGAATGTGGCAATTCTAGTCAATGGTCACAGATAGTAAGTATATAGAACATGCATAGTTACAATCAAACCTTGACTGAATAATATGAATAAACATGATTAGCTAAGTGTATTTGGTTCCCTAGTGCACAAGCATACGGCTCCTAGGAGCCGGCAATCCCTCGGCTTTAGCACCAAATAGGCTTGTCAGACCCAAAGATCTAAGACTTCGCCAGGCTAGTTATAGTTAATGATTGCACACGTATGCCACATCTCATATACAACTTAACATATTCAAATAACCACGACTATATAAAGAATTGCACGTGCGTAATAAGTATCAAAGCGTGTATGAGTATGTTTGTATAACCAACATGTTTCACCCCGAAAGGTGTAAAATATATGTAAAATAGGGCATAAGAACTCCCATGATAATAAGAAGGCTTGAAAGTGAAATATGAATAACCACGAATAAGGTTTCCAACACAATGTCACAAGGCACCTAAATAAGAATAGGTAACGCGTTATAATCGGTTTGATGATTAATTATTTTGTTTTAAGGTTCTTAATTATGGATTGAATAGAGGTTGACATCTATTTATTTCGTGTTATTAATGTGAATCGGGTTAATGGAACGAAATGATAATTAGATTTATTGTGCGAAAGAGAAAGGCTAATATAAATAAAGAAAACTAATCGCACGTTAAACCGATTTATGAAGGTTGTATTGATTGTAATAAGTCAAGAAATAAATATATATATATATATATGTATGTATGTATACTTACTTTGATATGTTTATATAAATATAAGTATATATGTATAAGTAATTAATCATTCTAATTGTTTGACAATATATATACATGCATATATATACATACATATATTTTACAATATATGTATATAGGTAAGAATAAGAAATTATTCAAATTGTTTGCCAATATATACATATATATATATATATATACATGCATATGTTTTAAATAATCTAAAATATTTTTACACAAGTATTATCTTTTCACATAACAACATTATTTTAAAAAAAATTTAAAATAAGGAAAAAAAAATACCACAATGTATTTTAAATTTAAAGATATTCATAACCTTTGATTTAATAATAAAAAGAATACAAAAATGATTAAATAAATTCTGAAAAAAATAAATTTCTTAGAAATTTTTCAGAATTAAAATATTAAAAGAAATACATAATAAAAGAAAGAAAAACAGAAAAGAAAAAGAAAAAGAAAACAAAACAGAGAAAAAATATAAAAGAGGGAAAGGGGGTTGCCCGGGGTCGAACCCGGGTCTCCCTTGGGGAAATGGGGTACGGGAACCAGTGAACCAGGGCCGTGGCCTTGGTTCACTTCGGTTTGTTTTAATTTTAAACAAGTTTTCTCGGTTTTCCCCAAATCTGATGAACCCTAGGTTCATCCGATCCACAATCGGCCCTCGATTCGGTGTTAATCACCCGAATCATTATAGGGCTTTTGAACCTTGGACTAAAACGAGCATAAAACATGTTTTAATTAGCCGAGTTGCTGAGGTTTTGAATGATTTCGAGCTCGACTTAGGCTCGAATGTTCTTGAATTGGGGCTTTTCGATTGGGAGCTTTTATGGTGAAATTGGGGGTTCAGAGAGTTTAGGAACTTCAAAATGAGTCCGAAGCTCTCAATTTATAGCTCTGATTTTATGATTACGGGCTTAACACTCTCGGTTTGAAACCGCGTTCGATGATTACCAAAATTAAGAGATTCGGGTTGTTATCTTGCAATGTTGATTGATTTGCGGATTGATTAGGCCGCGTATTAAGTTTGGAAGTGTTTAATTTGATTGATTTTGTGATTCCGGACGAGATTTGATTCGGATTTTTACTCGGTTAATCCTCGGTTTGGTTTGGAAGTATAGCACAAGCGGGAATTCGAATTGGGTTAGGGTTTGAGTTCGAAACGCAAGGCCGAGAGGGGTTGGGCGGTTTAATTGGGTCAAATTGCATTTAGAATAATGATTTGAAGCCTCGCCGGAGCTCGGCCGGAGCTCCGGCCGAAGCCACCGGAAAACGAGTTTAAGAAACCATTTTACATTTTCAGCCCCTGAAGTTTGGGCTGTTGATTAAATGGTTGAAACTTTGTTTTTCAAGTTTAGAAATTGGCAGAACACCCCCCTGAACTTTGATTAAGAATTTATTATTAATACTATTATTATTGTTATTATTATTATTAGTATTACTATAATTATTATTATATTATTATGATTATTATTATATGGTTATAGATATTATTATTATTATTGTTATTATTATTGTCATTAATATAATTATAATTGTTATTGTTACTTTTAAAGTTATTATTATTATTATTATTATTATTATTATTATTATTTTTTATTTTGTTATTAAAATTTTTATTATTATTATTATTATTATTATTATTATTGTTATCATTATTACTATTATTATTATTAGTGAATTAAACTTTTACTAACGAGGTCACGCACAAACATAAATAAATAAAGTCATAGAGATACATGATGTTACACGTATAACATACGGGTCGTTAGGCTAGTTTAGGTATATAACAAGCGAATTTTTTATAGCTAATTAAAAAGTGATTACCGCTTATAACATATTAACGGACAACTTAGGTTGCTTTTGATAGTGTCTTGCCATGGTGTGTTATTGTTGTTGTCAACAAAGTTTAGTCAACATCAATACGTATTAGTGGACATGTAAATCAACCACATACGATCGAATATTGATGCTGGTGACTACGAATATCTAGAAAGCTGCTTTTTAGGCACAAAAGGACGTCCTATCAAAAAGCAATGAATAATTGCGTAACGCGCGAAAAAGAATACCACTAGTTATATTAAGAATGTAACATAACATGCATTCAACATATACATGACCACGTTTCACGTAATGGCAAGATGCATTATATATATTTTTTTTATACATAATTTATATATTATTAATTACCAACTTTGTTAAGTTTTACTATGCATAATAAGTTGTATTTATCTTTCTTTTTTTCTAATTCTTAATTTTTTTCTTATCTTAATTCAATACTTTTACAATTTGCCTCAATATTTGTATTTTTTTATTTTGGTCTCTTATATTTTCATATTTTATAACTTTTTTTTGTTTTAAGGTTCACTTTAAAATTTGCGAGTTAACTCACCCCAGCGTACATGTGTGATTCTAGATCGACTTATTGTTTTATATATTTTACGTTCCGCCTACACTGTTTAATATTTTTACACCTACTTTTCGTTTATTTTTATTTTTATTTTTTGATTACGAGCTTCTTAAATATTAGCGATCACTGACAATGGTATCATTTGTACTACTTGATATGGTTTTATGTTACCGCTGCAACGCAATGACTTAAGATTAGTTAAATTTAATTCATAACTTAAAAACATAATATTAATATTTTCTTAAAATAACAAATTACATGACTTAGAAAAAACATTATATTAAAAAAACAAAGAAACGTTAAACTAAAAATAATTAAAACTACTCAAGGTCATACTTCTCTAGTATTCTTTTCTTTCGAGCCTATAAAATCACGCGTTCGACTTTCCCTTCGGCACCCATTTCCTCAACGTATGAACAGTTGTTGCTTAAGTCATTTTATTTCTGTCCTTATTCCTTCTTGTCGCTGGTGTTTCTACAACACACTCAGCCATTTCCCGAACCATACGTAAAGCGGAAGCCAAGTAAAACACTTTTGGTTTATATTTATTATAGGTTAGTATCCCATGTATTACACGGGTTGAATAAATAATATAATAAATAATTAGTAATAAAAATTTATGAATTACAAAACCATGTTTGAAGATAAATATGATTATAGTTGCATATGAATAGTTATTTCAAGTAAATAAACAAATAGATATGTTATAGATAGATAGATATATAGATAAATAGATAATCTAGAAACTCATTTATTAAACCGATTATAGTTTGTAATAAACACGAAAATTTACGGTACGATATTTTAATATAAGATATGTATAAAATTATATATACGTACTTGTTCAAGAGATAAAACAATTATACTATTTTTAACTCTCTTATGTAAATAATTTTATTTTTAATATTTTTTTAAAGATTTTCTTATAAAAAATTATTGTTTATAAAAATCTTATTTTTAAATACTCAAGTTTCTAATTATTTTGGTTGTTTTAATAAAACTGCTTTTAGAAAATTTCATATTTTTTATGATTATTTTAAAAAAAGACTGATTTAAAATGTTTTAGAAAATACATGAATTTTAATTTTTTAGTAAAATTAACTTTTTAAAACATAGTTTGATTCTAAAAAATATAGACGAGAGAGAAAAATGTATCAATTGACCAAATTAGCTTTTATGAAGAAAAATAAATTGTTTGAGTGTTTAAATTATTTTAATACTCTTTTGAAAGGAAAATAAAATGAGAATATTTAAAAAGACAATAAGTATCAAAAAATGGTTTAAGAAGATAACAAGTGACAAAATAAAGCTTCTTTTATTAATATTTATAGATAGAATTATAGATTATAAATATAATACATCTCCAATCTTATTATTTTAAAAAGAACTACTCATTGGCTCCAAAAACAAAATTCGAAAATTCGGTTGAAAGGGTAAACTCTTCATCATATTCCCAATAAAATACTAAGGTCAAAACGAGTTAACTTCCCAGAACCAACACCTAATCAATGTTGACTAAATCAAGTCAACTCACGTCTGCATGAACCCTATTAATCACAAGAATAAGTCGTTCCTTAATCACCCCATATTATTATTATAAATCATGTAATCAAACTCTCTTTAATGCCACACATTCGTATCGATCTGCAAAAATTATGTCTATGCAAGCTCAACCCTACGTGCATCTACAACAGATGTACCAAAAAGGTGTTAAACATATGTGTGACAATGGTGTCACACATGTTCCAAACAAATACATTCTACCCGAGCCCGAAAGACCGCAGAATCTAGTTGTTGATGGCTGCATCCACTTGCCGGTGATTGATTTCGCTCGGCTTCAAGGTGCAGACAGACCCCAAGTTCTTGCATCCCTCTCTAGGGCATGTCAGGAGTTCGGTTTTTTTCAGGTAATTATTGTTTGATTCATGAAGAGGTATAGTATAATATCAAATACCAGATTCATGCTGAAGTTGGAGATTTTTTCACAGTATCTTGGCTCTAATCTTGTGGAGTTCACTTCACATAGTCTGGAAGATGGGCAAAACACTGTGCGTGAGCTCCACACAAATTTGGCCATACAGGTCAAGATACTATGAGTAAAATCTGACACCAGCATGGTCTGGTATCATAACTCTTACATGCAATTGTGTGATTAGTGTTAGGATAGGAGGTATATCATATATGTTGATGCAGTTGGTAAACCATGGGATTGCTAATGAGGTTATTGGGAAGATGATAGATGTGAGTAAAAGGTTTTTCGAGCTACCTTTCGAGGAGAGACAAGTTTATATGTCTTCGGATTTGAGTGCACCAGTTCGATATGGAACCAGTTTTAACCAGAATAAAGATAGTGTCTTTTGTTGGCGAGATTTCTTGAAGTTAAGTTGTTATCCCATGCAACAATTTGCTTCACTTTGGCCTTCCTCTCCTTTTGATTTAAGGTAAAACCCTAATTATTCTACCCTCTCTCTCTATGTATGTATGAAGTGTTATGTCAATTTAAAATTAATTCCATTATATTACATTAAAATACAAGGCTGATATATATATATATATATATATATATATATATATATATATATATATATATATATATATATATAATATATATATCAATTGATTTAATTATAATTATAACAAACTTTAAATTATACCATATAGTTTCCTAATAAGAATTTTTGGATTAGTGGATGGTTTAGAATTTAGCTCAGTACTTCTAGGTTTTTTGAAACGTTTTGTACTTTTAGGTTATTAGAATTATACGATCGAGCAAACTCATCTAGAAAGCATGAAATATTTCGCTAATCCGACAAGCAAACTCAAGCCAAGACCCATCACACCCTTAATTGTTCAAGGCTTGTGAACTTCTAACTAATAATAGGTTTGTTCCCTTTGTGAAGTTCGCTAGCCACACAAGTAAACTCTAAAAAGATTGTCAGGTTTGCAAGATCACTTGGTTCATACATAGTGAATTGCATAGAAGTACAAGAAGTTTAAAAAGCTCCTAAAAGTGTTTAGTTGAATCTTAAATCACCTACTCGATCATCAAAAAATTTAAATGCATTTCCTAAGTTTACGAATATAGAATTACAGGAAAACTAGCGACATAGAAACTTAGCTCAATGATCACTTTTTCACATTAATATGAAGAAATCTTTATTTAGGTTAATTACAACAATTTCCACATATTTATAATATAAACTTCTATAAACATTTGTAAGTATGCCATAAGTTTGTTGTTTTTAGCCTCTTGAGTGAAAAGTTGATAATCACATAATTGTTATAGCTTATATCATTTGCATATTTGTAACAGGGAAGCAGTGGGTGACTACTCGACGAAAACCACAATCTATACCAACGGGTGATGGAGGCGATCCTCGAAAGCCTTGGAGTGAACAACGAGACTGCAATTTCTGAAGAGGGAAGCCACTAATGATAGTAAATTGGTACCCAGAATGCCCAGAGCCACAACTCACACTCGGTCTCCCACCTCATTCGGATTACGGGCTGCTCACTCTTCTATTACAAGATCAAGTTGAAGGTCTTCAAATACAACATAAAGGCAAATGGGTTACTGTTAAACCAATCCCCAATTCATTTGTTGTCAATATTGGTGACCAATTTGAGGTTGGTTTTCATCATACATGTCACCTCATTACTTTTATTACTCGGAAATACATCGAAAACAAATAATTGTGTAGGAATTAGTTGCTCCTACGAATGATTTTCCCACATAATCATTTTTGTCGGAAATATGCATTTCCTACTAAAATTAGGTTAGGAAATGACCTAGACTAGAGTTGGTATATTTGTGGTGGCACGGTGGAGGTGGTAGCTCGTGGGAGGCGCTAGTATTATGTAAAATAATATAATACTAAATTGAATATTATTGATAGGGTAAAGTCAAATCAATATTATTGGCTTATTAGATTACCATTTTATAAAGATCACAAAAAACCTTGAAAACCTAACTTGATCTATGCGCTCGTAGGAATAACCCCAATAATGTTTGTAATCTTGTCTATATTAACCCCTCTACTTACATATCTCTATCCATATATGAACAATATCTTACAAATCTACAAATTTATGTTATTGTAATAGATTTTTAGCAATGGAAGGTACAAGAGTGTGGTGCATCGAGTAGCAGTTATTCCATGAGGTCTCGACTCTCCATAGCCTCGCTACACAGTCTACACATAAACAGAAATGTTACACCATCAGCAAAGCTCATTGACGAGATGAATCCTAGACTTTATAGAGACACAAACTTTGCTGATTTTCTAGAGTATCTTTCTTCATCAGATTTCAAGAGTAAGAGATTCTTGGAATCGAGAAAATTACACTAAATCAAGTTTTGAGATATTATTAATATAAATTTGTTAGTGAGTCAACTTTAAAGGTTGTATATCAGATTTGGGTTCACTTAATGAGCTTGTGAGTGTAAACATACAAATCACAAGATAGAAAGTAGTAAAAGATGGAGAACATTTTTGATTGTAGGTGGTCTCGGAAATTAATAAGATCGAGTTTTTAGAGGTTTTTGAAACATGTTGTTTCTAGTTGATCTATTCGCTACCTAGGTATCAACCTTACTATATATATTTATAAATGGATCTCTATTTTTTCCTAAAAAAATTATTTAACAAATAATTAATTTAGTTGATTAATAACTTGCATTACTTAATTTTTCTAAAATTTCTAAATGCACTGATTTGTGTAATTCTTTTTGTCGATACTCTAATATAACTTTTTTTGAAAACTAAATTATTTTCAATATAAGTACTTTTTTCTTGTAAATAAAGAAAATACTTTACATTAAAAACAAATAATATATAATAAAACTTATACTGAAATGGTGAAAAAAAACGAAACAAAATAATGTACTTGATTTTTTCCTTAAAAAAGATATACTATAAGTTATTAGTGATAAATCAATTATGTATTAGATAAATGAATTCTTATTTCTTGAGTGCTCTACCTTAGATAGCGATTTACGACTTATGTAAAAATCAAATGTCTTAAAAAACCTCTTAGAAAATTTTACAAATTTCTACGTTTACGAATAAAAAAGATTCAAAATATGGATAGATTTCATTGGAAGAACGAAGTCGTCTATGCTGTTGAAATCTAGACATATAAGTACGTTTTAATGTGCCAAAAGAGTTGACTTTGTAAGCACATTTTTTTAGCAAGTAAACTAAACCAATTAATTTCAGTACTTCACAATTATTTGCAAAGTATTTACACAAAAATATTGCCATTCCATCAATAAATTCAACACCAATCCATTCCATCTCACAAAAATGCCTTCACTAGCTTTTTGTTAAATTTCATGTAATTTGTACTTCTTTCTTTTAACCCAACATATTGATTGTCTACTACTACATATTTTTAATTAATTTATATGGCTGAAGTATTCGAATTTCTCATCTTTTTTCCCCTGTTGTGGGATCCGAAACAAATATATAGATGTTGTGACACATTTATCCTCATTGGTTTAAGACAATATATATGCTTGGAAGTTGCAACCATGTATGTACTACCTCACATTTTAGATGTGTATAAAAAGAATTCGAACTACAAATTTCAACACAAAGAATTATTAAACCATGTAACTACTATGTCTCACGTTTGTTATTTACTTTCACCAATACTTACTACTTCTTATGGTTTGACAAGTAGATTACTGAGACAAGTTATTCGGAAATGTAATTAGTTTTTATGAGTAAAATTGAGACATGTAATTTAACTATAAAAAAACTTGATATGACGAAGTATGACTTATTTGTAATTTAAAACAATTCACTAACACACGCCAATGTTTATATATTTTAAGGTTTGTTAGTGTACTAATTATTATAAGCATCACACACCTATCTTTAACACTAAAATTACTTTCTAAATGTTATTTTGTGCAACCTAAAACAACTCGTCAATACATAATAAGCCTGACCTATTAATGAATATCAATATACTAATCATTGTATGTATGTATTTAACATTAAAAGACTTGTTATAATCTAATGTGATTTTGTCTACCTTAAATCAACTCAATAACACATGAGAATGCCTATTAATGCCCATCTGAAACATGTCCCCTAAATATACAAGTTATCTCAAACACAACTCTTTTAATAAACAAATGATCTGTTAATCCGTTTTGGTCTAGTAATGTTTAGAAATTTAAATATTTTTAGATTTTTAATCAAAAAGTGTAAAAATAAAAGTTTTAGACTTTAATTAATTAATTTTCCCTCTCATATTCATTCTACAAGTGATATTATTTTTTTCTCTATAACTTTTACTCAAACTTTTCGTTTCTAACAACTTTATACGTTACTCTAAACTAATTCTAACTTTCCTGATCTCTAACGATGTGTTCCCCGGTTTTATAAACGAAATAAAAGAAAAAAAAGAAGTGAAATAAATTAGCGAGAGAAAAGAAATAAAAAAAATTCAAAGAGAGTGAAGAAATTGAGAGAAAGAAAAAAACATTTTATATTATTGTGTTATAGAGTTTGAAGGAAATATAAAGAAAGTAAGAATTTTATGTGTTTAATTTCTTTTTTTTTATTTCTTTTCATTTTAAAAGGAAAGTTAAAAGAGAAAATTATTGAATTTTTTTTTTTTTTTCCATTTTATTCCCTTAAAAACTCGGGAACATAAAGTTATTTTGTTTTCTTTTATTTTCCTTTTCAAAAAAACTTAGTAACACAATTATTTTTCACTTTCCATTTATTTCCTTTCATTTCTTTCTTTAAACGAGACTCAACAATATAACATAAGACTATGGGGTATATGTTACATATTGCATTGAAATTTCCGTTGCTCATCGTCATCACATCATTTGCGCTAAGTTTCCACTGATCTTCACATTTGAAGGGTCATGGTTTTACTACTTCATTGAATTTCCACCACCATGTCATCTTTATTTTATAAAAAATAAAATTACTCATTATATATTCTAAAAGTGTGTAAATATAAAATAAAATTGAATGTATAATACTAATTAAAAATACATTAATACATGAAATAGTTAAGAATTAATTACAAATTATAATATATGCATATATATTGGAAAACATAAAATACTTAAAAATGCAAAAAAGAAAAAAACTTAGAAAACTATATTGAAAATGTTTTCATCAATGTGCCAGAAGACTATTGTGTATTTCATGGCCGTTACTAACATCCTCTAGTTCGAGTTTTTGGCATCATCTTTTAGTATTTCTACTAAAGTGCTACCAGTTGTTTTCATATTAATAATCAGTGCTACACTTTCGAATCTAAAGAGGCTAAATTATGATGTTCTTAACAATAATAATATAACATTTGAAGGTTGGGGTGGTTGAAATGGATAGAAAGTTGTAAGTGTGTTAAAAAATGATGAGGATTAAAGATTATTCATAGTTACATATAATTAATAATAATTATGTTTTAAAATTTTAGTCGTTGCAATGATATATTGTAGCTTGATTCTTTTCCACTTCTCGTAGACTTCTACACCAACCCGCCATGCTCGAGGACCACACATAAGCAACACGGTATTTCACGTTGTCGATTTTCTTCTGGTAGGGCCACGATACCCCTTCCATGGACCACACCGCATGGTCTAATTCTCTTTGTATATATTTCCTCTACTCTCAAACTAAATATACAAACTCAAATTTGTTTGTTGGTAGTGAGAGTTGATGGACAAAAAACTTATAAGAGCTATTTACAGAAGGAAAAAAACATTTATCTAAGCTATAATCTTTAATTGTTTAAATCTTGGCAAGTTATTAAGTATTACTTATATTTACAAATGAAAATTAGACTGAACTTGAGTCTAACAAGACACTAAATTATGTGTTTATCATTACGTTCTGAATAAACATATAAGTTGTGGTTAAGCTCATCTATATTTAGTCACCAACATGACAACTAAAAATTTTTAATCTACCAAACTTACACGATTGATGCCACTAGTTACATATATAAATTCAAAATACTTAAAATTTTATATTTACTTGCTTTATTAGATACAAATTATAATATGATCATTGTATCTTTCTTCTTCAACATATATACACTCTAAAGTCTCATATCTTAATATAAATCTAAAGAAAGGGTTTTAATGTTATAAATTTAAAAAAGATTATATTTAATATTATGAATTTTTTGAGTAAATAGGACAATGTAACACGTTTAGAAAAAGTGAGTATGAAATAATCCCTTTTGCATTCTTCTAATTATACACATCAATGATGTATTATACACAGTTGCACATGCATATGACTGTATTAATACATCTTATAATACTTTGACTCGTTAAACAATAACTATAAACGGATAAAAAATCACTTAATGAAATTAAAAATAATAGTACATTCAAGTAAATTCCTTTAATTCATTTATCTCATAATGAGCGATCGAACACGAGAAAAAGGTTGAGTAAGAGACACACTTTGTTTACTTCAACATGCAAAAAGGTATCTCCCTTACTTTTCAACTTGCTTTGGATTTTATTTTATGTAAATTTATTATATAGATACGAGTCGGTTTCAATTACTTTTAGCTTACAACAAACAACAATAAAATATTAGCAAAAATCACATGTTCAATATTCTAATCAATAGTATATTTCACATATATAAATTAATAAATTACCTTATATATATTATAACTACTAAATTAAAGATAAATTGATGAATATGTTCATCTCATTCTTATTTTGGCATGTGTTTTTATCACTGATATATCTTTCTTTCGGAATTTAAAACAAATCAGGACCCATCACCCATCCTAACGAGTAACAAGCTTGTTTTGTAAGAGTTGAGATGCACTGTTTAACTCCATGCACATACACCTCTGCCTTTCTTTTTACTCTTTCTACTTCCAACCGTTTTGTTCTTTTTTATTTTTTACCGTCAACTACAACCAGTAGTATTAATGTCATTATTATTATTATTATTATGCGAAACTCTATAATAATATTGCAAGTAATACTTCAAACTTTTTTTTTTCATTTTTTAATAAATGCCTTGCATATGTTTAAGATTTGTAACGACTAAAGGTTAACTAAAAACAAATTGTCATTGGTTATCCGTAGCATGGCATTGATACCCTGGGAGATTACAAAATTTATTATTATTATTTTTGAACAATAATACCGGTCTCTTATTACTACTAATCAGATTTGAGTCTGATGGATCCCTAATACTCTTTGGTTTTTACCATTAAAGAAATTAGTAGTTATATATTAGTTATTTATTATAAAGAGAAAAGAAAAGAAAATGTAAGAATATATATTTAGGAAATAAAGTGGAAAAGACGGCGGTTGATAAAAAATTGTACTTTTAATCACCTCCAACTGTCGTTCACACCCCTCAACTTTAACGGTTTAGCTCGGAATCCAAGGTTGAAGTTGGACACAAATTTATGTTGATTCGGAGTAAAATAAACAAATTTTCTTTTATAGGTAAACCAAAGAAATTCATCAAATAAATACTTTGATACAAACTTCTACAAAAAAATAAACATCGAGCCAATAAAACACATGACTTAGCACCGGCAAACAAATCATTCGTAAGAGTGGACGGAACGTCATGTAACACCCGGTTATTTTTCTTGAAGCCAACAAAAAAAGAAAAAGAAATAAAGTCTTAAGTCAAGGGATTAAACTTGCCAAAATATGAAAACCCTTGAATGAGTGGGGGTATAAGAGGGGGAAGGCAGCCCACACTTGTGAAAATCGGCCATAGAGAGAAAGGGGGAGAAAAGAGGGTTCAAGCTTCGGTTTTCTTGGTTTCGAGCGTGAAAAGTTGAAGTGTAGCGGTTTGATTTGAAGCTCTACTCGCCGGGGTGGTTTGTGTGAGTTCTAGGACCCCTCTTTTACATGTTTTCAACTGATTTGGAGCTGGAACACAAAGTAAAACCCGTTTTTGAAGTGTGTGTGTTGAACCCGTGTGTATGTGTTTGTGTGTGATTCGAGTGGGGTTTGATTTCAGGCTTGTGTGTGCTTGAATGGTGTTGTGGTAGGTGTTTCTAAGGTTTAGGAAGGTTGATTTGAGCTTAGAACAGGTTTGGGAAGGCTTAGAGACCAAAAATTGCAGATTGGGTTCGGGGAAAAACTGCATTCTGCATCAGCTAGAGCTATGCGACCGAATGGCATGTGACTGGAGGAAATGCGGCTAAAGGTCATGCGACTGAGGTCCATACGCATGTGAGTCGTGTGACTGATGTTCATTGGCATGGGAGTCATGCGACTGAGGTCCATACGCTTGAGTGCTCATTCGCATAGTGTTCATTCACCTATAGTATTCATACGCATAGGTCCATTTGTTTGATGTACATGGCCTAAGTGTTCAGTCGCCTGGGAGGCCATGTGACTGAAGGGTGTCAATACGCCCAAATAGGGCTCGTGCGTCGGGGTGTGACGGATTGGTATCAGAGCCATGGTTATAAGGAATTAGGTTATTAGAAATGGAATGACCTAGACTATAACTAAATACCCTTACACATGAGTCCTCTCATGTATTTTATATGCTAAGATAGGAGTTTATGTGCCTTATGTGTTTATATTTGATTATGTGATTATATGCTTTATGTGTTTATGCTTATACCTTGAATCTGATCAATGCACACACGAACCTTAAATCATATGCTAAGGCATTATATGCCTAAAACAAATGGTTTTCAAAAAATAAGTTTTGTATCTTTATTCGTGGTTTTCATGTCTCGTCAAAGTCTACGTCCTATAACTTGAAACATGTAATGCTGAAAAAGTGGGATGCCTGTATCTCGAGGTGTTCTATCTAGGCAAGGTATTCATATAAATCAAATCAACCGATGGATCCATTTACCTTACCTGGGAACCCTTGGGGTGAGCGTCCGCTTATAGGTACGCATGTCTTCATTAAGGTTGTAGTTGACTTAATACTTTGATAAGTCAACATAATGTTTTGGTTTGTAAACCAAACGTTACACTCGAAACATCTTGTTATTTTGACTCGTTTCTTCTTTGATTTTGTTCCCTTGAATCTTAAACTCATTATCCCAGATCTCTTAATGACCCTTAATAATCTTTCCGAATGCCTTCCCCTCAAAACCGCACTTATTCTGAAAACATATTACAATGATGCTCTCATTCTAAATTGAAACTTTAATCTAAAAAAAGGAAACGATTCTTGTAACAACATTAAACTAATGAAACTTTGAAAACCTCAATGACATAAGTAAGTAAGAATCGATCATCTAGAAACCCCATTAAAGTTATTTGCTTGAGAAGCTTTTATGAATTCCATATCCCATCCAAAAGCATTCTGAACTTATCTCAGAGTCTCGTGTCACACTAATACTTAGTGCTTCCCTCGTGACAAAACTTTTCCAATGTCTTGAACCGTTTAAAATACAAACGTTTATCAAATAAAAAATCCTAGATTAATAATCTTGTAACCTTTGCCAAGGAACACAAGAAATCATAAATAATGAACTTTTAACAAACTTAAGCTTAGTAAAACATCATAATTAAACTTATTGAATTTAAACGTTCCAAGTGACATTTGCGAATTAGCCGTTATCCATCTTCTGGGTTCCATAACTCAAAATTGATAGAGGGAAATCGATCATCATCATCATATGAAGCTTTTTAAACGATTAATTGAATCAAAACATCATAAAGACCCCGCAATGATTCTTGAACAGTCGCGACATCACCTCGCATCAGTTCATCCCCAATTCCAACTCAAAACAGGTAATTAAACATATCCTTCTGCTCGATTTCAAGGGGGAAACAAAAACCCTAAGTTTGATTTCATTATCATAATCAAATCGATGTTCAATTGAAATCAATTTGAATCTAGGGTTCATGTGAAATTAGGGAATTTGAGTAATTAATGTTAAACGTTTTAAAGGGAACTTCTTAACACATTTGGGCCTTAGCCCGACTGGTAATTCGTGTCAATACTAGGCATGAGGTCCCGGGTTCGAATCGGGCCTCAGCCAACTTTTTGTTTAATTGTTTTTTTTTTACATTTTGTTTCAAAAATGATTATTATGAATAAAATTATTTTGTTAACTAAAATATTTATGAAATTATTAAGCTAATTTTTTTTAGATTTTAAAAACTTATAATTCCTAAATTTAGTTATTTTTTTAGATTAAAAGTTATAAATTATTATTTAGTCATTTATGTTATAAATACATTATAGTTCAATGATTTTAATAATTACTTATTCAATGGTTATTTAAATAATTAATTATATAAATGATTATTTAAATGATTATTTAATTGATTATCTAAATAATTAATTATTAAATGTTTTAATTAACTATGTTATGTCATAAATAGTTAATAAAACTACTTCTTAAACTTTTAATTAACTTATAAAACAACATATTATACTTTATTCTTAAAGTTTTTGTATTATAAGATATTTATAATAAATCATTTAGAAGTTCAAAACTATATAAATCGATTTTAAATAATTTTAAAGCCATCTAAATAAATATTCAATTAGGCACTTTTATTTCATTTTAAATAATTAATTATTTCTTTTCACACATTAATCTCAAATTTTATTAAATCAATAAATTAGATTATTGATCATTCATTATCGTTCTCAATTATAATTTATTTGTACCATCTTTATTAAACCAAAACGTAAACGATTCATTATTTTATTTAATTATTTAAACCCCCAAATTCCAATTGAAAACCTAGTTCATGTCTCATTGTTAATTTTATTACCGAACTTAATCTTGGAATATATACGTTTAGGTATCTTGTAAAGAAATTCATTAGAGCATCATTTATTTCTTGTTATCATCTTACTTATATATATAAGCAAGTGAGTTTTCCATATGAGTTCTCCACCCCTTTTTACTTTATTTTACACTTTTTGGGGTAAAACATGTTAACATTATAAACTTACACTTGTAAATATTTTGATACTTGTAATTGCACATGCAATTCATTTTTACCTTTTTGTCATGGTTATTTGTGTTATTATAAGTCTTATATAAGATACATATTTTGTTTACAATCATTAACTATTGCTAGCCTGGTGACGTCTTAGATCTTTGGGCCTGACAAGCCTATTTGGTGCTAAAGCCGATGTATGACGGCTCCTGATGACGTATGCTTGTTCATCATGGGAACCAAGTACACTTAGCTAATCTTATAAACTTGTAATCAAGTCGAGGTTTGGTTGTAACTGTATGTGTTCTATAAACTTGCTAACTCATAACCATTGACATGAATTGCTACTTGTAACCCTTTTTATATATATACATATATGTGTGTGTTTAAACCATGGGAACTCACCAACTTTATAGTAGACCCTTTATTTTAAACATGTTTCAGGTTTCCTTCTTGAAGATCTTCTTGTACTCATATAGGACTTGGACCTAGATTAATTGAAAGACTTATGTTATTGGTTGTATTTTTGTTTGTTTGTAATTATTTATTTGTCTTGTAATGTTTTAAGAATAATGACATCTAATATTATTTCAACTTAATTAGTTCCATGTGCTATGAGTAATCGTCTCCCGTTCGTCCGCCCCGATGACTCCGCCCTCAGTCGGGGTGTGATAGTTCAGTCGCTTGGGAAGCCATGCGACTGAAGGGTGTCAATACGCCCAAATAAGGCTCGTGCGCCCAGAAGAGCATAGTTTAACTTTCTAACTTTCGGGGAGATGTGTAGAGGTAGGCCTTGACTTGAGTACCTGTAAGTGGACTTTTGAGGTCATAGATGTTATGTGGGGCATGTTTGTCGATGTAAGATCGTTGCTTATGCATGTTGTTATGTATGTTTGATTTATGTCTCGTATGATGATATTGTATGTTTATTATGTTCATTGCTTTGTATGATTGTCTTCTCGTGGCTTTACTTGGCATGATTAATGAATGAACGTAAAGTATTATGTAACGTAAAGTGGAAGATAACGAAAAGAGGAACGAAATGAAAGAATGCATGCATTAATGAACGAAAGTAATGAAAGGCTTACAAGCAAATGTATGAAGGTTCACACTCAATGCGGAGTGTTAGCTCAACCGTGTGCGGGTAAGCTACCCTATGAGGATGCACACTAGGGCTTAATCCGTGTGATTAAGCAAATGTATGAAGGTTCACACCCAATGAGGGGTGTCAGCTCAACTGTGTGCAGGTTAAATATCCCATAAGGATGCACACAGGGGTTCAATCTTTGTGATTGACCATATGTATGGGGTCCTTGTCGCTTAACCCTAGATAAATTGCCTGGTGTTCTAGAGGGGGTTAGGCACATGACAAGACCTAGATGGAAATAAAAGATAATAAAAGTACAAAATGAACGAATAATGAAGATAATAATGATATTATCTATGTGTACGTATGATGTGTGACCACATGCAAAGTAAAGTATGGTTTTAACAAAATTAAAGTATATTTTATTATAAAACTAGAACGCACTCAACAACGCTGACTTTAATGTGTTTCCAGTTGGCAGGTAATGTTGCTGAGGATGGCACGGGGCGGCTACTCGGCTCTTTTTGGATGACATTCTTTTGTTTAATGTTTTTGCATTGTAATACGAACAAACTATGTTTGAAATGAATGTTGTATTAACTTGCAAAAGCATTTATATAGAAATGAAAGTTATTTAAATGTTCCGCTGCGATGTTTTATGAAATACAAATGTAATTATATATTTTATGTGCGATGATTGGCCAGCTGTAAGCGTCCCGAGAACGGGGCCTTACACGTCATGGTGGGTACTCTCAGCGGCTTGTTTTTCCAGACGAGTACACCGTCGCTGGTCTCACTAGTAGAGTGGGCGGGTAGGGTAAACGGCTAATGGAAGCTAATGAATGAATGTTGCATATGACCGATGCACATGACTTTGGACTTTTTTTTAATAAAAAATTTTTTGTACCCACCCCTACTTAAATGCATAATACATTTTATTGTTACACACTTCAAAATTTATTTAAAACATCCCAACAATTTCTTTTATATTTCTCTAACTATATTATTCCTGAAGATGGATGTTCGTGGAAAATTCTACATTTCAATTACCAACTATTTGGTTTATCTACACGATAGTAGTCTCTAATATCCCTTGTATGTTGTGATCAAAGCTGTAGTTAAAGACACAACTTCTAAAAAATATTTTCCATATATGATCACGAAAAGGCTTTTGATGCTATAGTTAAAGATTATTTCTTGCATAAGCCAAAATACAATGAAGCGATGTTTCGACCAAGATATCAAGTGTCCAAAACTTTTTTTTACAAAGTGGAGAATTCTTAGGCGACACCGTGCTATGACAGTAGGGAAGATTAAGAACATGTCATATGTGTGTATTATATTGCACAACATAATAATAAAAGACTAGGGTATTCGATATTACCAGTCTACTGAATGGATCAGGTAGTCTAACTGGTTTTGAAAATGTTCTTTCAGAATTACAAGATGTTGATGCACGTTTCCATCTTCAAATTGATCGTGTAGAACATCTTGCAAGTCTCAATTTACTACCTCGACTTGGATAAGGAGTAGTAGTTTTATGTTTTTTTAGGATTATGTACTATTTTAATTTTCTTATTTTATTTTTTAAAATGAGTTCTGTAGTATTTTAACCTTCGTATTTTATTTTATTTTATTTTATTTTATTTTTAGGACTATGTGTTGTTCTTATTTTAATGAATTATCATTTAAATAAGTAAATATATATATATATATATATATTATATATATATATATAATATAAATTGTTTGAGTGTACTTTGAATGGTGTTGCCACTAAATTTAGTGTTTTAGGGTAGTTGTATGTATAAATGAGTTGACATGTGATGATTGGTTAAATTCCTAGTTTAGTTGTGAGACTTTTGTGGGTATTCCTATCCTAAATTATCGTTGAAGACGACTTCTGTTGAAATACAGGTTGAGGGTGATGTGATTCTGCTTAATTATTGATAACAATTAAGAGTCGTAACGATTGTAGAATTGAAAGAATTAAGAGTTGTAACAATTGAAGAATTGACATGACTATCAACAATGAATTATTGATGAACTGATGATGACATGTGATGATATTCAATCGATAACATTACAAATATATGTAGTGATTATAACTTGTAAATATGTTTTCTTTCTATCTTGTAGATCCTCAAGTTTTCTTCCACCTAGGCACGTGAATTGAGATTGGCACAAGTGTCGTCACCACAGCTCTTGTTGGAATGAAAAACAATTTATTGTTATTCTGACTTACGTTATAAAATTTGTCTCACCTTTTAAGCTTAAGTTCCTATAGAAAATTATTACATATTTTAATTCTTCATCTTCAATTCAAGCGTACGGAGACGAATAAGTTGTATACAAACATTACTAATCAAAACAATAAATTGTTTTATTAACATCCAAGAAAAAGTTCACACAAAGACATTCTAATGATTAAGTGATATTTTTTACAACCAAAAATTGATAGTTCATATCCTATTGTGTTAGTGTATTTATCTTAAAAAAAGTAAAAATTACCGGTTAAAAACCATGCAATAAAAATGTTCATTTGTTTCATATAAAAACAGTAGTTGAACATTAATGCACTTCTATTCAAATATTAGTTTTCTATCTTCACATTTTAAGAAACAAATTTCTTAAAAAGTACACGCGTAAATGACATGAACTCTAATAGAATTTAGATATTGATTGTCTCGATCAGTTAACGGCTGCATTCTAATGTAGAATATAAATAAATATAGTTAATGAGATGTTATAATGGATATATATTTTATTACAACAAAAATGGAAGTATATATCCAAAAAAGACTATTCTGATTTCCTCAATTTTTTAATCTTTAAACGATAAAAAGCCATTAACGTCTAATAAAAAAAATATTTACACGCAACAAGGTGGCTAATAGTGTACCTAGATTTAGATTCAAATCAAGCGTATGCCGCATGACAATATGTCAAGGTCCCTAAGGGTGCCTACATTGGAAGCCTTGATTCTCTGTTACTTTTGAGAATTACTAATCGATCGAGCTAACTCAAGGTATATACCTAAGGAATAAACTAGTGCTATCTACTTACAACCGTTGACATGAACCTCTTCTTGGCTTACCACAAGCTACGTGAAACACGATCAATTTAATCAAACATTCTCGCTATCACTTGAACACTATATAAACACCAAAGTGCTCGCTATCACTTCAACACTACATAAGCATCAAATTTCTTATATTAGATGATATGACTAGTTAAATATTTCACATTAATGGCCCTTGAAAATTTGGTCACTATACATGTGTTATTAAGTATGATGAACCCGTTAAATGTAATTAGTAGATCAAATAAACCGAAAATATAACCTAAACAAACATAAAGTAGCATCTATAATCCATAATTATCAATAACTTATGATAATGCCCTTTTAGAAATTTGACATTATTGACATATAACTAATTGTAATCTATATAAATAGTAAAAAACAACCATCTCATTAACTACCAATGATCATTTACAGAAGTGTTTAAGGTAAAATACTCAACAAAATTTAAATATAGAGTTAAGTTTGTTTTTGATCCCTGAGGTTTGATCAAAATAATCATTTCATTCAAAAGATTAAAAACATTAATTTATATTCATAAGTTTTATAACTTATTTCAATTTCAGTTCAAAAGTTTTATTAGTTGTTTCAATTTAAATACAAAATAATAAAGCTTTTGGATTAAAATTGAAACAACTTATTAAACTTTTAAAGATAAATTGATGTTTCTAATATTTTAAAGAAAAATAGTTAGTTTTGTCAAAAATTTGAGAACAAAACTGAAATTAACTATTAAATATAAGATATTCGGTTTAAGTATCACTTTAAACAAAAATACTTATGATTAAACCAGGGGATTTTACATAGTTATGGGTTTTTGTTTTAGAAAGTTAGGGGTACAGTTCTGACTAAAAAACGAATAGTTAGAACCAGTTAATTTAACATGTATCCTTCAAATTAGTATCGTACATTTGCCGATAAAAAAACCTTATAAACTTTAAAAAGCCCAAAGCCATAACGAAATGACCAAACTACCCTCAAACATATTCTTTCCCCTCTAAATTACCTTACATTGCACGCCTCTATCTTTCCCCCTCACATACATATACACCTACAAACTCACTCTCACCACCACCACCATCACCACCACCACCATCACCACCACCGCCACCACCACCGCCGCCAACACCACCACCAGCACCACCGCCACCACCACCGCCATCACCACCACCATCATGTCCACTGATCTACAGCTCCGGCGACAACACTCGCCGGAGATCCAACTATCATCTCTCAAACTCAACGTTCCGCCACCGCAACCGGAGTCATCTAACGAATCATGCAACACTCACTCCGATCACGTTGAAGAGTGCGTAACACCGACCTCAACGGACCACAAAATTCCGACGACCGTCACCTGTCCTCCGGCGCCTAAAAAACGAAGGTACACATCTCCTTCCTGTAAGAGAAGCTTACATGAGCTTCAATTCTTCGAGATCGTTGCTCGTGATGAGATCGATTCGTTCTTCGCATCTAGCTATCGATTAATCGACCGAAATTCTTCGAGGAAACGGAGGTGTGACCTGTAAATTCGAATTCGTTATGAGATTTGATTAGATTTTGAGTTCATTATGATGTGAATTCTGTTATATATATATCGATAAATTCGTGTGTGGATTTTTTACACGTATATGTGTTGTTGTTAATCGTATTGATTCGATTGACATCTGTTTTATCGGTTGATCGTTTGGATTGAAAGTTGAATTCAAAAGTGAAATTCAGTATGTTTGGATCTGAATTGTGGAATTGAGATAGTGATTTTGAAGATTATTTCGATTGATTTTGATATTGTGTTTCAAATTGTTTAATTAATGTTCTAACGAAATCGAGAATTATCCAGATTTGTTTCATTCTGATCTTCATCTCATTGACAAACAGATCTGATTTCATAATTGATGATTAATTATCAATTAAATTCGTTTTCTATTATTTAATCGAAGGGTGAATTTTTGAGTTTTAGATGTCATTATCTTCACTTTATGAACAATCATCGAAGAACACACAGTTACAGGATGATTTCATTCGGTTATTTATCACTATTTAAGTAGAATTTAAAATGTAATTAGCGATTTAATAAGATTAAAATTAAGAATATGTATTTTAATGTACTGTTGAGTGATTCTGTTTGTTTCTGGGATGGGCAGTGCCCATGCAGGGCTGTCTCTTGTGTTACTCATGTACAACCAATTAGATGCATTCTTTGTATTACTAACGAATTTTATAACAAAATTTTGATTTTTGAATAATAATTAAATATACAAATATTAGTATAAAAAGTTCAAAAATCTATAAACTTAGAGTTTTTAAACTTTTATGGTAAATTAATGGAATTATTTTTTAAAATATGCTTATAGTCATAAAATTCACGAATAATTTTGCTTGTTCATGTTATATTCACATAACTAGCTTTAATAAACTGTGTATTACATAGGTTGAATAAATAAAATATTAATCAAGATAAAAATTATTAATTATAAAACGATATACTAAAACATGATATGATTGGAATTACGTATGATAGTAGTTATAAGTAATAAAACAATAATATGAACTTCTTTTTTGTTTTTTCAAAGATAAAATAAATACTTTGTTTTATAATAACGCTTTAAAATTTTACTTTTAAAAATAACTATAAGTAAACTCTTTTTGTTTCAAAATAACGTTTTAAAAATTTTTCATGTTAAAAATTTACTTACTACAACTTCCTATCTTACTTTTTTTATAAAAAAAATTAATTTGAAAAATCATATTTAAAAAATTACGTAAGTATAGTTTGACTTTTTTGAAAAAAATTCTTTGTATAAAAAACTATTTCTATAGAAATAACTATTAGTAATTAATATAATTATTTAATAAAAGAGAAAATCAGGAAATTTTGATGAGAATAAATATGATGCTGACATGTGACACCATCATTTATTTTTTTATTAGAGTAGAAAGATGTTTGAAATATCCTGATATATGTTATCTTAATCTATTTCTTAAGAATGTTAAATAATATGTGAAATTAAAGCAGATACAAATTTTTATGGATAAATAAAAAATATATGTTTTGTTTTAAACTAATACATGATATGATTTCTTGTATTATTTAAGATGATAGACGTATTAAATTAATGAATAAATTTGATATATTCATGTTATGTTCAAGTATTGTTAGAAATATCCGGATGTATGTAATCATAAATATATTTTCTAGGAAAACAATTATATGAAATTAAAGTGGGTACAAAAATTTTACGTATAAATAAAAAATAAAAATATATGTTATGTTTGAAACCTATAGTGCTAATACGTAAACATAAACTAACACATGAAATAATTTCTCGTATTTGATCACCGTAAAGAGAGAGAAATAAATGTTATTAATATCATGTAAATATATTAAAAGATAATTATTTTTGCAGTTAACTTATGATGGTAAATTAAAGATATAAATGAGGTGGAAGGTGTAAGGGTGACGAAAGTGAATGAAGGTGATGATCATGTGGTGATGGTGGTGGACAATATGGGAACTTAGAAGTCACGTTAGAATCGGTGGATACCAAAAGGTGACAACATATATTAACCATATCTCATACATCATTTACAAAAAGTACAATTCACACCTACAAATCTTGTTTCCGAAACTTCTAACCACATATAATATATATATATATATATATATATATATATATATATATATATATATATATATATATTATATATATATATATATAATATATATATATATATATATTAGGGCTAATTTCCATATATAGAGAACCTTTATTTTGAGGGAACAAGCGAATAGATATTTATCAGTGGCGAAACTTGAACCATATCATGTGAGGGGCGGGATGAAAGTAAACTATTTTAAGGGATAACGAACTCTATATATATTATAGAATTTATACTACTGGACCGAAAATTTATGCTATCGAGCTGAAAATTAACACTACTGATGAAAAAAAAGAGGGGGCGGAGGGCCTTGGTCCATACTAAGCTCCGCCTATGATCTTGACCATTCATTAAATCACATCGTACACCTTCTATGTTCCATAATCTGTTGCATCTTACATGTATTTTGTTTTACCGGGCAATCAAAAGCTAGAATCTCACCTGTGATCTAAAAGGGAACAATTTTATATATCATTTTCTAAACTTTAAAAAATTACATATTTCCTTAGCCTCTAGAAAACTACATTATGCAGTTTGTTTTAAAAAAATATGTAATTTTATAAATTTACAAGATGATATATGTAATTCCCTAAAGATAAAAATCATACGTATCTTTAACAATAAACTAGTATAAAAACCACAACCACTATGCTAACCTAGTTAAAAAGGTACTCCTCGTACAAAAGATGTTGGGTTCAACATGAAGTTTGATTAAAATTAAAGTAGAATAGAAATTAAATATAATAGCTCAAAAAATAAAAGGTGGTATAAAAACTAAAATTGCATGCCATCTAAATCTACATGTGATCTTGGAACAATAATTGTAAACTCCATTTAGTAACATAACCATCTCAATAATTGAACAAAAACACCAATTTCGTTGAATTTAAACAAATTAAAAATCTGAAAGAAACTTTGAGAATTATCACAAACTTCACAAATCCAATTTAATCTCAACAAAATCAAATATCATTTTGACTTTGAAGATTTTCATCCAATTTTCATCCCAAAAACATTCTCGGCAAATCTGGACTCCAAAATGCAATTCAATATCAGTAGAGAACAACACAAATCTCACGGTAACTTGATTTGATCATGATATTCAATTTGTATTTACACATGAAAAACAAACGTACGTGTGTGTTTTTTAATTACCGAAATCGAACAATTTGATACAAAATTTGATCGAACACAAGCAAAAACCTTCAATTCGTGAATGAATCATTTACTCAATATATAAACTTCGTGAATGAATCATTTACTCAATATATAAACTCATAAGTGTGTGCAAGTGAAGATTGTTACGGATCAATAGAAGAACCAGTGACGGATCTAGGAATTTTAATGAGTAGGGGCACAAAATGAGTCAGGCTAAAACAAATAGGATCGAAACGGATGAGATAAAAACATGTGATATGGAAAGTTTAGCAAGCTTGTTTTATACCACTAATTACTCAAATCAAATGATGCATAGAACTAGGGGTACTCACGTTCGGGTCTGGATTTCTGGGCAGATTGATAGTTTGGTGGTTGTATAAAAGTTAATAAAATCGGATGACAGTTTGGTTTGACGGTTTGGTTTTAACGATTTGAACGAGTTTCGATGTGAAATCTAAGCTTAGGAGATGTGATTAACTACATGTAAACTACTTTTTCTAATTATAACCTGTATGAATATATATATGATGAATAATACAATTTCCAATCACCGATTTATAATATTGATAATAGAGTTGGTGATTAGAAGGAAGGAAATAATATAATAGAGTTCATGGTATGGTCTAATATACTAAGACTAGCTTTAGTAAATTCGTGTATTACACGAGTTAAATAAATAAAATATTAATATAACAAAATGTATTAATTATAAATAATATTATAAGATATGTTATGATTGAAATTACGTATGAGCAATGACTATAACTAATTAAACAGTGATATCAACTTTTTAAATTTTTGTTTTAAATTTTTTTCCAATAAAATAATAAACATTTTGTTATAAAACAAACCGTATAAAAATTACATTTTTAAAAAAATTCATATTATATTTCGCAAATTAATAATTTTTGGTTTTAAAAATTGAACTTAAAAAACAATTTTTGAAATATTTTGTATTTTTTAAAACTTTTTATTATGTAGAAAAATATATTTTATAATTTTTTTGTTTATTTAGAAATAATATTAATAAATAGATCATTTTTAATTTATTAAATGTAAAAGAAAGTTAAATAATATTATTAGTAACTAAGGTAATTATTTAAAATGAGAGAAAGGCGGAAAATTTTGATGAGGATGAATGTGATGATAACACGTGACACCTCAAATTATTCTTTTATTAAAGTAGTAAGATATGATAAGATAAAATACAATTACAATTTATGGTGTGCTTCAGTTATAACTTAAAATATTAAGATTCAAGATGCTATTTATAAAATAAGTTGGGACGAGAAAAAAAAAAGAAGAAATGGATGCCGATAAATAAAATGGGTGCCTGATGGTTAACAAAGAAAAGACACATATTTATATAATATTAGTTATTAACTTTAGCATGTTTAATGGGTTGTATTATGTATTAATAGGTTGTATTTATTTTTGTATTTTCTTAATCTTTAACTTTTTTTTAATTTTTACCTACTACTTTCATATTTTTGACAATTAGCCCTAATCTTTAATTTTATTTTTATATTTGATCCCCATACTTCTCATATTTTATAATTTTTTTATTTTGTGTTTCCGAATAAATTTTGTGAGTAACAATCACATCGTGTGGAATTTTTTATAAAAAAGGGGTTTTTATTTAGGTGATGGTGACAAGGGGTGAAAATCTTGACCGATTTGGATTTAAAGGGATCCCGCCCCTGGTAGGGGCGGGTTTTGTGACCTGCGAGCGACCGAGGGACCGATGTGACGACCGAGGGACCGATGTGACGACCGACGGACCGATGTGACATGACATGATCCAGACACCAGCGTTAGGAGACCACGCCCCTGTGAAGGGCGGGTTCTCCTGCTCCTATTTCCACCGTTCAATCCAACTACAACTCACTCCACTCAATCTCAACCATCCATTAAAAATCCGCAACTAACCCCATTTATTCTCACACCCACTTATTTTAGCACTATTTATTCATTCAGCCTTTCACCCCGTGAACCACCGAACAATTCATTCAAAACCTTCTCGATCTTATTTCTTACTATTTTCTAAGCTATTTTTGTATAATTTCTTACTATTTTCGAAAATGAGCTGGAGAATTACACCAGGTCCATTAAATAACGATTTGTTATTTTTAAGTGGTCAACATAGAGCTGATTATTATTTTCGAGACCCAGAAAGCGATGAAGGAATTTTACGTGCTAGACGAGGTGATAAAGCTTTTTGGGATTACATTGATGAAGTGTCTATCCCTGAAAATGTTATGAGATATATAAGGTTGGCTGGTTTTGCAGGTGTGATCGAGTGTGGTTATCAAAAACTTGATCGTGCTCTTATTTCAGATTTAGTGGAGAGATGGAGGCCAGAGACAAACACATTTCATTTACCGGTTGGAGAGACCACAATAACCCTTCAAGATGTTCAAGTTTTATGGGGTTTGCCGGTTGAAGGTGATGTTGTTTCTGGCACTGATTATGCTATGAGTGCATCCGAAATTATAATAAGGTTTGAGTATTTAACTGGTTGTACACTCGCTACAAGCACTGTAAGTGGTTATAAGTTAAACCTAAGGTTTATTTTAAATGAAATAATAAAACCATTTTCTGATAATGCCACTGAATTTCAGTGTATTCAACGAGCTAGATTAATTTTATCTTTTATGATTGGTGCCACTTTATTTCCTGATACTTCTAGCAACTGGGTGCACGTAAATTATTTAAGTCATATTGAAAACTTAAATAACTGTGGTAGACTTAGTTGGGGAAGTGCAGTTTTAGCATTTTTGTATAGACAGTTATGTAAGGCAACGAGTGTCACAAATCGAGAAGTTAGTGGACCTTTATTCTTGTTGCAATTATGGGCATGGGAAAGATTACCTACTATGTGTCCCAAGAATACGAGATCTATTGATTTCAGGTTACCATATGGTGCACGGTATGTGTCCCAAAAACTTATGTATTAACTATTTATCTGTAATCTTATATTTTTCTAGTTAACCTGGTATATTTAAAAACTTGATTACAGATGGAATTGTGAACTTAGTTATGTAAACACTACTCCGCACTGTTTTAGTGCGTATCGATCTCAACTGCATTCATTAAGCGAGGCCACGGTATTAATATTAATATGATATTATTTTGTATAAATTAACATTTTGTAAACATATTAATTCATATTTTTATATCAGTTTAATTGGAGGCCTAATGATAATATTATCCACCTTCTACCTGATATCTGCACAAGTGGACATCAAAGCTGGAGAAGTGACACATACCTTATATGTTGGGAAGTTGTTGAGCCTCACATTCCAAGTAGGGTTTTAAGACAGTTTGGAATGTTTCAACCAATCCCTACAAGTGTGTTACTAACCCGGGAGTAACATACAAATCTACATTCAACTGCTCGTAAAGGTGGTAGAAATAAAAAATGGTTACAACATCATAATATCTATGTTCAAGCATGGGCGTCTCGGCTTAATTCAGTTGCTAATGAAGCGTATACTGATTCGCCAATTGCTTCTGAAGCATACATGAGGTGGTATCTAGAGCGTACTGTTGTGTATACAACAAACCCGGCTCATCAAGACACGAACCCTCTTGGCTTCCAAAATGATGGACAAAGATTGAGAATGATGGTATTATTATTAATAATTTTATTATTATTATTGTTATTATTATTATTTTTAAATTAATCTTTCATAATGTTATTTATAGATGGATGGGATGAGTCAATTTTATCAAAGACCAGGGGATGAAATGGGGAGGAATATAGCGAGCTGTTATATGGATTTGGCACATGCAAACCATATAAGTGATCTACCAATGCATGTGACACAGAATGCTGATGATACTCAACTTCCTCCTGTCCCACAACGTTTACTCAGAAGGGGTAGAGGACGAGGGCGGGTTGGTAGACAGGTTGGTGATGATAATGTTATTGTGCAACAGAATATGACTAGACAAAGGGATTTCACGAAACAACAGCTTGACTCCCCCTTTTTTAGCCAAATGGGCAACCAAAATTTTTTTATGGTGATACCTCAAGTACTCAGTTTCCACATTTTAGTTAAATGGGGACCCAGAATTTCGAAGAAGGGGGGCCATCAAATCCTTATCAAAGCCCTGATAATAGTTATCAACAATCATTTCACCATTCTTCCCCGTTACCATATTACCCTCAATTTCAAGATACATCTCAATCAGTTGACCGGTTTTTTAATCCATCCCCTTTCCTGTTCGACTTAAATGATGAAGCAACAAACGATGATGATGACACTCGTTAGATATTATTTTTTTATATTTTTAGTGATGTATTTTACTTTTTTAATTATGTAATTTTTTACACTTTTATCTATTAATTATATAATGCAACTTTATTATAGAATACGAACTTAAGCTACAATATTATCATCTAATAAATATTATATAAAACTAATATTATGAATATGAGTTTGGATAAGTGTTCATGTTATGACCTGTTTGTCTACATATTGAACATCTACGTATGACAGGTGCATTTGGATGATGAACATCCATCTCGTTGTGTATCCTTCTCGTGCGTTTCCTACCTCGTGACGTGGTAATTTTTTAGGGATCACCTCTTATCTTCCAACCCGGGTTCTTCCAATAATCAATGTGACTTAGCGGGTGAAAATGTCCGTTATACTGTTCTTGATAAACAACAGTACTATAGACCTGATGAACAATGTTATGAGGTGATTCACCTCTATGGCGGCAAACTGCAATTGCATGTGAGCATGGAAATCTTTGCATCTGCCATTTACCACACGTGCAAGTTATGTTTTTGTATTCCACGGTATAATCATTTCCACCAGCTTCATTTGTTTGTATCTTTGACAAAACTCTATACCTCGCCTCTCTGTAATCAAACTTTGTTATAATATGCTCTTGCGAGTTAATATCACGTGTGTTAAGTAAACGCCATATGCGAGGGGATAACGCGGTGTTACAGTTGGTTGCGATGTCAGTGTACTTTCTGAACTGTTCGACTGTTTTTTCGAACGTACAATTAATAATAGCTTTTATTGGCATAAGCCTGACACCTCGCAACGTATTGTTGAAGCTTTCTGAAATGTTCTTCGTCAGGTTACCCCACCGACGATGATTTTTATCATGTAGAAGCGTCCATTTACTCTCTTTAATAGTTTTTAAATATTCCCACGCTTTTAGATTGATGCTTGTCATTTGACTTACACAGTAGTTATACTTCCTTTGTTGGGTGGTGCTTCCGATAGACCAACATAGCCTTTTTAAGCTAGAAACCTTGAACTTTTGCATGAGGTTACTTCTAACATGTCGGAGACAAAATCGATGCACAACATTATTTTTCCACTCTTCAAGAGTATTCATTGCACGAATAATTCCTTTGTGCCTATCAGAAATAACAAATAACTTTTTTCCCGAACCAATATAATTATGTGAACTGCAATGTGTGACCAGAATTGGTGGAAAAACCAACTCCAACTTTCTACCGTCTCTTCGTCTACAATTGCATAAGCTATCGGCATTACATAGTTGTTTGCATTTTTTGCAACTGCAATTAACATTTTACCACGGTAAGAACCTTTCAAGAAAGTACCGTCAACAGATATCACAGGCTGACAATAGCTGAACGCTTTAATTATTGGACCGAATGTCCAAAACACATATTTAAATGTGTAATAAGCAGATGTACCGGTCGAATGATGTAACCATTCCACGATAACATGGTTCTTCTCTTGTAATGCCTTGATGTACGTAGGCAATTCCTCAAAATTACTGTCCCAACTACCATAAATATTCTCAATAGCAGCTTTTCTAGCTCGCCAGACTTTATTATATGAAACATCAACATTCAACGTGTCTTTCAAATGCGCTTGAATTTGCTTGATGGGAAAAGCAATATCTTGACGAATAAAATGGATAATACGGGTAACAATATCTCTGCATTTGAAACTTCTATTGTTGTTACCAACAACAGTACCAAAGCAGTTGTGGGAATTCACCCATCTTGAAATTCTCCACATGTGATGATCATGGTTCTTGGAAGCATAAACATACCATGAACATGGAGGACCACTATGAAGATTATTGTTGTAATTAGGGCTGGTGCTGTAGCACTTTGCTCTCCATCTTGTACGTTTACTTTCAACTACAACAGCCTCTCTGTTACGTGCAAGATTCCATAACCGCACTGCATGCATCACTTCATCTTTCGATTTAAAATACATTCCAACACGAATTTCTTTTGACTCTTCATTCCATATATCCATATGGTCTTCATCGTCAAAATCAGCAGCTTCATAATCTCTTAACTCCTGAGGATCTTCAGAATAGTTCACCTCCCCGTAAGATCCTAGAGTAACACCAGAATTATAATTGTTTGAAACTCCATAAGTGTTGTTATCATCATCACTAGATTCTTCTTGTGATGGAATGAGTTCAGTATCTTTACTGCTGTCTGAACGACCATCATCCGACTTTTCAAAACCTCCATTATCATCGTCGACTTGATGATGAAAATTGGTTGACGGACCGGCTTGATAATCATGCGATCTTACATTGCCTTGATGATAAGAGTTGCTTGACGGATCGGGTGCTTGAGATACAGAGAAACCGCGTACGAGATCCATATAATTGGATTGTTGTACAGACAATTTTGGCTCAATGATAACATAAACATTTGCTCGAAAATTTTCAACATTTTCTCCCAAATAATACAAAACATCTAGACTTGAGTCATTGAAAATTTCAGAACTTTGAGAAAAACCAGCATAAGAGTAATATAATTTTAATTTCAAATTATAATACTCTTTTTGAACCTGAAGATGATTATAAATCAAATCTAAAAACTCTTCGTATGAGACTCTATTACGAAGAATAATAGTTGAACTTCTAGTAGAAACATCACATATGATATTTCCATTTTCGAATGAAATATCACCACCCCAATATATTTGTAGAAAATAAGGCCGAGACATTATAATTATTAGTTTTTTTGAAAGTGTTAATTGATTCGAGTGAATTCGTTTGTGTATAAATAGATGAAAGTAGGTAAAATTAGTGGACGGGAGGTTATTTGAGAACCCGCCCTTGCCAAGGGCGAGTTCTCAAAAATAGTCATGTCACCATCCACCATCGACATCACCATCGACATCACCATCGCATCGCAGGTCAAAGTGGAAGAAGAACCCGCCCCTGCCAGGGGCGAGAACCCCTTATGTCACATCCGCACAAGATTCAACCCTTTTGTCAACATCAATATTAGAAAAATCCTATTTTTAAAAAAATTCCATCATGTGTGAGTGTGTGTGTGAATCAACATTTGTACCCTTATATTTTTTTTCGTTTAATGACCCTGTCGCAACGCGCTAGTATACATTGACTTATTTATTGTTTAATGTGTTTTACATTTTGCTTACGTGGTTCAACGTTTTTACTTCTGCTTTTCATTTGATTTTATTTTCTCGTTTTTTATTATTATTCTAATACGAATTTTTCCGTGTCGTTGATCACTCGCGATGGTGTACCATTGGTACTACTTAACAAGGTTTTATGCCCCCGCTGTAACATAGGGGGCTTAATACTAGTTATAATACTAATTATCAACTTGGTTATCATCTTTGGTTGTACTATGTGCATAGTGGGTTGTACCCATCTTTTTTTTTAATTTTTAACTTTTTTATTTTAACCGAATACTTCTATTTTTTTAATATATGTATATTTTTTTACTTTCAACTTTGGTCCTCTATACATTTCATATTTTAATATTGTTTGTTTTTCGGTCAAACTTTTGCGAATTAACACGTTGTAACATGCATGTGTGTTTCAATATTTGTATGATTATTTTTTTCCCCATATAACTGCTCCGTCACACGTGTTGATCCTAAATTAACTTACCTATTGTTCTAGATATTTTATTTTTATGTTCGTGGTTCAATGTTTTTACGTTTACTTTTTATTTGATTCTATTTTTTTTTATTTTTTTGATATCATCTGTGTTAATATTGTTGTTCACTGACAATGATATGTCATTGATGTTGTTTGACATGGTTTTATGCCCTCCACTACAACGCGGGGGGCTTAATGCTAGTTCTACTCTAATTAGGATTATTTGAGTGGGTGCCTAGCCACCCTCTAAACTTCAAATGAATCCATCTATGAGAAGAATTTTACCCAAAATACTAGTACGAGGAACAAGTGAGTTTATTTGGTCTATAAACCATATTTGTGGCCTATACAACTATTATGGGACAACTCACTTATCTTACCCCATACATTGTAATAGTTTCGGTCTGTGGCAAAAACCCACAAATCAATTCAACAATTGTGAAACCAAGATCGAGAACATACTTTGAGCACGACACAGTATGTCTCTTATTTAGTTTGAACAAATTTGATTTCTTTGATCGAACTTTAATAAAACAAACATCATGTAGAGATTCAGCCTGGCATCCAATCATCACAAAATCTTGAACTTTTTTATCAGCTTCTTCATTTATCATACACACAAAAGAAATTTGTTCAACTACTAAGAACACATCGGAAAAATCAATCATACTAGTGGCTTGATTTCGATCCTCACAAGCAACATTCTGATACTTGACTTGATGGTTTTATAGGAGAAAATGCAACAAAGCCTTGGCTCAATTGCATATTTAGATTTTAGGGTTATTAGTGGTTCAAAGAACAAGTGTTCCTTTCTTCCTTAAAAAAGGTCCCCATTAACGACAACATTATAGAGTTATAAAATAATAATAATAATAAAAACCTAAAATTCATCTAATCATATAATATACGATTCTCTTAAACTTTTTATTTAAAGAGATTTTTTAATGTAAAATTACACCCACTACTTTATAATTAATAAATTTACATTATCTAGCTTATAAAACTGTATAATAGCCTTCACAGTAGATTTTTTGAAATTGTGTGATTGAAATACTTATGTTATATGGAATGATGGTTAATAGTTGTGAGTATAGTAGAGAGAAATGTTATTCTTCATCTGTAAATTTAAAGAAACACTGTCCAACCATATAAGTTTTTTAATATATTTTTTAAAATGATTGTAAGTAGAGAAGAGAAAATAATAATAATAATAATAAAAATATACTATTTGATTTAAAAGTAAAGAATTTTTTTTAAAATGTAATCATATAAATAAATATAAAACCTAGTATGAATGCTATAAATTAGATATATCTTTTTGTAGAATTACACCCACCGGCCCGAAGGCTTTGTGGTACAAAATTTATCCCTCTTTTTTTCAATTTAAGAAATCTCAAATTGTAAACATTATTTTTCATTTAAAAATATATACATATATACATATATATATATATAATACACACATATATATATATATAATATACATATATATCAGTTGCATATGTTTGTGTCACGAGCAATATTTTTAAAACCAACTATAAGAGCGACTATAGAATCATCCAGTTGTGTTTACTTGAATCCACGATTAAATTTTTTATTGTTATTTACTTAGTGCTTCATATTTTATTAAAGTTGTAAATTCACACCAAAAGATAATTAGTTTCATATTTTGTTTTAAATTAGTTTTCTTTCATTTACTCTTATCATAAGGCTTTTTGAATTAGTTTATATGTTATATGGTCTTATATTTGAATTATTATATAGTCACCTTGTTTTTGTATGGCAAGAATGTCCATTTGACTCCTTTTATACCTCAAAATGTCATTTTCACCTCAAAATGTCATTTTCACCAAACTTTTCGTTAAATTGTCATCATTTTAATAGGGCCGTGTTGCAATTTGATTGAACTTGTTTGTAAACAGGTCTAGTCGAATTTAATATAGGTTCCATCAACCTTTAAATAGGTTCACTCGACCGTTGTTTAGTGTTTATTGATATTTTTAAAATTTTTAAGCCTAAAACAATAGTAACATGCTAGGGGTTTCAAAGAGAACCCAGTTGGCTCTTTTCCCAGTGTAACCCAACACGGTCCGGTCGAAACGACCGTATTCAAACACGTGGACAAATCATGTTCATTAATTGCAAGTTCAGGTGACTCTATAAAGGGCTTATGCAGTAGTGGTGGAGACATTTATGAGAAGGGGTTAGTCAAACAGACATTTTGGAGAAGAAAAATAATCAAATGGACCTTTTAAGAATTTTTCCATCTTTTAAACTCTTCGACTAGTCCGACTCGTCCGACCAGATTAATAAGACATACATGTGTACTAGTGTAAGTCAAATAGTTCACTTCTGTTATTCTGTCTTTTGTTATGTATGTTTACATGTCCTCATGCATGTGTTTGTAGGTGAGTCAATAAAATCTATGTTGTTTGGTGAGTGTTTAACATCAAGTGAATAAGAGGGATCTTGTACCAACAATGTTATGGAAACACTAGTCAAGAGAGGAGAGTACAAGGGTGGCTTTTGTTTTTTTCTAGCAAGTGAGATTGTGGTCCATGACTTTTTGTAAAAATATTTATGCTTGTCCTACAACAAAGTAGAAAAAATAAACAAAGGTGTCATGAAATATAATAAAACGTGCACAAATTGTTTATTTTTTTCATAATTTAATAGTAACAAACCTTAATTTTCTAAGATAAACTCACAACCACCTTTTGTTCCGGAGTATGATGATTATATATAAAGAAATTATTACTAAAATTAGTGAAATTTTTTATATAATAACAAACTTATGTATGAAAATTTTCAATGTGTTTGTTCTTACCTACATGCATTTGTTAGTTGCTTTCTAGGTGGTGTTTTATATCTTTTAATTACTTAAACTTATCAGTTTTTATGAAAGTTAATAATCACTATATTGTTGGCATTGGTACACATGGTGAGCACTTTGTTAGAATAGCGAACTCACACATACAATAAACTTACTACTAAATCGAACACATAAATAAACATAGGAAAAACTTACATGAATAAAGATGTGACCCAATCATTTGTAACAAAATTAGCTAATAAAAGTGTGATAAGAGAATTTAAAAATAAAAAAATGAAGAGATAGGTTTTTTGTATAAATTCATTCCAACTCCTTGTTTAAGACATGTGTGGTGATCGAATATTATATAACATACAAGGTACGTGATAGCTACATCATGTCCTTCGTAGGACTCTGATTCCAATAGCTCTATGAGGTGTGGTGATTCACACGCTAACGATCACATTGGTGTGAGCCAAACTGAGTGGCATATCATGGTGTAGGCTCCAAGCACACCACCTTTTTCTAAGACCATGGTCCAACACGACGACGCAGGCGTTTGAAAATAATATAGACCTTCGAATCGTATGATGCGGGTAAATTTAGTTGTTAGCAATTTATTTGCATGTTTTGCATTATTAATCTAGTGTTGTTATGGTCATTGGGCTAGTTGGAAGCACTCCTTACTCTAAGCATTGACATATCTACAAACGCCTTTGTTACATAACTCCATGTTTCAAAATGAAAAATGAAGACATGTAATTTTACAAGTTTATAAGAGGATACGTAATAAAAGTTAAAAGGGTGGTGCAAAGTTTCAAACTAGACTAAACTATCAAACTAGCAAAACCGCCTAACTTTTATAGTTTGGAATTCAAACGCACCGACTTGCTTCGATTTGGATGGTTCAATTGGTTTCAATGTCAAGCTAGGGTTTTAAAAAAATAGAACATATATAACCCACAACAAGAACGCTCTATGTACGGCCCATTAATTCAACGCATCCTAAAGCCCAATTGTGGAGTCATCCGGTGAGGCCCGACTGCCCGAGTAAGCCTAATGATACTTTATGGCTTATGTGGAGACATCGTGTTAATGACAAGACGGTTAAGGTACCTATCGCTACAAAGACCTTGCGACAAGGCTTGAGTGGACGCCTTTGTATGCTAGTTGTTTTGTGTCAGAATTTCTTACGACCAAACTCCAACATGAGAATCGGTATGAGAGACAGAGAGAGTATTATAGAACAAGGTTTTTGAAATGTAATATCATTAATGTGCATACGGAACTAAACAAATAGAATCTGCATCATCAGATACGACAGTGTTAGGCATGCTTGCTAGTTCTATATTATGTGTTTATCAATATGCTGCGTAAGTTATGTCATATGGTTTGAATACATAACTTCTTTAATGTTTTATCATAGCATTTAACATGACGCCCATGCTGACCAACATTTCAACAAGCTCTGGATACCTGTTGCTTCAGACAGGAGCGGGCCTTGATGATATGTGCATGTTCCCAACACCTCCTCACTTCGATCTACAATGGCTAGATCGCAGGATGGACCCATGTATCAGCAAAACTGATAACTAGAAAATGATTCAACTAAAGTCGGTAATATTAAGTTATCAACAAGGCAATAATGGTGATAGTTTTACACTAACAAAACAGGTAATTTTCATCCTATATCTTCATATTGGTGAGTAAAACCACCACTACATATAGGTGTATTGCTCTCATTTCACTCTCAAACATACCTAATTTCAACCAAAACGATAATAATCTACTCGGACCAAAACTTCACAAATGCGGTGATGAAAGACCGTATGAATTTCACGAGTTGGTGAGCTTCTCGGCCACTAGATTTCTCTGATGCTGCTTTCCATGACTTGCTGCTTAAAGAAACAAGTTAATCATAAGATCTATATCAGAAGCAGCACAAGGAAAGAAAAACATATGTTTCACTCTTAGTAAAAATCACACTATTTAGAGGTTGCAGTTTCAACCTGTTTACTTAGGAATGAGTCAATCTTACGAATGGGTCATTCAGGTTTGTTTAATATCTTTAACGTATCAAATGGTCAAAATTCATAAATAAAGCAAGGGAACAGGTCAAATGCTCCCCAAAGTGTATTTCATGCATACAACCTATGGAATTGCTTTATTTAGAATTTTCAAATATTATTGCCAAAGTTTTTCGTGTCAAGTTGACCCCACCAGTTACGAACCATACCATATAAATACTTGTTTTGACCAGTTAACTTCTACATCTTCCACCAGTCACAATATGCTTTAAGCAATTACGAGGGCTAAAAAATGGTGCTAACACACACACACACTAATATACTTACAGATCAACTCTGTTAAACGTTGCATTGGTTCTTCTGTTGTGGGAACTGACACCAGGCTGGCCACTAGACTGGTTTAAATTTGCACTTCTTTCATCTAATGTTGGCTCTTGTACCGGATTAGAGGAGGTTTTGCTGTGGAGATTCTGAGCATTGGTGCCATTTATGATCTGCTAAGAAGATGCAGATAACTTTAATTAATCATCAAAATGGATTGACAAAAGTGTCTTCCTTGATTCCAATTGCAAGATCATACACGTCAAACATAAGTTTACAACGATGCAGCATGTCCAAAATAGTTCTTATTCATGATAGCACACATAGGGACAGCATATGATAATAGACCAAATATAAAGAAACACAATTTATACATATTTTGTAGAGATCCAGGTTTCTGAGAAAGATGTGTTTTGAAAGTAAAACATTGACCAGCTATAATTAATTTCTGAAACCTAATTCAACTAAGGTTCACGTCACACCCAAATAAAGATATTATAATGTATTCCCAATGCTAGGCTCATCCATGTGGACCTTTAGTCTTTCTTATGTAGTAGAGAAGGCATCTCTAGTAGCTAATTACTATACCCTTGTACATATACTCACAATTACATACATCAAGTATGGAAGCTCATAGAACCATGTGTCATGTGGTCCATTTGGTCAGCAAGAAATGACATGGCAATCAATCAAAATTTCATCTATTGGTCTCATGTTGTGATGTTACATTTAAAATCTAAGCAAAGGCTTTTCATTGAGCAACAGAATGCTGATCAGGCCCATGGTTGGTTCCATCAGCATGGATCTTGACATCACCTGTGATATGTATGGGCAGTTGACTTGATGCATCCTGGCGTGTTGGTTTATATGTTTTTATTGTGTGTCACGTTTCTTAATGCGATTAGTCTAGTCACCTCTGAAATGTGTCCTCTCATTTTAAACGAGTCTAAGTCTAATCTATAACTTTGGTTTATTTTTTAATGTGAATATAATTTTATGTGGCAAAACAGTACATGATGTCCATGTGTATCGGTAACTACATGTTATGATATTAGTGCATTGCAACTTGCAGATACGAGTGGCAATTTCACCCCATTGCCTTATCAATGGGTCGGTGTGAGTTGTGTTTTATCTCCAATGGATCAAATGCCACATAAAACATTAAATTAAAAAGGGAAATGGTCAACAGGAGAAAATTCGCCTAAAGTCTATTTTGATGCACACACCTCTGAAATCCTTTTGTTCAATGATTCAGATTCTTATTGTAATAATATTGCTTTTCTAATCTAATCAGAACATTGATTATTTATAGTTTATACTTGCAGAGAAGGAAAAAAGTAATATCAGCCCGTCTTGATCTCTCAATAAGATGACCTGTTCAAATCCGCCCCGTTTTGACTAATTACCCAGCCCACATGACCCGGCCATCCTGCCACCTCTAATTACAAGTTTAGGATAAACCATGGATATTTCTCATTCGGTTCTTGTCAAGGAAAATTAAGTAGGTAAAAGGTAAGCAGCATAGCATCTAGACTAGTGGCCACTTTTGAGATCAAAGCACGTTTTAAAGGGTACTTTCAATGTGAAGTCTACAAGAAAGCATACACACAGAATAATCATGGTTATAGGGATATAAACTGGTCGAAAGGAACTCACATTTTGCTGAGCAAGCAAAGTGTCTTCAACTTTAACATGTGTGCTTCCATTAACATTCAAAACTAAGTTTTCTTTAGTTGGTGAAGGGTCTTGACCCTTTTCACTTGCCAACATTGATTTTGACTCTTGTAGTGGATGTGCTATCTCTTCTTCCAGCTTTTTATCTACATCTTCTAGTGTTTGATGATTTTGAGTTCCCGTTGCTACTACTTCAATTACTTCATCCTTTTGTTCCCCCGTACTTCCTTCAGTTGATAATTCTGTATTCTTTGATTGTTCAAATGCTTTATTATTTCCTTGATGAAGTTCAGTAATGCTCCTCAAACTCTGCACTTCTTCACTTACAAGCACATACTCAGGTTGAGTTTGTGTCTCTTTTGTGTGGACAATTTGTACATGGAGATCAGCAGTCATCGAGTCTGATGGATGATGTTCTAAGAAGCTATCAAGGTTATCCATGTTCTGATCCCCTGGAGGTGATTTAGGTGGGCCAAGCACTCGATTCTCTTGAATTATCTCCCGAACTATTTCACGAACCGTGTAAAAGGACCCGCCAACTTCCTTGCGTGTGAGATTGAGTGATGGGAAATCTCCATTGTTACTCTTCTGGTATCTGCAACAACCATATCTGTTATTTGATTTTTGGTATATGCAAGAACGAAACTTGAAGACTGATGAATTTCAGGCAATGTTTTTTGATAAAATAAGCAATTGAAAGATATAAGAAGCATTTCTTTCAGTTGTGGTTCCATTTAATTCGCATTGCATGAATCAGAACATGGACCCAGCACTTGATATCTTAATCTTTTGGAGGCAATATAGGTGGGATTCAGTTGTGGATTAGATTCACCTCTAGAGCAACTGAACATAACCTGGAACACTTAATTAATATCTAAAAAAGTTTACAAAAATCAACCCTGTGGTATATGGGAAATTATGTATTTGGTTTTTTTGCTTCAAAAATAACACCTATCATCCCTACTTTTGAGGAGTTTGCATATCAGAAACAAGAAAACAAGTAATTCTGCTTGAAATGATGAAAATCCCCATATGTGTAATGCTCGTGATAGAGCTAATTGGTACTGTTAAACAGGTTCAAAATGTTACCAAACCACAGCAGGATTGATAATAGATGTACTCATTGAAGCACAGAAATCAAATCCATAATTTCCTGTATGCCATAAGCGCAAATTTTGTAAAGCACTCCACTACATTCCTTTACTTAACCGCTCTGAGATCCATAAAAGTAAAAGCAATAGTTTCAATGACTACAAGCAATGATATTTGTCATTTGCACGAACCACGATTCACGTAATTTACTAATATAGTAATGACTAATAAGGGTATGACATAAACAGGAATGACATCCCTAATTATCATTATCAAGATACTAATATACTATTATCAAGCGCAACTTGAGTCGATGGTTGAAGAGCAATATATGTCATACTATCATTATATTGTAAATCCAGCCAAAGAATTTATAGGAAAGTGAAAGCACCTTTTAATAAAAGCCTCAATCATCCCCTTCCTCTCCTCTTTCGAACGCCGAATTCCTGACTTCTTCCATCAAAAGAATCATCAAACTTTGCTAGAGCAAATGTTTGCCCAACCCAACCTCCTCGCGCCACATGCATTGGATCAGCAAAATGTTGACCGCCACTAAGTGTTACTTGCAAAACACCTACACAGTGAGAACCAATAAAGTACTCTTAATGTTTCAAAAGATCACTTAGGTTGATATATAATATGGATTCATGAACTACAAGATAATAAACCCCCCCACCCCCTTCATGAAAATACCACATATGTAAAGATTATGCATGTCATCTTTATCACTTTCACTTGCACCAGTTCACTTTACTTCTAAGTTGGAGACCTATAGGTTATGAATTATGATGACTGTAGCACCAATGGGGATTTTGAAACCAGTGACCTATATGTATAATACACATCTAGAAGCTTTCAAAAGCAAACTAACTAACAAACAGATGCTTCAATTTGCAAAAAAGCTTACCGTGTATCCAAAATTAACTTCACTTTCTTCTCAAAAAGTTGCTGTGGGCAAATGAAATCAATCGAAGCACATTTTCACCTGTGAAATCGAGTTAACAGCGATAATCATTACTAATTAGCAGTGAACAAGATCTTTAATGCTGGAAGAACGGAGATAATGATTACTTAAACATCGAAGCTGATTCGAAATGGAAAGTGAGATTAAAGCAAAAGCATAAAGGGTTATAATTACATATACATTTGTGTGTTTACATATGAATTACCTGCAACTGCAAGGGTTTCTGAGTGAGTGGATTTTAGGGCGAAAAAACAGTAGAGATGAAGGGTTTTATAAGTGATCTGAAACCCTACACAGGTTGTGAAAGAGATGGTGAAAAGAAATGTTCCTGAATGCGAGGACCCGACCCGACCCGACCCGGGGTGCTGTGTGGTCTTTGTCCTTGACTTATTAGAGTTTGAAAACATAAAAACGTTTGATTGCCATTGAAATTTGATTACGAAATCAAGATTAGAACGTCGTGCAAAAACTCCAAATAATCGAATTGTATCCAAAACAACTTATGCAACCGAAATGAGATAACTGACACCAATAAGAATCTAACGGTTTGGTTTGATAGTTTTTAAAAGTGATTTTTTGGCTCGGTTTTGATTTTACTTATAACAAGAGCCGAAAAATTGAACCGAAATCATTAACTAGACTTGTAAATTTAGAAGTGTAATTATACACTTTTAAATACGATTATCCTATTAATTACTTATTTAAACTATGTTATCTAAAAATTTAACATATTTAAGTTCAAGAATAATCTTTACATTTTTTTGTTTAAATTGGTAGATTAAAATATTATATTGATTTTTTTTCATATATTTTATGTATTGCAATTGATTTTAATGTCAACTAATTGATAAGAATATATAGATTATATTAAAGATTCATAAAATGATACCTAAAGTTAATAGCTTAAATTCAGTACTTTGTACAAAATTTCTTTATAAACTTGAAGTCCAAATAGTAAAACCTTGAACCGAAACTGAAGTGAAAACCGAAAAACCAAAAACTTAAACCAAATAGTTTTGAAAACCTAGAGACCGAAATACTAATTTTGATTTCAGTTTCAGGCAAAAACCAAAAAAAAAAACAAACTCGTGCACACCCTTAATTAGAACTCAAACAAATCAGTAATTATGCTAACAAATAACAATTAAGTTATAACTTTAATATTCTCATTAACAAATTTGTGTCTTATTAAAATATAAGTTCTCGATCATAGATATATTACTATTAATTTATTTAACCATATGTAATTTTAAGTATTTGTCAACTTGTGTAACACACGGGTGACTAACGTAATTTATACTAATAATTGATACATGTGATAACACATATTATCATCACATGTCAAAAGTGAGTCCCGTGTATATTATATGTATTGTATATAACACATGTTATCATCACATGTCAAAAGTGAGTCCCACGTATATTATATGTATTGTATATACTCTAAATTATATATGTTAGTGTATACATATATTAGGGTATACATATATTAGTGTGTACTCTAAAAAAGACCAGAATTCCCGTAAACTAAAATATAATATATGTGGGACTCACTATTTTTAATAATAGTTATATATATATATATATATTATATATATATATAAGGGCGAAGCTTCATGGAGGCCGAGAGGGGCCCCCGCCCCCCTCTTTTTCATCAGTAGTGTATATTTCTTGCTTAATTGTGTAAATTTTTGGTCCGGTGGTGGAATTTTTTTAATAAATACAGATTCCGCCCCCCTAAAATAGTTATATGTAAGGCCCCGTTCCCGGGCACCTCACAGTTGGTCAACCACAGCAGTTAAAACACTACACATTATAATTATACAAACTTCAAGCAGCGGAAATGATTTATCAAAAACCATTCATTTCATTTAAAACACTGTTGTTAAGCAATACATCATCATTATCTGTTTACAAAAGTATTGTTTTAACGCATTACAAAACAACAGCAACACAAAATACGAATGGATGTCAGTCTTTTCCTGCCGAGTAGCTTCACCCTCATGCCATCCTCAGCAATAATTACCTGCCAACTGAAAATGTATAAAAGTGAGTGTTGCTGAGTGAGTTCTAGTTTTTAAAAGTAATAAAATACTTTCTATATTTGTATAAGAAAATACTCTTTCTGTAAAATACAACTCTGTGCTGTATATGCGAGCACACATTAACTATATGAACAAATACTGTTCGATCTCTTTACTGTATGCTTTGTCTGTTTTGTAAACTTTAATCTTTATGTTTCACTTTCTGTATGGACCAGTGAGCAATACCCCAACTATATGCGCGATGGAAAACGGGTGATGGGCCATCTATATCCCTCGAAAGGGTCAACTATATCCCTCGAAAGGGTCAACTGTATCCCTTGAAAAGGTCAACTTTATCCCTTGAAAGGGTCAACTGTATCCCTCGAAAGGGTCAACTATATCCCTCGAAAGGGTCAACTATATCCCTCGAAAGGGTCAACTATATCCCTCGAAAGGGTCAATTGTATCCCTCGAAAGGGTTTTGTGTACGGTGTACAAGGCCAACCCAATCACCCAGGGCACGCTACAAAGGTCCTGCCAATCTCAATTGATCGGCCCTGTGTGCATAATAGGGTAGCTAACCCGCAGCACAGTTGAGCTAACGACAACATGGTCGTGCACCTCCTGTAAGCTTGCAAGACTTGTTAACATTTTCATTAATGTTCCTCTTCTTTTCTTTATTGCTCTTTCACTTTATTATTACGATATACTTTACGTTACGATAACAACATACCACGTAAAGTCACACACTATAATTAATAATAATATTAGCAATAACAATAATAAGGAACAATGATAAGTAATCATATCATGCATGAAACATCATCATTAATAAGCCTTTAGTCAACCTCGGTCAAAACCCTAAAGCACAGACTCCCAGAAAATTCTGTAAAAATTTCTAAGTGCTTAGGCGCATGGGAACTATTTGGGTGCATGAGCCCTGTTCGGGCGTTTCATCACTATGTAGGCGCATCTGCCAACACTTAATCATTTATCACTTTAGGCGCATGAACTATTCAGGCGCATAGGCACTATTTGTGCGTATGAACTCTTGGATGCATGGATAATTCGGACGCATGGACACTTAGGCGCAAGCCACTTGGGCGCATGGGCACTATTGGGGCGCATGGGCACTATTGGGGCGCATGGCCCTACATGTCACACCCCAACCTTGACGGCGGAAACGTCGAGGAGTGAGAGTTAAGATCGTTCACAGCCACATAACGCTATTAATAACCCAAATATAAATTATTCATGACGCTCAATTGTATCATTACAAGCTTAAGTCTCAAAGTAACAAACAACATAACATAAAAGATAACAAGTCTTTCTTATTTCATTATTTATCTAGGTCCATTCCTAGATGTGCAAGCTTCAAAGAGTATGTATCAAACTTGGGCGTTTCCAGAAACATGTTAAAAATAAAAGGGTCAACAATAATGTTGGTGAGCATTCCATAGTTTTAAATACATAAATTATATATAAAATATGGCAATCCAAGTCATAAGTTAGTGAATAAAGTGATTAGGGATGTTATGAACAGTGCAACAATCAAACCTCAACAAAGTTTTACAAGTCTCAAATGTTTACAAGATTATACGATCAGCTAAGTGCACTTGGATCAACCAAAGCAGGCTTGTCTTGCCCATAGATCTATGACTTCGCTGGGCTAGCAATAGTTAATGATTGTACATATACGCCATAACATGGTAACCACGAAAGTTCAGCTAACCACAACTTTACAAGGTGAAATGCCATAAGTTTACAAGTCTCAAATAAGTTTACAAGTGCAATTGTATAAGTTAACATGTTTCACCCCAAAGTGCGAAAATAGGAAAAGGGGGTATAGAATACTCACATGATCAAATAATATATATTTGATGATTAATATGAATAATAATAAGCAACGTTTCAACGTGGTCTTTCACAATGCACCTAAAACAATTATATATTTACAAGGTTACAATTTAATAATATATTTAATGGTTAAACGAGACTAGGATTTCAATTTGGTATTTAAGGATTTTAATTTGATGACTTTGATTAGAGAGATCATATATATGTTTTAGTTCAAGACAAATATCATGTAAAGAATTTTAAAGAAATAAAAGCCTTTATAACAATTTTGTAAAATTTTAACTTATCAAATATATATTTGATGATTAATATGAATAATAATAAGCAACGTTTCAACGTGGTCTTTCACAATGCACCTAAAACAATTATATATTTACAAGGTTACAATTTAATAATATATTTAATGGTTAAACGAGACTAGGATTTCAATTTGGTATTTAAGGATTTTAATTTGATGACTTTGATTAGAGAGATCATATATATGTTTTAGTTCAAGACAAATATCATGTAAAGAATTTTAAAGAAATAAAAGCCTTTATAACAATTTTGTAAAATTTTAACTTATCAAATATATAATTTTCTATAGTAGCCATAATTGATCTATAAATATAAAATGTTTAGTCTCCAAATAATCATTAAATGATTTCAAAGAAAATATTATATAAAGTTTATTTTTACATGATTAAACTAGGAAAATATTTGTTAAATTTTTATTTTTATAAGAAAATTGTTAAGGTAATTGTAGAAAATGATAGAATAACTTTAAGAATTTATAAAGTTTACAAAACTACTTTTTATAATTTTCAGAAAATTTTCAATATTTTTTTAAAGGCTGAAAAGCCTAAAAAAATAGGTTGAGGATGCCCGGGTTCGAACCCGGGACCTCTAGATTGGCAAACGAGTGTGTAACCAGTAAACCAAGGCATCCAGCCGCGGTTTACTTTGGTTTTAAGAACTAAACATAATCACAAGAAAACCCCCAAATTACATAAACTCTAGAATCAATCTTTGATCTAATTCAACTTAGATGATTCTGTTAACCTTTACAATCATGGGGCTTTTGTTACCCGTGATTAAACGAGTGGGTTTATGTGATTAATTACCCGGTTGATGACAAATCAGAGGTATTCAACACGAAGAACAGGTCGCGCACTTCCTATGCCCAATCGATGATCAAACGTTTCTGATAATCTAATTCGTTGCACAGGTAGCTTCAAATGATCTCTGAGATGAAAAGCCCTCTGCCAATTCGTAGTTAGCAGGCTCGTATGGTGGTGTTCGAGTGGTTGCAGGTTCGCGGTTAAAGTGAGAGTAAATTGGATTGTTTAAGTGCGATTCAGGTAGAATTATGTTGCATAGGAGTTTAGGTACGATTAGACGATCATGTAGGTGCAATTAATTTTATTATTATTGCGTTTTAGATGTCGAACGGCTTGATGATTTAAGAATTGCCGGTGACTCGGTTAATTGTGTTTGTAACCGGTGTTTAGATGAGTTTAAGGCTCATAAAGGCTTTCGAATCATGTTAATGATGCGATTGAGATGATTTGGAGTATTGATTAAGGGCTTTTTGTGGCGTTTTAAGCCTCGCCGGAGCTCGCCTGAACTCTGCCGGCGACGGCTGCCGGATTTACGGGGATTAAGGGGGAATGGGTTGGGTTTTTAAGAATTTGCACTTATGGTCCTTGAAGATTTCCGTCTTTATTATTTCACGCAAAAACTTATTTTTTTTCTTCTTTTAAAGTTTACAAAATGACAAGGCCCCCTTAACTTTTTAAATCCAGGTTATAACCATCTTTTAACTTAAAATTTTTTATAACTTATTATTATTATTGTTACAATTACTCTTATTATTATTATCATTATTATTATTATTATTATTATTATTATTATTATTATTATTATTATTATTATTATTATATAATCATTGTAACCTTACAATTTAAGAGACCAATTAAGGTAATATTCATAAGCAACCCATAAGTTTCATAAATGACACAATAGTCCATGCAAGAATTTAACAATGTTAACTTTACATTAACCCAAAATTACAAGATGTTACACTACACTTAGTCGTCCGGCTATCATTTCTAGGCGCATGGACCACTGTTCAGGCGCATGGGCTGTACTTAAACATTTCTAAGGTAATCTTAGGCGCATGGGCTACTGTTTAGGCGCATGGATTACACTTAAACCTTTCTAAGGCAAATTCAGGCGCATGAGCCTTATCTAGGCGCATGGACCTTCTGTTCAACATGTTTCCAGTATGTTTTCAAACCAAATCGTCAAACCTATTTGTTCTAAGCTTAATGTGGCTATTCTAAACATGAACAACCTATAAACATTCAAGAATCAACATCAATCATGCACATTACATACGCGTAAACATACATAAGCTTTGAAAATCGGTTTAATACATTTTCAGCCCCAAAGATAGTTTAAAACAAGTAAAAACCGGGGTCTAGAACTCACCTGATGCAACTTGGGTGTTTCTTCTTTTCTAACCCGCTTGCAATGAGTTCAAACAGCTAAAAACAACACCAAACACACACACCCAAGCACATACACAAACACATAAGCACATATGCATATAACCGGGATAAAACTCGTCATAAACATTTAAAAACCTTGAATTCTTACCTTGAATTCGTTCACTTCTTCTTCTTCTTCTACAAGCCGAGAGTTTTCCCCTGCTCTCTCTCTCTAAAACCGAAGAAATGTTGATGTGAAGTGAGGGTGGGCGGCCATGCCCACCTTTACAACAACTTTTCAAAGTTTTGTCCTTTTGGACACTTTTTTAGTCCCTCCACTTGGACTTTATTGTTTTTCTTTCTTTATATTCTTCATTTCTTGTCTTTTTAGATAAACCGGTGTTACAAGTCCACCCCTTTATATAGGTTTCATCCCCGAATCCTGTTATTCCTCGAACAGATGAGGGTAATGCTGCCTCATCTCCTCCTCAGTCTCCCATGTAGACTCAGATCCCTTCATGTGCTTCCACTGTACACGCACAAGAGGAACCATTTTATTTCGTAGCCTCTTCTCTTTATGATCGATGATAAAGAGATCGATGATTGCCACTGGTTGCTCCACATAATTGAGCCTTTCATCTACTTCAATGTCCTCCAATGGAACAATCATGTCTTCATCAGCTAAGCACTTTCTCATATGAGATACATGGAATGTCGGATGAATCCCACTTAACTCATCCGGTAAATCCAATCTATAGGCCACCTCTCCTACTCGAGCAATGATTCGGAAAGGGCCTATATATCTTGGGCTCAATTTGCCTCGCTTCCTGAATTGGATAATACCCTTCTAAGGTGAGACCTTCAACATAACCCGGTCACCCACCTGGAACTCAATCGGTCTGCGTCGTCTATCGGCATATGACTTCTGTCTATTTTTGGCGGCCTTCATGAAGGCTTTAATCTTCTCAAGCTTCTCAGTCGTAGCCTCGATTACCTCGACGCTCCCTAATTCTTTTTGACCAATATCACCCCAACAAACGGGTGTTCTGCATCTCCTATCGTATAACATCTCGTATGGTGGCATGCCAATGCTGGCGTGATAGCTATTGTTGTACGAGAATTCAGCTAACAGTAAGTGGTCATCCCAACTTCCCCCAAAATCAATCACACATGCCCGAAGCATGTCTTCCAGTGTCTGAATGGTCCTTTCTGACTGGCTATCAGTTTGGGGATGATAAGCAGTGTTAATATGTAACCTCGTCCCTATAGCATCATGGAATTTCTTCCATAATTTAGATGTAAACCGGGTGTCACGATCAGACACAATGGACACCGGCACACCATGACGAGTTACAATCTCCTTGATGAACAAGTCAGCCAACCTCTCAGACGAATATGTCTCGCGGATCGGTAGGAAATGAGCACTCTTCGTCAAGCGGTCAACAATCACCCATATGGCATCGTACCCCTTCGGAGTACGTGGTAGCTTTGTAATGAAATCCATGGTGATGTGCTCCCACTTCCATTCTGGTATATCCAAAGGTTGGATCTTCCCATACGGCTTCTGATGTTCAGCCTTCACTTGCAAACAAGTAAGGCATTACTCACATACTCCACCACGTCACGCTTCATTCCCGGCCACCAATAATCTTTCTTCATGTCTTGATACATCTTTGTGGCACCAGGATGAATGGAGTATCGAGTCTTGTGAGCTTCATCCAAAATCCTTGCACGTAGATCCCCGAAACGAGGAATCCACACCCGTCCAAATCGAGTTTTAAGACCAAGTGTGTTTTCACCCAATTCCCCAACCAGACCTCTCATTCTTTCAGAGTCTAGATGATCTTCTTTTAATGCCTCATCCTGAAACTCCTTGACTTGCTTCATTACATCATAGGTCATGATCAGTTGGTATGCTTTCACCCGAATCGGCTCGGGCCTCTCCTTCCGGCTAAGAGCATCAGCCACCACGTTGGCTTTGCCCGGATGGTAATGGATCTCGCAATCATAATCCTTTATAAGCTCCAACCATCACCTCTACCTCATGTTCAGATACTTTTGCTTAAAGAAGTACTTCAAGCTCTTGTGGTCAGTGAAAATGGTGCACTTCATCCCGTACAGATAGTGCCTCCAAATCTTTAGTGTGAATACCACGACTGCTAGCTCCAAGTCATGAGTAGGGTAGTTGACCTCATGATCTTTCAACTGCCGGGATGCATAGGCTATAACCTTCCCTCTCTGCATTAATACACACCCCAACCCCGAGTAGGAAGCATCTGAATATACCACCAAATCCTCGCTCCCTTCGGGTAATGACAAGACAGGAGCTTGAGTCAACCTCACTTTTAACTCCTCGAACGCCTGTTCTTGGGCTTGTCCCCATATAAACTTTACATCCTTCCGGGTCAACTTGGTCAGCGGAGAAGCGATCTTGAAAAGTCCTGAATGAACCTTCGATAATACCCTGCCAACCCCAAGAAACTACGAATCTCAGATGGCGTCCTTGGAGACTTCCATTGCATCACGGCCTCCACCTTAGCAGGGTCTACCATAATCCCCTCGTGATTTATCACGTGACCTAAGAATTGAACTTCGCGTAACCTTGGAGAATTTGGCATACAACTTCTCCCTTCTTAAGGTCTTTAACACCTCCCGAATGTGATCGGCATGCTCCTTCTTGCTTTTTGAATAAATCAGGATATCATCAATAAACATAATCATTGATTTATCTAGCATTGGCCGACACACTCGATTCATCAAGTCCATAAAAGCAGCTGGCGCATTGGTCAGGCCAAATGACATAACAAGAAATTCATAGTGACCGTAACGCTTGTGAAAAGCTGTCTTAGGGATATCCTACTCCTTCACCTTCAGCTGATGGTAACCAGATCGAAGATCTATCCTTGAAAACCAACTGGCACCTTGGAGCTGGTCAAACAGATCATCTATTCTTGGTAGGGGGTATCGGTTCTTCACTGTCAACTTGTTAAGCTCACGGTAGTCAATGCACATCCTCATACTACCGTATTTCTTCTTCACAAACAGGACCAGAGCACCCCAGGGAGAGATACTCGGCCTAATGAACCCCTTATCGAGCAGCTCTTGCAACTGCTCCATCAGTTCTTTCATTTCTGTGGGAGCTAATCGATACGGTGCTTTGGCAACGGGTTAAGCACCGGGTATCAGATCAATTTGGAACTCAATTTCGCGATCCGGTGGCACGCCGGGTAAGTCTTCCGGGAATACGTCCGGAAAGTCACACACAACTGGTACATTAGATAGTTGTAGTGTTGGCGCGTCCACATCCTTTACGTAGGCCAAGTAGGCACTACATCCACATCTCATGCACTTTCCCGCCACCGCCATCGAAATCATCTTCGGGATCGTAGTAACGCGATCTCCATAAATCGTAACCAAACTCCCATCGGACGCAACTAATCGAATCATCTTCTTGCGACACACGATGTTTGCTTCATAGGTTGCTAACCAGTCCATCCCTAGTACTACATCAAATCCACCTAGGGGTATCACGTGTAATCTAGCAGCAAACCTATGGCCCTCTAGTTCTATGGCACAGTCCTCTATCACATCAGTAATTCTAGTGGACTTACCAATAGCAGTTTCTACATCGAATTATGCACTGACCTTGCTACTACTAAGAGGCAACTTAGCACAGAAAGTAGTGGAAATAAAGCTCCTGCTAGAACCGGAATCAAACAATACAGAGGCACAAGTTTGGTTTACTAGAAACATACCTGACACAACATCGGGATCAGCTCTGGCTTCCTCCCGGGTCATAGTGTAAGCTTTAGCACTCGCCCTCTGCCCTTCTTCCTCTGGCTTCTTCTTCTCTGCTCCAGAGCTCTCCGCCCTCGGCTTTTTATAGTCTCTAGCGATGTGGCCAGGCTGGCCACACCTGAAGCATACGTTCATCCCCATCCTGCACTCACCAGTATGCTCTCTTCCACATTTGTCACACCTCCTCAGCCCTGATCCAGATGTGACCACACGTCAATCACCCACCTTTGCCACCTTCTTGTTTGGAGCAGTTCTACTACGTCCAAACCATTTCCCATTCCAGTTCCGGCTACCACCATCCTTCTTATTCACCTCAGCCACCACCACCTCGCTCTCATCATCTGCCAACCAAGTCAACCGCCGACCTAAAAGTGCTCGGCGGGCGGTGATCATATGCCTACGAATATCCGCGGCAGCCACTGGATGTATCTCATAATCTTTCGTGACAGTGGTGTCACTTGATCGGGCACCAGCCGCGCCATTTCATTGAATTTTGTGATGTACTGCTGGTGTGTCATCGTTCCCGCCTTCAGCTGCAGGAACTCCCTTTCCACCTTATCCATCTCTCTGTGAGGACAGAATTCCTCAATCACCAACTTCTTTAGTTCAGGCCATCTCATCCTCCCATTGGCCATGCTACCCTCGGCTTGGACAATGTTGTCCCACCAGCACAAAGTCGAGTCCACAAAAGAGTGGGTAGCAAATTTCACCTTCAGATCTTCACGGTACTCACTGATATCGAGGACAGCCTCCGTTTTCTTCACCCACCGGTGAGCAGCTGCAGCAGTGTCGTTCCCATCGAAAGTAGAGGGCTTGCATCTCATAAACGCCCCATAGTTGCAGCCTCGGGTCGCCTCTGGCGCAGGCTCTTCTTTTTCCTCGTCCTCATCATTATAGAGAACCGTTTCTGGCTCTGGTTGTTCCCGTCTCCCGAGGACCTGTTCCTCTCCTTTCTTTCCCCATCCCTTACGGCCTTGATCACTTCGGTCACCACAGACGGTAGAATCGTCTGCATGACCTGGTGAACCTCTTCCACCACAGCCTTCTTTACTGAGGCTCTCAAATTGGTGCTCTCGTCGCCTCCCTCTGGATGAGGGGTCTCTGGTTCTTCATGAACCACTTTCTCGACTCTGGGTCTCCCTCTCTTGGGTCGCGGAGCAGCACCGTGACCTCCACCACAAGAGGCTTTTGAAGATCTACCGCCAGCCATCCTCTAAAAGCACACTATAAGATTCAAAAACTAATGCGGTCATTCAAGGAAACACTCAGTTTATGTCAAGTATAGTAACTCCCTAATTATAGTGGTCAGTTGTGATTAGCCAGTTACTTTACTCTTCATACCCCAAGCATCTCCTATCCTGACTTAATCATTATCTAAATCTACTAAGAGCACATAATCAAATAGCATACGCACATAATACCGGTTAACATTAGGAAAAGACATACCTTATGGCACGTAGCTACTCGGGTTGACATCCCTCCATTTGTCCCATTTTCAGTTTAAGTTTAGGTTTTAAAAACTTTATTTAACCCAATTCTCTTAAACTTTGGCTCTGAAACCAACTTGTAAGGCCCCGTTCTAGGGTACCTCACAGTTGGTCAACGACAACAGTTAAAACACTACACATTATAATTATACAAACTTTAAGCAGTGGAAATGATTTATCAAAAACCATTCATTTCATTTAAAACATTGTTGTTAAGCAATACATCATCATTATCTGTTTACAAAAGAATTGTTTTAACGCATTACAAAACAACAACAACACAGAATACGAATGGATGCCAGTCATTCCCTGCCGAGTAGCTGCACCCTCGTGTCATCCTCAGCAATAATTACCTGCCAACTAAAAATGTATAAAAGTCAACGTTGATGAGTGAGTTCTAGTTTAAAAGTAATAACATAATTTCTATATGTGTATAAGAAAATACTCTTTTTTGTAAAATACAACTCTGTACTGTATATGAGAGCACGCATTAACTATATGAACAAGTATTGTTCATTCTCTTTACTGTATGCCTTGTCTGCTCTGTAAACTTTTATCTTTATGTTTCACTTTCTGTATGGACTAGTGAGCAATACCCCAACTATATGCGCGATGGAAAACGGGTGATGGGCCATCTATATCCCTCGAAAGGGTCAATGGATCCCTCCAAAGGGTCAACTGTATCCCTCGAAAGGGTCAACTATATCCCTCGAAAGGGTCAACTATATCCCTCGAAAGGGTTCTGTGTACTGTGTACAAGGCTAACCCAATCACCCAGGACACGCTACAAAGGTCCTGTCAATCTAAATTGATCGGCCCTGTGTGCATAATAGGGTAGATAACCCGCAACACAGTTGAGCTAACAACAACATGGTCGTGCACCTCCTGTAAGCTTGCAAGACTTGTTAACATTTTCATTAATGTTCCTCTTCTTTTCTTTATTGCTCTTTCACTTTATTATTACGATATACTTTACGTTACGATAATAACATACCACGTAAAATCACATACCATAAGTAATAATAATAGCAATAACAATAATAAGGAACAATCATAAGTAATCATATCATGCATGAAACATCATCATTAATAAGCCCTTAGTCAACCTTGGTCAAAACCCTAAAGCACAGACTCCTCGAAAATTCTATAAAAATTTCTAAGTGCTTAGGCGCATGGGAAGTATTTGGGTGCATGAGCGTTGTTCGGGCGTTTCATCACTATGTACGCGCATTTGCCAACACTTAATCATTTATCCCTTTAGGCGCATGAACTATTCAGGCGCATGGGCACTATTGGTGCGTATGAACACTTAGGCGCATGAGTTATTCGGACGCATGGACACTTAGGCGCATGAGCCACTTGGGCGCATGGGCACTATTGGGGCGCATGGCCCTACACTTAGTCGTCCGGCTAACATTTCTAGGCGCATGGATCACTGTTCAGGTGCATGGGCTGTACTTAAACATTTTTAAAGTATCTTAGGCGCATGGGCTACTGTTTAGGCGCATGGATTACACTTAAATCTTTCTAAGGCATTTTTAGGCGCATGAGCCTTATCTAGGCGCATGGACCTTCTCATCAACATGTTTCTAGTATGTTTTCAAACCCAATCATCAAACTGTTCAAAGCTTAATGTGGCTATTCTAAACATGAACATCCTATAAGCATTCAAGAATTAACATCCAATCATGCACATTACATACGGGTAAACATACATAAGCTTTGAAAATCATTTTAATACATTTTCAGCCCCAAAGATAGTTTAAAACAAGTAAAAACCGGGGTTTAGAACTCACCTGATGCAACTTGGGTATTCTTCCTTTCTAACCCGCTTGAAATGAGTTCAAACACCTAAAAACAACACCAAACACACACACACACCCGAGCACATACACAAACACATAAGCATATATGCATATAACCGGGATAAAACCCGCCATAAACATTTAAAAAAACTTGAATTCTTACCTTGAATTCACTTCTCTTCTTCTTCAGCCGAGAGTTTCCCTGCTCTCTCTCTCTCTAAAAGAAATGTTGATGTGAAGTGAGGGTGGGCGGCCATGCCCACCTTTACACCAACTTTTTTAAAATTTTATCCTTTTGGACACGTTTAGTCCCTCCACTTGGACTTTATTGCTTTTCTTTCTTTTTTTTCTTTATTTCTTGTCTTTTTAAATAACCGGGTGTTACATAAACTTATGCTCACATAATAATACAACTAAACATGAACAATGCAAAAATCAATCAAAAGAACATTTTAAATTTCAAATTAAAAAATGACTACTCTATATCTTAATAGACTTGATTAAAAAGTTCTATAGTAATAAAAAATATTATAATAAAACTAAAATAAAAGTAAACAGAAAAAAAAGTTATCTAGTAAATTAAAGAAACCACTTATAAAATAAAATAATTTATTTCTAACGAAATAAGAACATGTATCAAAAATTAGTTAAAAACATCTTAAATTTTGGAAAATGATGATTTTATTGATGGTAACAAATAAAAAAAGAAAAAAAGACGATAATGAAATAAAAGACAATTGAAAATATTGATATCTAAATTACCGTTTTTAGTTGTATTTTATTTTAATTTCTAAAACCAATTTTTTGTTTTTACTAATAGTAGTTTCTATAGAAAAAACATATAAAACATTATAACTAGTGTGTTTTTAAGTGGTACTATACAATTTTAAAGTAAACAATTATTTTAGAATTATGATGTAAGACTTATTTTCTCTTTCAGAAAATAAAGATTTGATAAGAAGATAATTTTTAAAATTAACCAATAGAGTTTGTTAACAGTAAAAATAAGAGATATATGTTATTTAGTTTAGATTGGAATGATTTTAATTTATATCTTGTTAATTTTGAAAACAAAATGTGTATTTAAAAATTTTAATACAAAAATGGTATATTTTTTCTTGGGCGGCAAAAATATTTATTATTAAATATTAAGTTGACATGTGGTATTAGATGGGTTTACAAAGTGACATGTGGCAACCATAGTTACCCTTTTATTAAAATAGTAAGATAAGATATAGATTTAATTAGCCAAACATGTGTATTACATGGATTGAAAAAATAAAATATCAAATAGAAAAAAATTTGTTAGTTATAAAATGATATATTAAGATAAAATATGATTGAAATCATATATAATTAATGTCTATAAATAAAAAAAACAATGATATCAAGTTTTTATTTTTTTAATTTTTTAATTTTTTCCAAAAGAAAAATAAACTAATTTTGTTTCAAAGTAAACATTTGAAAATAATGTAAATTTTTTAAACTTATTATATTTCCTGATTTTATTTATTCTATATATAAAAAAATTTACTCAAAAACATCAATTTTTAAAATACTTTATATTTTTAGAAAGTTTGATGTTTTAAAAAAATATTTTATCAAATTTTATTTCCTTAGAAAACATATTTGTAAAAAGATATTTTCTTAATTATTATTAGTAAGTTAGTAAGTAGTTAAAAAAATATTTAATAGGAATAAGAAGCGGGAAAATTTTGGTGAGATAAAATGTGGCGATGACACGTGTCTACCTAGTTACCATTTTATTAGAATAGTGCGACGTGACGAGACGTGACGTGACGTGACGTGACGTGACGTGACGTGACGTGACGTGACGTGACGTGACGTGACGTGACGTGACGTGACGTGACGTGACGTGACGTGACGTGACGTGACGTGACGTGACGTGACGTGACGTGACGTGACGTGACGTGACGTGACGTGACGTGACGTGACGTGACGTGACGTGACGTGACGTGACGTGGCGTGACGTGACGTGGCGTGACGTGACGTGACGTGACGTGGCGTGACGTGACGTGACGTGACGTGGCGTGACGTGACGTGACGTGGCGTGCCGTGACGTGGCGTGGCGTGACGTGACGTGGCGTGGCGTGACGTGGCATGGCATGGCGTGGCGTAGAGGTGTTCAAATAAACCGGTTCGGCCAAAAAAACCGAAACCGGTTTGAGGCCCAAACCGGTTTCAAACCGGCCTCGAACCGTCGGTTCTTAAGCGGTTTCACCTTTCCAAGTTTCAAACCGGTTTCAAACCGGTGACCGTTGCCTAACGGCTATATAGCCGTTTAAACCCTTTTTTGACCGTTTTTTGAAGTTTTTTTACCACTATACCCCCACTAGGTTAGTATATATATGTATGTGATGTTTTGGTTGAATCACAACAACTTATAATACTCTCAACTCTCAAAATCTCAAAAACGCTCTCCACAAATACTTTCGTTTTAAATGCTCTTAAAAACGCTCTCCACAAATACTTTCGTTTTAAATGCTCTTAAAAACGCTCTCACAAAAATCTCTAAAATGACTTCAACAAGTGCTCAATCATCTGTTGGTTGTGAAGCGTCTTCAAGCAACGTGGTGATAGCAATCCTTCCTACGAATAGGAACCCCGAAGTATAGTGCAATTACAATTTATGTCAAATGGCTAGTGGTCCAAACAAGGCTCGTTGCAAGTTTTGTCATAAGTTTTTCAAAAAAGATGCAAACACAACGTTAAAAAACCATATTGCAAATAAATATTGTAAAGCGTTAAAAGGTGAACCTTCTCAAGGTCAAGCTTCGATGACAAATGAATGAAATATTTGGGCTTATAACGTTGATGCGGTTCGGGAGCAAATGGCGCAATTTGTAATTCAAGAAAGCTTTCCATTCAAACATTTCGACAACGAACATTTGACTCGACTCATTCAACGAACTCTCCAAACACGTTACACCAATGTAAGTCGTGCTACTCTTCGAAGAGATTGTTTAAAAATGTGGAAAAAAGCTAAAGATGAATTAATATCTTATTTTGAAAATTTACAAACCGGTGTTAACTTAACTAGTGATGTTTGGTTGATACCTCATGGTTCACCGGACTCGTACATTTGTGTCACCGCCCATTGGGTTGAACCCGATTCGTGGCAAATGATGAAACGTACGATTGCGTTTGAATTGTTTGATTATCCTCACATCAGGAAAAACATTTTTTATCTTATTGATAAAGTTATTCAAACGTATAAATTAGAAAACAAAATATTTTCTATATCTTTTGATAATGCGTCAAACAACACTCTTGCGATAGATCATTTGAAATTAATATATAAACCAATATGTGAGGGTGTGTTTTTCACAGTCGATGTGTTGCACACATCATAAGCTTAGCAGTTCAAGACGGTTTAAAAACGATTGAAACAGTTAAAGATTATTTTAAAAGAATGTTACGTGATATTTTTAGTAATAACCAAAGATATACTAAATATCGCAAGTTTTGTAAAGACGCAAATACTAAATGTTTAGGTCCGAATTGGGACGTACCAACACGATGGAATTTCACATATAACATGTTTGAAAAGGCTATTGAACAAAAAGAAAGTTTAATAGCCTTTCATAATAGTTTGGTAAGTCGGGGAAAGGCAAATTCTTACCATCCATCGGGTTGGGCCATCATTGAAGAAGTAACAAAAATGCTTCAAGTTTTTAAAAATGCAACTACATGTCTTTCTGGAGTTTATTACCCAACGAGTCCGTTAGTACTTCACCAAATTTATTTAATGACTTCAAAATTAAATGAATTGTCGTGTAGGGGTAGATCTTATTCCGATATGATACACCCAATGAAAGAAAAACTTAAAAAGTATTTTGAAGAAATGCCTTCCCTTATTACATGTGCCGCTGCTTTAAACCATTGTTTAAATTTGTCGGGGGTTGAAACTTTACTTGATAAAATTACTTTTAATTTGGATTTAGAAATTGGTAAACCAATGTATAGTAAAACTTTAAAAGCTACTTTCAACAAACAATTACAACAAATGTATGATGTTTATTTATTAAAATACGGGGAAACATCATAAATCCATGATGCTTTAAGGCATGCGGCAAATGCCAAATGTTCGAATGATCCAATGTTTGATTTATATAATACTTTAAGGGATGAATGTAATAACGTCAACGTGGTAACACTCCGAGTAGTGAACTCGGGAGGTATGGTCTTACAAACTTTTTATCGACCATGACTCCACATGAATTTAAAATTTTTGACTTGTTGGCTTGATGGAAAAGTGAGGAAGATCAATTTCCCATCCTATCCACCATGGCCCGAGATTTACTAACCGTCCAAGCTTCTACGGTAGCTTTGGAATCTGCTTTTTCTGTTAGTGGCAGGGTTATATCAATAAGACGAACTCGACTCACTCCACAAGCAGTTGAAATGTCAATTTGTTTGAAAGATTATTTGGATGCCGCGGAAAGAGTACAAGACAAACAATCGCTTGAAGGAGAACTGGAATACGAAGCATAATTATACGAGGACGAGGTAGAGAGCGGATTGACACCAGGAATGACTGATGATGAAGCGGCATATGATGACTACCTTCGTAACAGTTCCGGTTCTGGTGGCGAGGAATAAACGTACAAGTATAATACAAACGAAGAAACGACTATGTTAAATGTTTAGTTTTAAATGTTTAAATTATTTAAATGTTATAAATTGTTAAAATGTTTAAATTGTTTATAAATGTACATAAATTGTTTAAATTGTTTATAAATGTTATTAATTGTTAAAATGCTTAAATTGTGTATAAATGTTAATAAATAATATATATATATATATATGTTTATAAATATTTTAAATTGTTTAAATGTTTAAATTGTTTAAATTTTTTTAAATGTTATAAATGTTATAAATTTTTTAAATAATATAAATTGTTTTATATATGTTATAAAATGTTATAAATTGTTTAAATTATATAAATTGTTTAAATTATATAAATTATATAAATGTTATAAATTGTTTAAATTATATAAATGTTATAAATGTTTATGTTTTAATTAAAAGTTTAAAATTTTCTTTGAATATAAGAAAAATCCAAATTTTCAAAAAAAAAAACAGTTTGGGCCGAACCGGTTTGGGCCGAACCGGTTCCAAACCGACCCAAACCGGTTTGATAGGTTTGGGTTTTTATTTATTGAAACCGATTTGAACCCGAACCGGTTTGGGGCCAAACCAGTTTGGGGCCAAACCGGTTTTGACCGAGTTTGACCAAACCGGTTTTGGTTTAGGACCCGAACCGGTTTGGGCCCCCAAACCGGTTTGTACACCTCTAACGTGGCGTGGCGTGGCGTGGCGTGGCGTGGCGTGGCGTGGCGTGGCGTGGCGTGGCGTGGCGTGGCGTGGCGTGGCGTGGCGTGGCGTGGCGTGGCGTGGCGTGGCGTGGCGTGACGTGACGTGACGTGACGTGACGTGACGTGATGTGAATGTGATGTGATGTGATGTGATATGATGTGATGAGTAGTGAGATTTAGAGTATATATATGTCAACCACCACCATCGTGTCTTCCCCACCACTATAGTTTGACCACCACCACTACCACCGTGTCTTCCCCACCACCATAGTCTGACCACCACCACCGCCACTGTGTAATCACCACCACCATTGTCCGACCTCCATCACCGCCATGTAATCACCATTCACCACCACCACAGTCCGACCACTATCTTGTAACCACCACCATAACATCACCACCACCATAGTCCAACCACCACCACCATGCCATCACCACTAGCATCGTTGCACCAACCACCACCACCACCGACCCTTACCCTACCCAGCCACCCCTCCCCTCCTCCACCAACACCGCTCAATCACTATCTCTATATCACATCTGCTCCATTCTCCTTTCACTCAATCCACCACCACCATCAAAACTCTCAGTAGGTGCCACCGACAATTCATCATCGTTTGCACATAGACAACAACCAACAGCCACAATCGTTTCTCTTTTGTTGATAAGCTACCGTCGACAATGTAACACCCGGATAATTTTTTTTAAGTCAAGAAAGAAGAATAAAGTGAAGAAAAAGAAAGAAAAGAAATAAGACCCAAGTCTAAGGGTAAAAAGTGTCTAAAAGGACAAGATGTTTGAAAAGTGGGTGTAAAAGGTGGTATGGCCACCCATATGACACACACATCATAATTCTCGGATGTTTAGAGAGAGATAGTAGCAAGTGCAGCAGAAAACTCTCGGTGTAGAAGGAAGAACGAGCTGAAAATCTGAATTCAAGGTAAGAATTCATGATTTTATGGTGCTCTTAACCGGTTATGTCCTCGGGTTTATGCTTATGTGTGTTTGTATGTGTTCGGATATGTTTTTAATGGGTTTCTAGGCGGTTGAACTCAATTACAGACGAGTTTGGAAGAAGCCATACTTAAGAGCTACAAATGTGAGTTCTAGAACCCCTAATTTACTGGTTTTTAACTGATTTTGGGGCTAGAAATGCATGAACTTATGTTTTTATAAACTGGATTTTCACCCATATGTATGACTGTGTGTATGTTGTGATTATAATGTGATGTTGGGCTATGTTCATGCTTGATGATGTTATGATTATGTTTCTAAGGCTTAGAATGTAAGATTTAAGCTTAGAACATGATAGATGGTGCTTGGGAATTGAGACCTGATGTTTAGAGCTCATATGTTTAAGTTTTAACATTTTCCTAAGTATGCAGAAGAAATGCGGATGAGTATGGAAAGTCAATCCGGATGAGTATGGAAAGTCAATACGGATGACAGCTAATGCGGATGAGCATTAACTACTAAAGAAAGTCAATGCGGATGAGCATGGAAAGTCAATGCGGATGGACATTTACCATTAAGTAAGAGAAATGCGGATGAGTAGTGGGAAATGCGGATGCAGTAAAAGAAATGCGGATGAAGTAAAAGAAATGTGGATGAAGGAAAGGAAATGTGAATGTACTATAGCAAATGCGGATGAAGGAAAGGAAATGCGGATGAACTAAGACAAATGTGGATAAACATTTACAATAGTTTTGACTTTCTGGGGAAAAGTGAGATTTAGGATTTGACTTAGGATGTTCCCGGGGGTTCATGTAAGCTGACTTTTGAGGTCATAGATGTTATAATAGGCATGTTATGATGTATGTTTGATGCTTATGCATGATGGTATGTATGATGTATGTTATGTTGCATGATGCTTGTATGATGATGTTGATTGTGTATGTTAATGTTCTTATCATGTATGTTTATCTTTTCCGTGGCTTTACATGTATTAGTTGTTAAAGAAATGATAAAGTATTATATAATGTAAAATGGAAGATAACGAAAGAGAAACATGATGTTAGAATGCACTCATTAATGAAAGAGAAAGTATGGTAAGGCTTGCAAACAATATGTACAAAGGTGCATGACTCTAAAATGTCATAAGCTCAACTGCGTGTGGTTTAGCTAACCTTTAAGGATACACATAGTGGTTCCAGTCTTTGTGACTGACCAACTGTGTGGTACATGGTGTATAATTGTTACCCGCGTTATGCATAATGTTAGGGGTGTAGTATGTAATGGTTACTTGTGTTATGCATAATGTTGGGGGTGTAGTATGTAATGGTTACCCGTGTTATGCATAATGTTAGGGGTGTAGTATGCAGTGGTTTATAGCAGTTACCCGAGTTATGCATAATGCTGGGGGTGAAGAATACAGTTGGGATCTTTATTGTTTACCCCGGTGCTGGTGCCAGACTATGTGTAGTGTGGAAGTCAGTTGTGAACTTCGGCCCAGTACCCCATTTGTTTGGGGCATAGCTGATGACACTGGTCCAGATAGTGATGAAGATTATGATAAAGAGGGAAACAGTTTAAGAAGTAAGAAAGTATGAACGAATGAGAGTGAAAGTAACGAAAGTGAATGGTAATGATGTACGATGAATGAACGAAAGTATGTGATGAACGAACGAATGATGAAGATAATACTAATATTATCTGTGTGTATGTATTATGCATGATCACGTGCGATTGTAAAGAATGGTTTTAAACGAAAGATACAGTATTTTTATTATAAAAACTAGAACTCACTCAGCAACGTTGACTTTTATGTGTTTCCAGTTGGCAGGTGATGTTGCTGAGGATGGCACCAGACGGCTACTCAGCTCTTTTGGGATGACATTCTTTTGTTTAATGTTTTTTCATTGTAATGCAAACGAACGATGTTTTGAAATGAATGATTGTATTAACTTGCAAAAGCGGTTATTATGAAATGAAAAGTTATTTAAATGTTCCGCTGTGATGTATTTTTAAATGAAAGTTAAATGTAATTATATGTTTTGTGAGCAATGATTGGCCAGCTGTAAGCGTCCCGGGAATGGGGCCTTACAGACAACCCAATCATTGTCGATGGTGGAGGTGCAGCGGTGGAGAATGATGAAGAAAAAACCGGTGGTGGTGGAGGTGAAATAAGGGAGGTGGTGGTTTGCATTTTATGTTGTACGTGAGTGTGTGTATTAAATTAAAGTGGGATCCACACATTTATATTTATATATATATATATATATATATATATATATATATATGTGTGTGTGTGTGTGTGTGTGTGGTGTGTGTGTATAGGGTGTGGATCTGGTAAGAACCCTCCTAAATTATGAGAACTTATTAAACCATTCAACCGATCACTATTTGCCACATAAGCAATCAAGAATATATCAAGCAAGGGTATTACCATCATTTGACATATTTTTTTCTAAGCCATAATAAGTTGTCAGTGTAATTTTGTACCCATTTTTCTCTATATCAAGATTAATTTTGTGCTCACATTTCCCATCATCATCATCATTCCACCTAACAATTTCATATATTCTTTTGAAAATTTTAAAATCTTTCATAACCTTCCTCTTTCTACCACAAATGACATATAATCCCTCTCAAACTATTGATTTTTCTTTGGTATTATTTTTTGTGTTCTTTATTGAAATATTTTATGAGAGACAATGGTGTTGATAAAGTCAATCCAAACATGCAACAATCTATGGACCAAGCTTATCCAAGAACATCGATGTGCTAATCGACCATGAACACGAAGAACCTTGGATGAATCTGGGTGTTTGCTTCGATCTGCAATGATATTTTCATCGATCAACACCCTCCCTTATTGATTTGGGTTTTCATGTTAGTTTTCGTGTTTGCAATCTAGATCGAGATTATAACGAGATGCACTAGTTTTCGTGTTTGTTCTTTAGAATTTTTTTTCTAATTGTATTATAGTTATATTAATATAGGTAATTCTATATAAACTAATACACTAGTGTAATCTAATGTAATCTACTAAAATTTCATAGTTTTCGTTTTGATGTTGCAGCATGTTGCACGAATGAAAATATAAACCTTGTTGAGCAAAATATACCATCACTAATGTAATGTAATCTACCGGCATTTCGTAGTTTTTCATTTTGGTGTTGCATCATGTTGCACAAATGAAAATATAAACATTGTTAAGTATAATATACCATTATTTTAGATGCATTTTAGTGTATTGTTTTTTAGAATTTTTTTCTAATTATATTATAGTTATATTAATGTAGGTATTTCTATATAAGCTAATGCACTAGTGTAATCTAATGTACTCTACTAAAATTTTATAGTTTTTCTTTTTAATGTTCCAGCATGTTGCACAAATGAAAATATAAACCTTGTTGAGTAGATATACCATCATTTTAGATACATTTTTTAATTTAATGTAAATTTTTTTTCATAGTTTTTTTTCAAAACAGACTATAGTTTTATATTATTATAGGTAAATTTATTTAGACTAATGCAATAATGCAATCTATTGTAATCTATTGAGATTTCATAGTTTTTTATTTTGGTGTTGTAATATTTTGCATAATTAAAATATAACTTAATGTAATTTTTAATCAAACTGTAGTTACATTACTATAGGTAAATTTGTTTAGCCCAATGCAGTAGTGTAATATAATGTAATCTATCCTAATATGCTACGGTTCTTAAAAGTTACATTGATTTAACATCCACGGTTACACTAATATAGCATAAGGGTTACACTACACTAACATGATGGATGTAGTCTTCTATGGTGATGCAACATAGTGCAATAGTTAGTTATAATAAATTACACAATCTTCATTCAATTACAAATCTTAATAGTTACAGTGACTTACATCATATTGTATTTTCTTGCAATAAATTACAACAAAAAACATATATAAATGTAAAAATACACATAAATGTATAAACATCATAAACACAATAGTTTGTTACAATAATGTAAGGAATACATGTTAAGGCTGATGCAACTCAAACACTTCAAGTCTCCTGCACGCTGCACAAGTGCATTGAAGAAGAATGCTTCGGAAGTTTCACACATGCAACAGAAATATTCAAAGTGTGAAATCTTCTGAAGCCAAGACCAAAATCTTCTGAAGCCAAGACCAAAATCTTCTGAAGCCAAGACCAAAATCTTCCGAAGCCAAGACCAAAATCTTCTGAAGCCAAGACCAATATCTTCAGAAGCCAAAGATGAAGTTTTTCGAAGCTTCAGATACAAAGTCTTCCGAAGCCAACACTTGAAGACAGATTTCTTCCGAAGACATTTAGTATACATGCTTTATCTGATGTACTTTATATAAAGTTGAGCCCCTTTCCGGTGCAACTCTGTAAAGTCACCAACTTGCATGAGTTGGTGAAAAGGTTCATGCCTTAGGTAATTGTATATTGAGGTCATAAGTCTGTAACTTTCTACTTCATGTACTTTATCCTTTTTGTAATATAATAGGATGTGAGCTATGGCATGTCATAGTCACAAGTCAAAAGGCAATCTACCTTTTAACTCTACAATTGATTTTGTGTTGTGTCTAGTCAATTGTATCCAGCTTTCCTTCAAAGTATGGCTGGCTGTAGGATGTAGTATATGTATCTCAAGTACTTGTAACTTTCCTTTATGCTTTGTAACACTTGTAAAAGAACTTGAGAAAGCAATATACTACAATTTTGAAAACCATCCCCTTGTGTATTTTGTTTTCTTGTTCTGTCTCTTATTACTTGTGTTCTTTGTATCATCTCTTGTGGTTAATCAAGTCTCACTGTTTGATTAGTCTAGTTAATCTCCTCTTTGTGTTGTTGTGTTGTAAGTGACCACCCTTCACCGGTCCTGCATTTGGTATCAGAGCTTCCTAGGCTCTTGATATAAGATTTCACCATCTTTAAATCCCTCACACATACAAAATACTTAACTTTTCAAATGGCAGCCATTTCCAAAACTGATATGGAAACTAGAACCATGAATAAGTCCCCACTGATCACTCTTGATGATTTTGACACCTGGTGCCAAAGAATGGAAGGTTTCATCAGGTCTCTAGATTCAAGAATGTGGGAGTCTATTGAGAATGGACCTTACATACCAAGCACCCCCTCTGCTACTGGTGGTGGTATGATCCCTAAGTCTATTGATGACTACTCAGATGAAGATAGAAAGAGAGTAGAGATTGACTAGAAAGCCATGACAGCCCTTCAGACTGCTCTTCCAAACTCTGTGTACAGAGGTTTCAAGAAATGCAAAATAGCTAAACAGTTATGGGATGCATTGAAACTGATGTATGAGGGTTTCTTTGAAGCAAAGGAGAATAAAAAGGATCTCCTGAAGTAGTAGTTTGAAAAATTCACCTTTAAAGCAGGTCGAACCATGACTCAACAATACTTCAGGTATGTTGAGATTGTGGACACCCTTGTGGATGGAGGAGTTGCTCTTGAGAACAGAGACATTTTAAGGAAGTTCATATCCTCACTTCCTAGGCAATGGACACACTACTGTGTGGTTATCAAGAGAACTGAGAACCTGAAAACTCTCACTCTGACAGAGTTGCGTGGGATTCTCAGTGGCTACCAGATGGAGATGAACATGCAAGGTTCATCTGGAAACTCCAATAATCAAATGGGTTCAGCCCTTCATGTGGTTGAAAGGGATAGCATAGAACCCCAACATCATCAAATGGGAGCCCATTCCAAGAGACAAGTTCTTCTCAAGCCTTTGTGTCTTCTGATGAAAGTTATGGCAACTCTCTTTTCACCCTTGAAGACCTGGACTGTATTCATCCAGATGATCTGGAATACATGAAAATAGTCCAGAAGATGGCTTTTCCCACTGACAGAGCCAAGAAGTTCTACAAGCGGATTGGAAGGAAGTTTCCCAGCAATGCAACCAGTGGAAAGTTTGGACTGGACAAAAGCAAAGTCAAGTGTTATAATTGTAACTTGATGGTCACTTTGCTAGGGAGTGTAAGGAACCAAGAACAAGTGGTGACCAAGCACAATCCAGATCAAACTACATTGACAAGGCTACCCAGAATGAGAAGACAAAGCATCAAGCTACAATGATGTTGAAGAAGAAGGCTTTGACTGGAGCTTTCAGGTGGAAGATGCTTCTCCAAACCAAGCATTGATGGCAGATCATGATGAAGCCAAGGTATTGGAACATCCCTGTACTCCTGAATGCATTGCTAAAGTCAATAGATACAGGTCCTATAACTTGGAGATGAGATCTGATCTTGAGTCCATAAACATTTTAAAATCTAATTTTAGAAAGTCTGAAAATGATTATAAACTGAAGATAGAGGACCTAGAGAAAACCATTTCAGTTCTAAAACATAAACACATAGATTTTAGGACTCAAATCAAAGATCTCATAACCAAGTTGACTGAGTGCCAGGCTGAGCTTGTGATCAGCAAAACCAGGGCAGAAAAGAGTGTTCTTGAAGAAGAGACCTTCAAGAACATGATATCCTCATCCCTGCATAACAAGGTGTGCTATCAAAACATGCAGGGACTAGGATCCAATGAGATAGCTCCTCCACACACAATCTTGTCTGTAAGACCTCCTAGGTGTGGAACTTATGAAGATGAGCTTCCTCTCATAGATCCTTTGAGTGAAGAGGATGAAGAAGTGATAGTGAAGAATTCCTCTAAGAAGAGTGAAGAGGAGGATTCAAAGAAGGGCCACTATCCTTCTAAGGAGAAGAAGAAGACTGTGATGACCAAGTCAATGAGAAAGAACTTGATCAGAAAAAGCAAAAGAAAAGCTAGGAAGGCTCAAGAGATCAATGCCACTTTTGATTCCAAGTAGAAACAAGTCTCTATCTCTGCAGGATTTGAAATGGTGAAGACTGAAGACATCAACCTCAACTCTTCTGCTAAGAGTTCTGGTTCATGTTCAAATCATCTCAGCACCAAGAAGAAGGCTAATCTGTTATGTACCACTTCTACACAACCTGGACCATCCAATTCCAAGAATAGTCCTCAGCCCAAAAGGACTGTCTCAGCATCTGCAAAGATGAAGGTGAAGAAGGGATATGATCAAATATCAGTCTTGTTCTCAGCAGACGGCTCTTGGGAAGAAGAAAATGGAGTGTGTCATGTGTGAAAGTACTACTCATCTTGCTAAGGATTGTCCATACAATCCTAAAGGTACTTTTCACATGACCAAGACAAGGACTTCCAAGAGTTCTAAGAAGATTCAAGCTTCGAAAGGAAAATGTGTTTCCTTCGGAAGGTCCAAAACTAAGAAGAAGGCAAGTGGAAAATTGCCTTCGGAAGAAAATTTGGTCTCCGAAGGAAGGAAAACTTACGAAGCACTGAAGTCTGCTGCAGTGTCTGTAGAATCTTCCGAAGGTCCAGTCATCAAAACTTCCGAAGTCTCAAAAGCCTCCGAAGTGTTGAAGGTCAAGTCCAAACTTCCAAAGGTGGTGTGGAAGTCAAAGAAAGACCAAGTGATTGGATGTTCTACATCAACAACAGCTCAAGATTCTCATAACACAACTATAGGATCTATTACTGTTGCATTACCTTCTGATTCTCTTAGTGAGCCCAAGACAAGTAAGGCTTGGGTTTCCAAATGTAACTAATCATTTTCTTTATGCAGGGACAGCTCAAGACAAACAAGAATGTCTGGATCATTGACAGTGACTATTCCAAGCACATGAAAGGCAATAGGTCACTACTCTAGAACTTTGAAAGAATTGATGGAGGGCCAATTGATTTTGGAGGAGATGAAGGTGGTTACATTTTTGGAAGGGGCAAGGTCACAAATGGTAAGCTCAGCATTGAAAAGGTAAGCTTTGTCAAGGAGCTTGGGTACAATCTTCTTAGTGTATCCTAATTTTGTGATCAGAGTCTAACATGCTCTTAACTGAGCATGAGTGCATTGTTATCAAGCTTTGGGTGGTCATTACTCATGAGTATATTCTGCTTAGAGCCCCCGGGAAATGGATCATGTACAAGATGGACTTGTAAGAAACATCTCCCTCTGGAGAAGTTTCATACTTTCTGTCTAAAGCCAATAGTGATGAGTCTTTCCTATGGTATAAAAAATGTGTCATGTAAACAAAAACACGAATAAACTTATTAAGAATGATTTGGTAACTGGAATGCCAAAGAAAGAGTTTACAAGTGATGACCATTGTGTTGCATGCCTGAAAGGGAAGCAACATAAGGTATCTCACAAGCCTAAGGAAAGGAACTCCATCACTACACTTGTTACATATGGATCTCTTTGGCCCCACCAGTGTAATGAGTCTAGGAAGGACCTCTTATTGTTTAGTGATCACAAATGACTTTACAAGATTCACTTGGGTCTTCTTCCTTATAACTAAGGATGAGACTCCTGAGATTCTAAGAACTTCATCTTAAGATTGAGAATCAATCTGATCACAAGGTCAAAATCATAAGATGTGATCAAGGAACTAAATTCAAGAACCAAATCCTTGATACATTTTATGATGAAAAGGGTATTACAAGACAATATAGTGCTCCCGGGACTCCTCAGCAGAATGGTGTTGCTGAGAGGAGAAACAGGACACTGATTGAAGCTGCAAGAACCATGTTGTCTGACTTTAAGCTGCCTATCACCTTCTGGGCACAAGCAGTCAACACTGCCTACTATGTACAGAACAGAGTTTTAATGGTTAAGACTCATGACCAGACTCCTTATGAACTTTGGCACAAGAGGAAACCTTTCATTGGTTTTCTTAGGTCATTTGGATGTCCTTGCACCATCTTGAATACCAAAGATCAAATTGCCAAATTTAATGAGAAATCAGATGATGGACATTTTATTGGATACTCTTCCCAAGCTAAGGCCTATAGAGTATACAGTCTCAGAACTAGAATTGTTGAGAAGTCAGCCAATGTGACTTTCAATGAACACACATCCCGTGTGGCTGGTTCTGGTCCTGATTGGATGTTTGATCTTGATTTAGTTACCAACTATTTTAACAAATCTTGTGAGACTGTTTTGGGATCTGCAACTATCTTATCAACAGGTGATCCTGATCCAAGATTTGAGCTAAGAAGACCTTCAAGCAATACATCTTCAGCTCCAGTTGTAACTACTTCTGCAAATGAAGTGTCTATCAACACCACAATGACAAACTCAGCTGATACATCTGGGATGCCTTCAAATTCCAAATAGAGGCTCCACAACCAGATAAAGATACTTCAAACGTAGAAGGAAATAACGGAGGTGGTGACAGTGATCAGGAATTTTTTGATGCTGATAACCACTCTATAGATGACAACATCAATGATATCACACACTCATTGGATCAAGTTTCTCTTGATAAGTGTGCTGATATGGCGGGACAAACATCTATGCCAGATCTGAATTTCTCTAATTTAGATCTCTCTCAGTAACTTGCTGTGATCCCTCAGCTAAGGATCCACAAGTCTCATGTCACACCCCGAAAATTGCAGCGCAAGGTTGCGTGATGTGGTGGTAACGGAAGTTGGAGTTAATCCAACAATTATCGTCAAACGCGATCAATTAAACAGTCAGTTATGTAAAACCATACATTAGTCGGTCTAAATTCATAATAATTATCAACAATCTTAATGTCGTACAAATTCTTATTGGTTGGAAATACATTGTCCTTTATTTAATAAAAGATGTTTACACGTTTGACCCTCCAAAGACTTATTCCTAGAAATTCCACATAGAGCTCACCTATAACTCTGAAAAGCATGAAGGGTAATAAAGTCAACAAAAAGTTGGTGAGCGATCGGGGTTTTCAGTCTCACAAACATTCATTTTTGAAAACAATATGATGAAACAGAGTGTAATATATTCCACATAAACTAGCTAGGTAATATGATTAATTCAGGTCATAAGTCCATAATCAAACCAAGAAACACGTCGTTGCCCCACAACTATCCAGACATATAAACTCCCTCGCCATAACCTGACCAGCGTGACTGGTCGCGAGAGCGGGCCATTCTAACCCGATAGATCTACCAATATAGCCTGTGGCCTCACCCATGAGGTTAATGATTATAGGGAGATTTAGGGGCTCAATGGTATATATCCATACCACTGACCCAACTTATACCCTTATAATATATTATTCCGTTTAACCTATCATATATTTTGAAGTATTGTTTCAGGCTTTTCCCCCAAAAAAGTTAAAATAATATTTAAAACGGGGCCGGAGGACTCACCTTGAATGTGTTTAACGAAAAGAAACCAACATGCTAGGCCTTTGATAATGAAAACCTAATCATGTGCATTATGGTCAATATATGATGATTTATGCTTAAGAATGTTTTTCACTCACTTATTTAGTGGTTTAAAATAGCATGTTTTTATTATTTAGAAATGTACACTTCTGTAAATTTTTAGTAAAGTCTATTATTTTCCCTTTAGGGTTATATACTCTTTCACTAAGATCTATTCTTGTTCATATTCTAGATGCCTTATGTCTTTACTATTCTACTCGCGAAACTTGCGTTTAAAACTTATATTTAACTAGTGATTTTCTAATTTAAGCGTCTTATGTTATAAAACTATAATTTTCCAAACTTATATATATATATATTAGTCTTTATTCAAAGTTTAATTAATAGTTTTGTTACTAATAAATTTTTATGTAAAATCTCTTATTTTACATTTTATAAAATAATTCTTTTTATAGTTATTAAAATTATTTAATTACTAATACATATATTATTTTTTACAAAACATAAAACTCATTAATTTGTAGTCTTTGTCTAAAATGTGTGTGTCTATATATATATATATTATATATATATATATTAAATGTAATTAGTCATGAGTTGTCCAAATATTTATATTATTCTTAGTTTTATATGAGTATATTTTATAAGTTCTTGGAGTTTCGTTTGATGTCTTAGTCGAGTTCTTTGATTAGAACGTTCCTTTAGTCTTACACTTGATCTAAATCGTGATTTCTAGTCCCAACATTATTAATCAACTTTTATCTAGTGAAGTCCCTTAATATATCCAAGTATTCACTTTTTTTTATTTTTTTATCATCTTAACTTAGTCACTCATTAGCATTATTCCTTGTATTCTCATTGTCCCTCAATTCTTCAACCTAGTTATCATATTAAATCATCTTACTAACAATATTCCTTCGTCCATAATATCACCCAGTGTTTCTAACAATGCCATAGTCCACTAATCTTCCATCTTACATGTTCATATATACATACATACCCGACATATACATACGTGTATGCATTCCTACCATCCAAATCATCTAAATAACATGAATTTTATCAAACTAACATCACTACATATTCAATTTTCAGATTCATTTATATATTCAAAGAACCCTTTTATGTCCAACATCATCAAAACAACCATTTTCATACATTCTTTAAATGGGTGAATAAAGGTTCATCAAGATTTTCATCTTGATCATCCATGCATGAAAAAATGTACACAATCTAATAAAAAATACCTTTAGTGACACTAGATAGAACTTTTTCACACAATGTTAGCACGATCCTCGTTTCTTGATAAACACTTCGGGTTCTAATCTAAGGTTTTAACTAGATTGCTATGTGAGAGGAGTGAAAGCTCTCAAAGATGATGGTAAGATTATGCTGGCCGAGAGAGAAGGGAGGGGGGGTTGTTGGTTACAGGTGGTGATGGAGGTGGTGGTGGTTGCGGTCGATGGTGATGGTGATGGTGTTTGAGGTGGCGATGGTGGTGAGTGGTGATGGGGGGTGGCGACGGTTGATGGTGATGATGGTGATGGTGACGGTGGTTGGTGGTGTAGATGATGGTGGTGGCGACCGGCGGTGGTGTGGTCGGGGGTGGTGTGGGTGGCCGAATGGTGGTGGTGGTGGTGGGTGTGTGTGTGTTGTGGGTGGAAGGGGAAGAGGTGATGGAAATGAAGGGGTTGTGATGATACTTGATCATCTCTTGGGTTTTGTAGACTCATGGATGACAAGTTGTCATCCATGCACACACTCCACCTAAAAAATCATTTTTCATCTAATTTTTATTAATTTAATTAACATTGTTATTATAATTATTATTAGTAGTAGTATTATTATTAGTATTATTATGTGTAATAATATTATTATTATTCTTATTGTTAGTTACAGTTATGATTACTATTAGATACAAGTAATTGTTAAATGATTCCAAGGTTCGTTAAACCGTTAACGTAAAATATTCAATTAATCGGGTATATAATTAAATATTCATAATTTATCATTACGAACGGTTTCGAGTGTTGACTTGATTGACCGGGTGTCAGTCTCCCCTCGTTTAAGAAATTTCGTCCCGAAATTTACATTGTTGAGCCTGAGACAGGTCTGGTTTTGAACAGGTGAGGGTACTTTTGTTGCATTTGATCTTGACGTTCCCAAGTAAATTCAAGTCCTCTCCTAGAGTTCCATCGGACTTTAACTAATTTGATTTGACTTCACTTGTGTTTCTGAATTTTCCAATCCAAGACCTCTTCGGTTCTTCGATAAAGTGAAGTTTGTCGTCAATACTAATCTCGTCTGGTGTAATAACTAGGGATTCATCGGTCAAGCATTTCCTTAAGTTAGACACGTGGAATACATCATGCACATTCCCAAGTTCCTTGGGCAGTTTGAGCTTGTACGCAACCTTCCCAATTCGTTCCATGATTTCAAAGGTCCTATGAATCGTGGGCTCAGCTTTCCTTGGGTAGTTTGAGCTTGACAAAGCTCTTTATGGGCTGCATCAGACACCCCGAAAGGGGTATGAGACTCTATCTCAGTATCTCTGTAAGCATGGATACAAGAGAGGTACTATAGATGGAGCTCTCTTCATCAAAGGATAGGGAAATGACATATTGCTAGTTCAAGTATATGTAGATGATATCATTTGGTTCAACTAATCCAAGGCTCTGCAAATACTTGAGAAGCTGATGAAGGACTGATTTGAAATGAGTTCCTAGGGAACTCAATTTCTTTCTGGGAATTCATGTGAAGCAAGTTGAAGATGGCATCTTCATTAGTCAGTCAAAGTATGTTCAAGACATACTTAAGAGGTTCAACATGACTGATTGTAAGATTGCTAAGACACCCATAGCAAGAAACCACTCCCTTAGACCTGATCTTGAGGGGGATTGTGTGGATGAATACCTTTATAGGGCTATGATTGGGTCTCTTATGTATCTTACAGCTAGCAGGCCTGATATCATGTTTGATACATGCATTTGTGCAAGATATCAAGCCAACCCTAAGATGTCTCATCTTATCACTATCAAAAGGATTCTAAGATACCTCAAAGGTGCTTCAACACTTGGTCTATGGTATCCTAAGAATTCTGACTTCAATCTGTATGCTTATACAGATAGTGATTATGGTGGTTGCAATATGACTGCAAAGTCTACATCTGGGGGATGTTAGTTTCTTGGTGGAAGAGTTGTCTCATGGCAATGCAAGAAACAATCTTGTGTCCCTACAACAACTGTTGAAGCTGAACACATTGCTGTTGCAAGCTGCTGTGCTCAAGTGCTATGGATTCAGAATCAGATGCTTGACTATGGATTAAATTTCAAGGAGACTCCCATTCACATAGACAACAACAGTGCTATCTCAATCACAGAAAATCATGTGCAACACTCAAGGACCAAACATATCAACATCGGGTATCATTTAATTAGAGATAATTTTTGAAAAGGGATTAATTAAACTAGTCAAAGTCCACACAAATGAACAATATGTTGATCTGTTTACAAAGGCTTTTGATGAATAGAGATTTAAATATCTTATATCAGCTATTGGGATGATAAAATTTGAGTAGGTTTTTTTAAACCTAATTCTTATTATTTCATAAAATCTATGTGTCCTAAGTTGTCTAGTTCATCACTTTCATAAGCTCTTGTTTTCTTTAGAAAAAAATTCTTTTTGAAGAATTTCCTTAGATTTTTGAAAATTTTGATCCTTCGAAAGATATGTTTTTACCTTCAGAAGAAAATCATGCCTTCAAAACAAATAACTTTCTAAGAAATTTACCTTCGGAAGAAATTTCTGAAATATCTTCCGAAGCTTAATACTTGTCTCAGACACTTATGTGTTTTCAAGGACTATTTTATTCCGAAGCAAAATTAATTCTCGGAAGCTCTGTTCCTTTGGACAAAGCATTCAAGTTTTAGTTTTTCTTCCGAAGCAAAATTTTCACAACTCTTCGGAAAATCTTCCGAAGTCATTTTAGCTTTGGAAGCTTTTTCATTGAAACTTCCGAGGATAATTTACCTTCGGAAGCTTTTTGACTTCCAAGAAAACTACTTTTTGAGCAAAAGTAAACTACTTTTTCAGAGGTGGGACCGGCATCCGGATTTCAAAGTTTATCATCTTTCATTAAACTTTGTCTGAAATCCTTTTTCACATATAAACCTAACAGTTTCCCCCTCTTTCTATCATCTTCTTCTTTCCTCCAGACCTAAAACCCCCAAATTTCTCTCTGAAAATTCTTTCGTTCTTCTTTCTTCATCCTTAAGCTTCCTCAAAATGGTCAACCTTAACCGTAGAAATGATCCAAACTTCTCCATGCAGTTACACAGGTAACACAACCAAGTTGCTCTGTTACCCTCTAAGAAAGATCCTTATTTCTGAGAGGTTTGCCGTTTCTTAACTCTATCAAACTACTTCACCTCCCTAACCATTGATCCCACTCTTTATGAGGATCAACTTCTAGAATTTTAGAAGGCATGCTAAGAGGTCATCATGGATGGGGAGAAGGCACTATCTGCCATAGTGCAGGAGAGAATAGTCTTTATCACTCCGGCCATCATTAACATGCATTTTCAACCGGATGATGAAGAAGATGATGAGTTCTTTCCAAAAGAAGCTGTTAACCAGTCCTTCGAGCAAATGGGCTATGTGGGAGACTTCGTTGTCAAAACCTTCAGGAAAGGGAAGGTCTCATCCCAATGGTAATTTCTGCTCCATGTGGTTATCCACAGCTTGTCAAACAAGCATGGTGGATGGGACCAGATTCCTGAAGATCTCTCATTCATCGTTCATGGGATGGTTCAGGGAGTCAAGTTCAGGTACTCTCAGTTTGTTTACACTAATCTGCTTGCAAATTTGGACTCCTTAGAGTACTATATGTTTCCTAGATATGTTCAATACATTGTTAACTGTGAACTGGGCTCACAGTTAAGGGGAACAGGTAATACTCTTAAATTGGGACAGATGAAGCCCGGCATCTTTAAAATACTGAGAAAACCTACTGTTGGCTTCTCTAGGGTAGAAACAACCCTTATCCTAAAAATGTTAGAGCTCATTGCTCAAGGTGATAACCTAGCAACACCAGCTAGTCTTAAACCCATACCTTCTACATCCCAACCACCTAAACAGCCACAAATTACCCTCACCTATCAAAGAAAACACAAACAAACCCCTACACAGACTATTCAGTCTGTGCAGGTCTCCATATACTCACCCACACAGGAAGAAGTGGACACTCGAGCTCCTACTTCTCCTGAGGAGCAGACCACTCCCATTCCTTTAATAATTAGTGCTGAGGTTACTCATGCTCAGCCTGATGAGATCATAATTCCAAAGTTTGGGGACAACTACCATCCCCAACCTTTGGACTTAAACTAACCAATCCCCAACCTTGACTTCTACACTGATGAAGATCTAGGTTTCAGTGAGTACAATGATTCTCTCTTCTTTTCCCCTACTCAAAGAGAGATGAGTGCTCCTGAGTCTCCCACTTCTAGCCCACATCAGTCACCTACTACTGATGTAGACACTTTTGAACCTGTTCAAGATGTCCATATGGAAGAGGCTCTCACTTTTGCAAGTGATTCCATCATTAAGACCTAGGCTATGTCAACATGCCACTTGTCAATCAAAGCCAATCAAGACAAGCTAACAGGTCTTAAATAGTCTCCTACATACAGAATCTGTTTGAGGAAGGAATACCAAGGGCTATGTCATCTCCACCAACTTCAAATCACATCATTGGTGGAGGTATGACAGCAACAGAAGAGCCTCATCATTCTTAGAGTTCAAGGGCAGCAAAAGGTCTTCAATTTTCAAACCTTAAACTTCTATGAAGGTCTGGATCTAGTCAACATGCCACTTGTCAATCAAAGCCATCAAGACAAGCTAACAGGTCTTAAATAGTCTCCTACATACAGAATCTGTTTGAGGAAGGAATACCAAGGGCTATGTCATCTCCACCAACTTCAAATCACATCATTGGGTGGAGGTATGACAGCAACAGAAGAGCCCTCATCATTCTTAGAGTTCAAGGGCAGCAAAAGGTCTTCAATTTTCAAACCTTAAACTTCTATGAAGGTCTGGATCTAGTCAACATGCCACTTGTCAATCAAAGCCAATCAAGACAAGCTAACAGGTTGGCTCAAAGAATCCAAGACAGGATCACTGCAGAGTTCGGCTTTAGAAGGAGACTAAGGCAATCAGGCAATGCCATCGGTCAACTGGATGTTGAGGCAGACCCTAAGATTAGTTTCATGGGGGAACCTTGACTGAAGGCCCAGTGGCAGAACCTGAGAGCCCTGTCTTATCATCATCAACTGTTGCAGAGATTCATACCCTTATTGAGACACCTGCTGGTGAAGGTGCTTCTCAACCTCTCTCTAGCCAGAGCTTGGATGCTACACCAAGAAATGAAGGCCAAAGCTCTCTCAACCCTGAGTCATAAAAGTCTGTGAGTGACAAAGGAAAAAGAAATATGACATCTGAGGAGATTGAGGAGGGGGAGAGAGAGAGAAGAAAAAGAAGCTGAGGGGAGAAAGTTCCTCTTCTGGGTCTGCAAGATTTATGGAAACTGCTATCAGGGTTGCCCCCAGACCAAACCCTCAAGATGATGAGTTGAGGGCAGTCAAGATCAACTACTTGCAGACCAGAAACTATGACATTGACAATATCATTTCTCTCCCCCAAGAGGAGTTAAATGAACTAATTGACAGAGAAAGGTCAAAAGAGAAGAAAGAGGCAGAAGATGTTGAGCTTGTACAAATGAAAAAAGAAAGAAGAAAGAAAAGATTATATAAGCATGTGCCTACTCTCTCCCCAGTTCAAGAAAGTCTTGCACATGAGAATGTGGTTCAACAAGAACCTCAGGTAGACAGAGAAGAAGACAGGATCAAGATGATCAACTACCTAAGTGCCTTTATCAGGCAGATGCACTTCTTCCATTATCCTATGACTATTTTGAGTTTGAGTATCTCAAACAACTTGAACTTGAGATAGTCAAGGAAAGAAAGACTACCAAAAGGAAACTAAAGGAAGAAGCTGCTAAGTCAAGAGCCATCATCCAGAAGAGCATGAAGAATTCTACAGACAGGCAGAGGATGATGAGCTTCTTGAAGCTATATGGATTCTCCAGAAGGAGACTTGGCCCTATGTCTCTATCCACTATGGATGAGTATATAAGGGTAATCAAGCAGAAGATTAAGAGTGGAAAGCTGATTGACTTACACTCCCCTCCAAGTCAAGCTCCACCTAAAGTGGAGGTTAAGGTTGAACAACCAAAGACAACATAACTTAGACCTCCTGCTGAATCTTAGCAAGCTTTATTTTCTGAACCACAGCAGGGTCAGACCCCCTCTCATTCTAAACCTATAAGAGAGGAAGACCCAACTGAGAAAGACAAAAAAGATCAATCAAGTGCTGCAGGCCAGTCTTCTTAGTTAAAAGAAACAAAGAGAAAGAAAAGGATGGCTTCAAAACCAAAGCCAAAGAAGAAGAAAGAAACATCCTTTTTTGAACCTCAGGATGAGTCAGAACATCATGAGGATGTGCAGCCAGAGGATGCTCCATCAACTCCCATTCAAACAGCTCCTCTAGCATCAGGAAGATCCATCTTGTCCTGGACATACACCATAAATCCAGAAATATGGCATGTCATTAGAGAACAAGGCATTAAGGATGTATACACATGGAAAGACATGTTCAATTTGCCTCTGCATGATCTCTTTTATATGAGAAGACATTTTGAGAGTCTGAGTGATCCTGATCATCTCATAAAGAAAGGGATGGCCATCATCATAATGAGGACTGTTGATATCTGAAGTCTTCAAAGTGTTTTGGTAGCATCAGCCTAGGGGGAGTTTGTAAAGAATACATGTTAAGGCTGATGCAACTCAAACACTTCAAGTCTCCTGCATGCTGCACAAGTGCATTGAAGAAGAATGCTTCGGAAGTTTCACACATGAAACAGAAATATTCTAAGTGTGAAATCTTCCGAAGCCAAGACCAAAATCTTCCGAAGCCAAGACCAAAATCTTCCGAAGCCAAGACCAATATCTTCCGAAGCCAAAGATGAAGTCTTCCGAAGCTTCAGAGACAAAGTCTTCCAAAGCTTCAGAGACAAAGTCTTCCGAAGCCAACACTCGAAGACAGATTTCTTCCGAAGAATTCTAGTATACATGCTTTATCTGATGTACTTTACATAAAGCTTGACCCCTTTCCGCTGCAACTCTGTAAAGCACCAACTTGCATGAGTTGGTGAAAAGGTCCATGCTTTAAGTAATTGTACATTGAGGTCTTGAGTCTGTAACTTTCTAATTTATGTACTTTATCCTTTTTGTAATATAATAAGATGTGAGCTATGGCATGTTATAGTCACAAGTCAAAAGGCAATCTGCCTTTTGACTCTACAATTGATTTTGTGTTGTGTCTAGTCAGTTGTATCCAGTTGGCCTTCAAAGTATGGTCGGCTGTAGGATGTAGTATATGTATCTCAAGTACTTGTAACTTTCCTTTATGCTTTGTTGCACTTTTAAAAGAACTTAAGAAGGAAATCTACTGCAATCTTGAAAACCATCTCCTTCTGTATTTTGCTATCTTGTTTTGTCTCTTATTTACTTGTGTTCTTTGTATCATCTCTTATGGTTAATCCAGTCTAACTGTTTGATTAGTCTAGTTAATCTCCTCTTTGTGTTGTTGTGTTGTAAGTGACCACCCTTCATCGGTCCTGCAAATAAAGTTCATGTAACAGAAACATTAACTTACAAACAAATTTCATTATGTTTATTTTGAGTGTAAGTTCTAATGCTTACACTAAATTACAACATATTTCTGATTATTTATAGTGAGTTACATCAAACAGTTGGCTGTAACAAAACATTGTAACCAAACTTCAATATTGAAATTTAACCAAAGTTTAAACCATGTAACTACACTACCGTGAAGAGATTAAACCATCGAAGAACACGTAACAATGTTACATCGAAGAACATGTAACTACACTACCGCAAGGGCTTACTATAATTTACATCGAAGAACATGTGACAGTGTTACAAAATTACATCTATGAATAGGGATTACCTCCTTCGTGTATTTATTTGAACTTTATCATTCACCTCCTTCGTATGATTGTACTGCGTCAAACTCCATGATTCTCTATTCTTATAATTACATCTATGAAACGGGGATTACATTTCATTACGATGTAGTTATGAACCGTAATTACATCATTCCTATAATTACATTATTTTGTAATTACTTATAATGAATTACATCAAATCAAACAACATGTATAAAAAACAACAATCTAACAAACAGACAACATTACGCCATGTAACTACACTAATATAACAAAACTTCAACAATGTAATAAAATAAAAAACAATTACACTTTAATAATTCCGTTTACATCTAGTAGTGATATAACAAAAGAGGATTACATCACTACTATAGTTTTGCAAAAAAAACCTAGTTACACTATTAGTGTTATACTAATGTAACATTTAGTAAAGTTGTAATGAAAACATCTACTTACACTATTAATTACCTGATATTACACCACTCCAACTAACACCGACACAATTATTACAACAACCAAACGAATTCACATCAATGTAAATCAATGTAAGCTAATGTAAATCAATATTAACCAACGTAAATCAATCTTTAAAACAAATGACATTAAACAATGCAACTAAACCTCAATTATTTCAGAAACCTAACAGCCAAAATAACATTAAACCATGTAACTACACCACTATAAAAAATCTCAATATTGTAATTAAAGCCATATTAACGAAACTACAACACTGTAACAAAAATTCATCATTGTAATTAGACTATTGTAACAAAATCAACCCAATAAATATGTATACACACATCACTGTAACAACAAAACAACAAATGACTTCACACTAATATAAACCAATGTAAACTAATGTAAATCAATATTAACCAGTGTAAATCAATCTGTAAAGAAATGACATTAAACAATATAACTAAACCTCAAAATTTTCAGAAACCTAACAACCAAAATAACATTAAACCATGTAACTACACCACTGTAAAAAATCTCAATATTGTAATTAAAGCCATATTAACAAAACTACAATAATGTAACAAAACTACAATAATGTAACAAAAATTCATCATTGTAATTAGACTATTGTAACAAAATTAACCGAATAAATATACATATATACACACATCACTGTAACACATTACTAGAGTTAACAAACCTTATTCATATGATTGATTAAAGAAACAGATCAGCGCTTAACATTAGATCTTGACCATCGATGATGATGGGATCAAAACATATAAAAAACAACAAATATAAAACCTTATGCATCACCATTACTGTAGTATTCTTTCTGATAGCGTTCATTCTCCAGTTATCTAAAAAATTTAAAAATAATTAAAGTTGATTTAACAATATGTAAAAATGGTTATCTGCTAGCTTTCTTTCTAATAGCCATAACCTTTTTCCTTCCTAAAGCTGAGTTCAAGTGTTTTGAAAATGGATTTGTAACAACTAGTGTATAACTCAATTATAAAATTCTTGAAAACATTTAAAAAGACATTATGGGAAAAATATATTTCAGGCAAAAAAATGAAATTACTATAAAAAAAAACTAACCTAATGGTGGTAATGGAAGAGACGTATGGGTGGTGTCGGGGATGGTGTACTCGTGGTGTCGATGACGATGGTCGAAGGGAGGTGCTGATGGCGACAATGGTGGTGGGCTTGTGCTATAGATGAAGGTGTGCTGGTGGAGATCAACTAGTGATGATGGTGTTGTGGAGGTCGACCGGTGGCACTGGAAGCGAAGTGCTAGTCGCGGTGTTAGTGGGGTTAGTGTGCTCATGGTGATCGGAAAAAAAATTCAGACCTAAGCGTCGAAGAGGTCCATCAACATCTTCAAAATGGAGCAACTTTCTTGGTTATAAATCACATATAACAATAATGGTTGGAGTGTTCAACATCTTGATCTTATTTTCAAGATGAGAATTGAAGAAGAGGATGATAGTAATAAAAAATCATTATAAAAAAAAATTATGTGTTTGTTGAAAGAAAAGAAAAAGAAAGTACTTGATGGTGACAAATTGTTCATGATTTCCAATAAAAAAAGTCAAAGATTATCTTGATCTTAGTCATTCAATTAGAATCAAGAATTTTTTATATTAAATCAAGAGTTGTGATATGATTAAAGGATTCTTACACTTAAAGGGAGTTAGCATATGATCTCTATCCTATATATATATATATATTATATATATATATATATATATATATATAATATATATATATATATATATATATATATATATATCTTTTATTTTTGTTTTTAGATCAGGGGTATTTCAGACTTTTCATCTCCACTTAACATAAAAACTTAATAAACTGGAGTGTCATGGACCAGTTGTGTTACGGTTTGACAAACAATTAGAACCAAACATGTAATTTCCCAAATGTTGGGACCAATCCTGCAAGATGAACATACCACATGGATCAACCGTGTAATTAACTCTATAAATTACAATCCAAAGAATATTATAAAGTTTTTTGTTACTTTCAATTCTCTAGTAGATTGGGTGCATTATTTGAACTTGTGCAGGTAATCAGTTTCATGCATGCATACAAGATGCTCACCTCAGCTTTACATCTAGTAGAATCAGCAAGAATCAAATGAGTAGTTCAATTGGCATTATTAGCATCTAATTCCTCACGAAGAGGAGCACAATATAAAACATTGCATTTCGAATCATCTTACAACTAAAGTATCGGCATGAATGAACTACCACCACATCCAAATTTGAGATTCAACCATAATACTCGACAACTATTATTATTAAACAGGGTCATGCAACGAAGAACCTTTCACACATTTGCAAGAGCTCCATTTGATTTATAGTACTTACTGAATGACTGAACAACTACTCGCATTAAAATATGAATAAAACAAATACTCTGGGAAATCGACACCTCATTCACCTTATCTATAAAGCAATCAGACATGTTTCTCTATCTTAGATGTAGGCTTTGACCGTATGTCAAAACACCTTACTTTTTTAGAAAGAAAAACACATGCTAAGCCCAAGACCTGGGCTTTCTAAAGCATGTTTACAGTACACACCAGCGAAGCCTGCCCGGTCTAGGACCAGACTCGGCTCATGCTTTCGCCACTTTGTACACTTGCACGCAAGCGTGACCGATTTACAACTCAGAAGAATAGTCTATGATATAGAAACAAAATTTTTCTGTTTAGTGTATATACATCGACGACAACAAGGAAAAATACATTTCACCTAAATAACAAAATTAATTGTCTTAAAGAATGTCAGTAACTCCATATGGTTATACCCCGTGTATTTCTTCCTTCTATTTGTATCGCCAGACGCGTGTATACCCCCTTCCATCACTGTATGACAAACCAATCTCCATTCTCAGCAAAACCGACACGATCCCAACTCACTGGGATACCAGAAAGTGGAGTTAAACATTTCATGGTTAGAATTTAGACCGAAAACATAAAAGGACGGTTCTACCCCGCGAGTGTCCTCTGCTTGTATCCAAACTTTAACCTTTCAAATATTTTCTCTTTTTGTTTTCTTTTCTTGTCCATTTTAGTCCTATATCTTTCTTCCCTTTCTCTTTCGTATATACCTTGCCAATGTACCTCCCCGGTTCTTGGCCATAACCACCTTTCGTATGGGTGGTCACCATCATCTGCTGCCTCGGCTAGATCTTCATCCATGCTCTTTAGTAAAGTGGCGTTGAAATATTTGGTCCACATGAACCCTTTACGTTGTTCTACAGGGTGTTGTTCTTCCAGTGATCCTGAATTTGGATCGATGTAAACCATGGTTCGAGCACTATGGTAAGCCCAAACGTTAACCAGTAGTTCCAGTAGCCGACAATAGCAATGCCGCTTCTGTATTTATAAAGGAAAACGATTATGAGACAATAGCATATGCATCTTTAGTTTTGAATTTTACTTGAGGTGGCAAATTTGAAGGTCAGTGAAGTTATGCAACTTGTCAAAACAGGTTCTAGTTGAAATCACTTTTAGTCCATTTTAAAAAGTTATGAACTCTTAATGTGTTTAATAGTTATAAACACAATATTATTACCATAATAACATAATCTTAAAATGGAACTTTAAAAGGTTGTATGAAAAATAACTTCAGCAAACTCTTGACCCAATTGACCCATTTCACCTAACCTGGAAAAATCGTTAACCCCATTTTGAGATAGTTTAGCCAAAATAGATCTATATTTTTGGTCTAAATTTCCAAACCCCTATAATTTTCTCATGTCAAATCTCATAGAATGCTAAAATGAAAAGCCAATAGGATATTTAAAATCTTAACTACCTCACTCACTGAAGATCCTAACATGCATTCAGTGGTCGTACTTGCATTCATGTGCAAACTGTCCAGAGAATCAGTAAACATCCTGTTACAAACCAAATGATTCAGCAGTGAGTTGGGTTCTATTCGTTTATGAGAATTTCCTCAATTTTCTATTTCATAGATATCGTTTAATTACTCGCATACAAGTTAAAGTTCCTTTAAATAGTATAAATGGAGGCAAGATTTGGAAGATGTTCAGATCAGGTGTTGATATAAGAACTTACCTGGAAAACATCATGAATTCCAGGAAAGAAGGGGTTGGCATCACCCAGCTGTGCAAGGAAGACCAGTGACCGCCATCTTCAGGCATTGGTGGAAGGGCTTCAACGTACGATGGCAATGCATACATTCGACGAAAAGCATCCTGAAAAGCCGTTCTGCATGCAACAAAAGGAAAGCAAAGTTGTTAATATAAAGGTTCACATTTTATTTTTCTTTTAAGTTATCACCAAGAGGTGGCACATAGACAAGTTGGTTAACGGATCAAAACTTTTGAAGCCAGGTTGGGTTGACCCACAAGCATTTTTGAGTCCAATTTTACATTAACACATGATGCAGGAAAATTACTTGTTACGAGAAAGATATAATATTTATACATATGACATTGCTCATTGAGGAGTATTTTGATTCTTTGGTTAAGGGATGAACACTTAACTAATCATGAGCAATGTCATATGTAATTCATGGAGAAAGATCATTCGAAACCACAAAAAACTTGTAGCATGATGTATCCAATGTGGGCCCTTAGATCAAAGAAAATGAAAATCAAGAGTTAAGTGGCCACAAGTGAATATACCCATTCTACACATGCATATGCCTTCATTCAAGTGTGAATATACCTATGAAATGTTCACACGGCCTTTATCTACATTTGATTCCTAAATTTTGACCCTTCATTTGTTTGATCTAAGGGCCCATGTTGGTTCCCTAGTTCTCACGTCTTTTATGGTTCTCATACAGCCCCTGTATGTCATAATGAGTTTAAAAGTTCAATGCACCTGCAATTTCCCGCATTCAAGATGTCACACATAGACCAAAATGTTAGAACATGGTCGCTCCTTGCAAGTTCTCCGTCCATGTCTACACGTGCCCAAAAATATATTACATCTCCTCTATGTTTCTGCTGCACTGTTCCTTCCAGAACCCTTTCAGCTTTTGAGGACAAAGATACCTGAAATAAATATAGAGTTAATATATATATACACACATACATATGCAAATACAAATGGCCATAATCCACAGGATTGAGGAATTGCTACATCATGTCACATGGAATATTGAACTTAATGTTCAACTATAATATCAGAACCTCATTCCTCTAGATGACAAAGACATGGGAAATAATAGTGGCAAAAGGCATACATGAGTAGAAGTGAAAATCTCAACCAATTTACTTAAGGATGGGTCAATTTGGATCATGTTAAATAGGTCAGATTTTAAAAATAGCTAAAGAAAAAAGGATCAAACAGGTCGAAAATCATCCAAGGTATAAAAACTCCTACATCCTTTTACTAGAAAAGCTAAATTATTAAAAAAAAATGTACAAATGTACTCATATCTTGCACTCTAACCATCTATAAAATCAGTTGAGAAAATTTGGACAAAAATTGTTTCAGGTCAAGCCATCTCATTCATATTCCTAGTTTTAACCTGTTACTCAACCCGCCAAACCATTTTGCCATGACGCAGTATTGAGATCCCACTAATTGTATGATCTACCTTCCTTGCAGCAGCACGCCATGATTGAAATCCAATCCAAGGTCTCTTGTGAACGTTATCCACCCTATTTGCAACTGAAAACATGCCCCCCATTTCAAGGAGGATATCTCTATAGTAAGTCTCATTTAAAATAGAAAGCCTCCCAACTGCATCCACATCATCTGATCTCAACCTTCTAGATTTTGTAGACTGAAAAATATAAAAATAAGCATCCATATAAATAAAAAATATATAAAATCCTGTAAGAATCATGGAATAACTTACAAGACTTAATCCACGGTATAAAGAACCATGGTGCAGAAAAGGCCAAGCCCCAGCTCCATTGTAAACCTCATAAATGCACAAAGGTTGGCCTGTCCTCTCTAGCTCCCCTTCATCCCTTTCATTTGCTTCAGATTTTAACTTTTCAGCTTTTTTAGCATCACGATATAATTCCTCCCACACGCCATAGCTTTTATTTGTTCTCCCCTCGATCTGCATGAAATAGAAATTGATACCTTGCTAATTAGATACATTACCAATCCAGCTAAGTAAAAAATGAAAAGAAGAAAAGGAAGTGCTAAGCACGAGAAAAAGAGGTGGCAAGATAGATGAGACAAAGGGATTAAGAGACGGGTTAAATAGGCTGGTTGGGTAGACCCATAACACTTTTGTCCATTTTATATATTTTTATACATAAAATAATGTTATCTATAATTTTTAAAAACAAGATCATTACAATAGTAATATAAATATTTGAATTTTAAGAGGTTCTAATGCACAAAAGCTCAAATCTAGACAACTCTCAACCTGTTTGACCCGTACCCCTTTTCGCTAATTTTTTAATGTAGACCTGTTTGAGATAAACCAAAAACCCTAATCTACCCATTCATAAGTCAATAGGTTGGTCAAAATTACCACCTCTAAAGATCATACCTCCTCCAATTCTATTCTCTCAACTTCTTCCAAACTATCGATTTCACGGAAACCATCCCAATCCAGTTCAGTTGGAATATCGTCTTCCATTATCTCAGATTCATTCTGGAATGTTGTTCTTAAATGTAGTAATGGGGTCATATGTTCCTCAATATCATAGACAACACTTTTATTTCTTGTAGCTTTCTTCAAATGCATATATGTCATATTAATGGACCACTGATCTGTTTCTTCTGAGAATAAATCCCATTCCCATTCTCTCTGTTCTAGTTGAGAAATAAGCCCTGGTAAAATGGAATCTGATGGAAGTGTAAGAACATTATCTAGAAGTTTCATATAACCAGTAATGCATTGTGATGCCTGTATGTTCTTAGCAAGAAGCTTCCCTGAGGAAGCAACGGTATGGGCATAATTTGATAGTTTTCCTTTTGACATCAAAAGTGAAAAGGCTTTCATCAACTCATCCGGCTTATCTTTTGAAAAAATAATTCCATGTTCTCCATCTACAACCTGAGAATTGGGAATTTTTTTATAGTAGATAACAAAAAAGAATATCGTATTTTAACCATGCCTAACCTACATATACAACATAAATGAATTATAAAAAAAATTAACTTACATATTTTTTTATGATGGGATAATCAGGGGCTATTACAGGGACGCCAAATGTCATGGCTCTGGTAAGTAATGTAGGGAAGCCTTGCTCCTCTTGAGAGGAACCATACAAAACAATATCAGCTATTAATAACAATCCGTCCACATCACCATCTAAACCATAATGTACAACAGAATCACGATGAAGACCAAGATGACCAGCAATATCCTGTGAATATCATTGTCATAAGTAATATTATCATATACAAAGAATTATATTAAAGTGTAACCTTTATAAAATGGAAGCACTCAAAGTATTCATCACAAACATTATTGTTGCTTAAAACCAATTCTTTTTCCACAAACATCACTAAAGTATCCAATTCAATCCATATTTGATAAGTGTTACTAGAGAACCTGAGAAGTGCATTACATAGCTTTCTTATAATATTGAAAGCAGCATCGTGTCCAGTTTTTCCATAAATCTCCATTATAAAGAAACTACTAAAGATCAAAAGGACACATAAAGCAAACCCATTTTCTGTCTTTAATTCTAGACCCATGTTACAATCGATTTGGATATAAGATAGTAGATTATTTGAATATGATTAATACATGTTTTATTGAGTACACATACATTAGAAGATTCTAGATGCAATATAAATATTCTCCCAAATCTTAGATTTTTATTTCTAAAAGACTTAGGTTGCGGAAACTTGAGAATGAGAAGTATTAGTACTGTGGTAAGTTAATCTTAATACATAACAAAATATTGAAGAATACAAAGATATGCCAATTATATTGTATACCTGTAAAGCATCATTGTAGGCATTACTGGAGTTCCCACAAACAAATATAAATTTAAATGATGGCCCAACATCTCCTTCCCTAGCATAACTGGTCAGCAAAGGTCCTAAGTTATGCATTGCAACTGCATAATCCCATGATAGCTCATTGTAGAAGAAAGAACTCCCCACAACCAAAACAAGCATATCGTCTTCACCAAAACCATATTTAGTCCTCAGTTGAGATTTGGAGTTGGCTTGTTGGTATCTTTCAGCTGCCCACACATCTACTGGTGATCCAGGAATCACAAAGAAGTTTCCAGTGTCAAGCACACTATATAACATCTGATACATGCATAAATCATAATTGAGAAACAACGTAAGAATGCCTAAAGCCCTAAACTACACAAATTCATATTAGTAATTACTTAATTGCAAAAATGACAATATCTGTGCAAGACAGGGAAGTTACCGGGAAAGAGAAATCAGGAAACACAACCACATCAGCCCGTGCAAAAGCATTCTTCCAATATGCAATTAAACGTTCCCATTCCATTTCTTCATATAAAGAAAGACGATTTGCTAGGGTATCTTCTTGAATTATCCAGATAAGTTGCACAGAGCAAAAGGGCTCCTGCATAGGCTGCATGAATATAAAACTCACAAATCATGGTATCAACAAATAACAAATCGACAGGGATCTGCTTTCATTAGTCCAAAAAAAGTTGCATTGTTTTGGGGAGATGTACCATAGAAAATTGTCCACATGTTAACTTGCGTGAAAATAGCTTGTTAACTCATATTCATTGGTACATGTAGATTTAATAGATTGGTACTTGTAGATTTAATAGGGTACTAGATCACAACAAAACTCACTAGTATTTCAAGTTATTACAGGCTTCCATGAAGATCGGAAAATGTTGCCTCGATAAGGTGACACAGGAGCAAGTACAAATTCACACGTAAAGATTTCAATAATCCATATCAACCATCCCTTACCTTGAAATAGCATCATGTGCTTCTAGAGAATTGACAACAACACCATCAAATCTGCAGCAATATAGATCACACAACATAATTTTATTTAAGTCAAGTCATTCAATTTAATGTATTTTTCAACATAAAGAGAACTATTTCAAACAGAAAGAAGAATATGATTAAACTACAGGCTCTCGGTCAAATATCTAAAAAAAAGTTCATTGTGCTATGGCATCAGCTACAAAAATCATAGCACTGTTGAAAAATGCATTGGTAAGAGAGAAAACATACATTGACCAATCAATATGACCATAATGTTCAGGACTTAAAATTGAGACTTGGCCAACATTCTTCTCCCAGATTGGTCTTGTTTTGATATCCTCTGTAGCATATATCTACATGAAAGAAGCACTAAGAAGAATAGAAGATGAATATGGAAAGAGACTCAGGAATCTAATTCCACACAATTCTTAACGAAAACAGACAAACTAGTATAGAAACTTAATATTGGTCACGAACTACAAGTGGAAATCGCTTGAATAATCTTATAGATCTAGCATCAGATTACTTCATACTATATGCAGAACACTATTTAAGATCTGACTGAGTCAGAAGCTGTGGGTATGTATCTGACTGAAACTTGGTTGTTGATTCAGTATCTGACTGGAAACAAAACGATTCATTATTTAAGTAACAAAACCCACCAGAGTCACACCACCAGTCGGAACCACCACCGCAAGGGGCGGCGGGCTGCGGGTCGGAGGGGGTGGCGGCCTGCAGGTCGAGGGGGCCGCGGCCTGCGGGTCAGCCGGTCAGCTCTTTTTTTTCAAGGTCTGGGTCAGCACTGGAGACCCGGTCAGCCGGGTTCAAAGCCGAAATCAAACGGGCTGACCCGCTGACCGAGTCAGCCGGGTCAGCCCAAAAACAAACAGCCCCTAACTCTACATAGATTTGACATATAAAAAAACACCTACTGTTGATTGCATGTTCCATTTACTCAACGAAGTTACACATATGAAAAAATAAATCACTGAACAGATTGATATACAAGTAGCTAATAAGAGGTGCTGAAGTTTTAGAAAATAACCTGAAGCATATAACCCAATCCACGCAAATTCTTCACCACAGTAAGGAGCATTAAGGAAGATGGATCATTCTTCAGGTTTCCTAAGATCTTACAATAATCAAAACAAGGCACTGTTGTAAATATGAGATCATGATCATGGATATATACACGCTTATTCAATGGAGCATAAGATATGGATGGACCAAAATGCATAAAGCGAGACAGAAGCACCAATCACTAATAATGACATTAACTAACCCCTAGATGTTGAATAATCATTTTGTAGTAGTCGAATGGTATCCATTATTATATTGACACATGTAAAGTAGACGTGATAAAAGAGCCCAACAAATTAAAACCATGTTGAATGTGAAGGTTATTACATCCTTGGTAAGTATATCATATTCTCTTCTAACATAATATAGATTAGAAGCAGATTAAGTTTTTACTGCAAAACAATTGGCATGGGGCAAAAGAACTATACTAAAATGCAAAAAGGAAGTAAGCATGTGTTTATTGATTAATTTCAACTTATACAAGGTATCCTAATTAGACACCAGATCTACCTTATGATTTAAAGGAACTCCAAGACATCACATCATATATATCAACTAAAAGAACTCCGTAATTTATAGCTCATATAAGACTAGGTGCTTATACTCATCATTATCCACAAAGCCACACCTATGATATCCAAGACTATAGATTAAAGGCCCCCAACATAAAACTCTATCAGCATGAGCCAGAAAAGGTCTAATATGCATAGCCCCCACACCCTTGTTAATATTGGAGATTCAATAGTCATATAGGACTAACATCTAACTAATTACAAAGTTGTAAATGTAACATGAAGTGTCCCCTGTTGTCAATAGCGACCATAGCAGTCGGGATCACGCGCTATGTCGCGTCTAGGTCAAGGCCGCTATATGGTATATAGCGGTATATAGCGAGGATCTGCAGCATTTTTTATTTTTTATTTTAATTTTTTTGTTCTTTATTACTATAAAATTGACACAAATAGAGTATTTTAGCTAATTTTTTGGTGTTTGCTTATATATTCTACTACTTTATAGCTAAACATGCTTATTTATTGAATGTAAAACATTTCTTAAAGCTTCTACTACCTTATCGCGAAACACGAAATAACAGGCGCTATTTATCGTTATTCGCTACATAGCATATAGGTGACTTGTCGCTATTTACCGCTATTCGCTATTGACAACTATGGAAGTGTCATATGTTAACTGATTCTTTGCACAAGGATGTGAGGAAACAAAACTCTAGGGGTATAGAGATACAAGTCAGGCCACGCTGCAACAGGGGTCGAAATATATTTCATATCTTAATGTGTACTCTTGTGATTTTTACTGCCTATATTTCCTGACATCAATATCTGGCAGCATTCTATCAAACTATCCTTGTTAACAACTTTTTTTATGCTTCCATGGACAGCTGCTACTGTGTGCTTTGCAGCAAACAGTTAGGGGATGCAAGAGTGCAAGAATGACAATTAGATACTCCTTTTGTTGTTTTAGATCTAAAATAATAAAAACCCAAGTTTCTAGCAATCATGTGGACTTGGATGTCAACAAACCAATACAACAACCTAAGCTTCTTTCAATTTTCTAGTTCCCCTCTACTGTTTTTCTTTCATGTGTGTAATTGTTCTTCTTTTATTCTCTTGAGTCCACTCCTAGAACCACTGATATTTCAAAATGCAGAAACATGCAGCTCTGGTTCATTTTGCTACTAACATTCATCAATTCTAGAATGCAAAAAGTTAAGATGCTCGGTGTAACTTAAAACAAGTACCTACAAATTTAAACAACTATTTACATTATTTATAGTTCTCAATAGCTCCTCCCTACCCACCAGATCCACACACTACAAAGCACTTCCCACAGTATGTAGCAAACGCAAATGCAAACACAAACATCAAAATATGATAACTACAAAGATAACAAAACAAATCAACTCACAATCGCAAGCCTAGGCGATCGAACTCCAACAAGCGGCTTCTTCCTCACACGATCAACCTCAAACTCCCTCTCCATCCTCACCGAAACGAACTTCAACGAGCTCCCAAACTTCAACCCCTCACGCACACTCCTCCCAACCCCCTCACCACCACCCTGCCGGAACACCATCGAAGCTACCGAGCTCTGCAACACCATCGACACAAGCGCAAACCCAAACACAACAACCAATATACACAAGTAACACAAATTCGTCCCCCTGATCGACCAAAACTTCCGACTAACAACAGATCGGGCTCCATGAACGTGAGATCGACGCCGATCGGATAAGCTGGAAGCAGAAGATGTCTTCAACACATGTTTAGATGTAGGTTTAGGTTTCTCTTGAATCGGAAACCATCTCTGATCGGATATACACCGGAGTTACCGTCGGAGTCGTCTCCGGCGAGTGGACCGGGGGAATTCTGGCCCATTTTTTCAGAAATTAACCGATCAAACTCAAATTTAACATCGATTTGAACACAACAATGGTGAATCTTATGATTTGAAGATGCTGATTTCACACACACAGATTGTCTTCTGTTGTGGTAGTTGTGATTGTATAGATATAGTGTGTGTGTGTGTGTGTGTGTGTGTTGTTGTTTTCGAGAGTGACGGTGATGAGATCTGATTTGTGATTCGTTTTCTTCTTTTTCTGGGATTAAAGTATTAAACGCGTTTTTGTGAGGGGGTGAAATGAGCATGTTGTGTTTTTGTAGGGGGCAAAAGGTTCATAAAGGAAATTACAGGTCTTTTGTTTCCGATTGTATGATGCTATTTGTCTTTTGTGAGTTATGACTTATGAGGTTTTGAGTTTTAACTTTGTATTGAGATCATAAATTCACACTTAATATTGTTTTAATAAATTTACTTTTTTTAAAACACCTTAAGTTTTAAACAAAAGTACTCCAGAGTACACTCAACTTCACTCGATTACAATATGTTACTTTGTTGAATTCTATATCGTTAAAATACTGTAAAGTAATGTGACGTGTATTTTCTAACTAACAACTATCTTCAATTTACTTAAAGTAAAAGTAAAAAAAATATTATATATGAAGATAATTAAAATAATTCATTAATTAAATATTATATAATTAATGCTTAAAAAATACATAACGAAGAAAATACATGAAATATGAATGGATTTGAGTTTGGAAGATTCCGTTGAAGTTGAGATGAGTCGGGTATTAATTTGTTGTATAAAGTTATAAACATGGAATATTTATAGAGTAAAAAAAGGAAAGAAAAAAAAATAATCCATCTAATGATCACAATCCGTGCAACGGTTATATTTCATTATGGTCGTAAGCCCGGGATTGTATCCATTCACTATGCCCGATGGGTGGGGCGATGTACCTGTCAAACCCAGATAAGCCGAGGCGTATGCATAGAGGACAATCTAAGATGGTCTCTTAAAATTCCTTTATAAGTATTAAAACAAAAAAAAATGATGTTAAGAAAACATATAAATGACGTTAATAAAATACATAGTAAATTCTAGTTACAAATGAGATAAGTATGAAACTTTGCGGTATTTAATTAACTTATATCAAACACATTTACATAAGATAAACTTGAAAAATATCATTAAACAATTATATATATTGTATATATATAGTAAATGTTATATCATCTCTGATGTTTTATTGAATTTGTCATTTCAATCCAAAAGCTTATTTTGTCATTTCAGTCATTGTGGTTTATCAAATGTTGTCATTTCCATCTACTATGCTAACTCCGTTAAGTTCTCAGTTAAATATAAGTGTATTTTAGTCTTTTTAACACTTTAATTGTCCAATTAAAATAAAGTCAATAAATAAATATTCAATTAAAACTAAAAGAAAAATATGAAGCAACTAGTGAGACCAGACGATTCAATTTAAAAGTTTAATTAACGCTAACTAGTTAGAAACCTGTCTACTACACATGTTGCATGAAAAAAATAAATAATAATTATTTAGTAATATTAAAAATTAAAAATTATTTTTTTGAGATAAAATATGCTTAAAGTTACATATAATTAACCATTAAGTAATTAAACAATAACACTAATTTTTTAAAATTTCGCCTGTAAAGAAGTTTTGTTTTAAAAAATATTGATTTTTTAAATCTCCAAAAATATAAATGTTTGTATTATAAAACTTTATATTTCATATAATTTGGTTTTTAAAATTTGTTAAAAAATTATTAGGTTTGTGTCGTATTATAAAAAACTAAATTAATTTTTTTAATAAAAAAAATTTAATAATTTTTTGAAGAGTTAAAAAATCAATATTTTTAAAAGCAAACCTTTTTTAAAGATGAAAGTTTGAAAAATTGTTGTTATCTTTTAATTACTTAATGGTTGATTATATGTAACTCTAAGCAATTTTATCTTAATTTTTTTTAATTTTTAATAGTACTAAATTATTATTATTTAATTTTCATACAAAACGTGTAGTAGACGCCTAGACCGGTTTAAAACTAGTTAACTTTAATCAAAAATTTAAACCGAAGTGTCCAGTCTCATAGTTGTTTTATATTTTTCTTTTAATTTTAATTGAATATTTTATTGATTAACTTTGTTTTAATTGGATGATTAGAGTGTTAAAAAAACTAAAATACACTCATATTTAATGGAGAACTTAACGAGTTAGTGAAGTGGATAGAAATAGCAACATTTGGTAAACCACAATGACTGAAATGACAAAAAAAAGTTTTTGTATTGAAATGACAAATTCAACAAAACGTTAGGGATGAAAATGACATTTTACATATATATATATATATATATATATATAGAGAGAGAGAGAGAGAGAGATCACAATATCATGAAAATATTAAAATATGAATGCTTTTTATTGTTATATAAAACTAGTTTTTACCCACCGTGTTTCATCACGGGAATCTAGTTGTTTCCCTAGTTTAAGTTGTCAAACAAATGACCTAAACTTCATCATTTATTCCCCATTATTTAGCAGGGTAATTTTCTTCATTTGGTCATATTGCATACTAAACTCATCAGACATGTTCTCAGATGAGACAATCCTCATTATCACTGAACACATTCAAAAAGAAACCAACGTTATAAGTTTACAGGAAATGATCATACTTAAGGACACAAGTGCGTATCTCATGATTACTTCACAAAAAGACATTACATCACGACAACCTTGAAGGAGATATTGTATAAGTCGTCTTCTATTTATTCATGCTTTGAATATGGTAGGGTCTAACAAGTCATGTTTCGTACAAAAAATGATGGCGTCCAGGGTTATCGAATATTTTTCGGGTGCATACATACAAATTGGTAATTTCACAATGGAAAGCGTGAATTTTTTTAAACTGTAAATATTTTTAGATGAATATGTACAGTCTATATATGGCAACAACATTTCACATTTGCTTGTTGTTGCAAAACAATGAGGGTTTCTTGAATGCTTGGAAGTATTAACTACATACACTGAAAGTGGAAATATTGTCCATTGGCATGCAAAAGTATGTAATCTAGCCACAATCGTGAACCTACTATTATTTTGGAGGCGATTGCTTCATATGATCTCTGTATATAGCGTGCATTTTTTGGTATGCCCGATTCACCTAATGATACTAAGGTGCTAGAGAGTTCTTTTATTTCCATTAAACTTGCATAAGGGCACGCGCCTTTAGTCAATTACACCATCAGTGACCATGTCGGTACCGAATGGTACTATCTTGAAGGTATTTATTCTAATTGACAAACGTTTGTGAATGTGATCCCATCACTAAAAGGGAATAAGAATATAAGTTTTGTGAAATCACACAAATCTGCAATAAAAGACATTAACCAAGCATTTGATGTACGTCAACAACGATTTGTAATCATTTGAAGACCTTCCTGAATATTCAAAGTGCATGTACAACATAATAGATTATTAAAGATAATGTGATAATAATGAGAGTTTTAACATTAAGCATGATCAAGTTGATAATGACATTCTCAAGTTGTCATGCGATCATACAAGTAAATGTTTTTTATTTCATTAGCGTTATTATGATATTTAATATAGATCGGCATATCATTTGCTTCAAAAAAATCTAACTGAACATCAATGACTACTTTATTGCAAACAATAAATGTGTTCGTGATTAACTTTATTATTTCTTTTAAGTCATAAGTTGGAGTTAGAAACTTGTGATGTGTTAACTGTACTCGAGCTATATTTTGTTATTCCTTTATTATTACATCAAGTTTTCAAGCATTATTTGGCCTCACATAAATTAAATGACAAGACGAAGTAGTTAGTTAAACTTTATAAAAGTTAGATGAGTGCATTTTGTTTTCCTCATTTTGCTTTGATTATATTTGTTATTTTCATCCAACTTTTTCTATATATGACTTCCCAAGATTTTAAAAAGTTATCATTTTCATCCAAGGACGTCAATCTCATTAATATAATATGTTAAACGTGCAAATGGACAAAATCACCCTCTATAATACAATACAAAATCTCTTGATTACATAACCATAATCTAGTGGAACTAAATCATGATATAGGAAACATGGTGTCTAGAGGCAATGATCTCTATTATACTATCCATTCACAACGGGTTCCCGATTGCCACTAGAAACACTGTCCATCATCATCCCCACCGACGAAGTAGACAATCTCGTTATTCAATCGTGATGAAAGGTTCGAAGCTGAAAAGATGAAATGTGCAATGTAGGTTTCGTGAATGAAACAATAATACGTGAATGGAAAAAAGACAAATGTGACTAAACCATCCGTAAAAAAGACAATTCACTCAAGTTAGATAGTCAAACTCTTAATTGTTACATATTAACTTTAGTAGGAAAAGATAATACGATAAACTAGGTAGTTGTTAACAATTCTAAATAAAATAAAAAGATATCTCTTGTATATTATAAAAGAAAATAGGCTTGGTCAACTGTTAAATTTTAAGCCACTACTTGTAACAAGTAAAAATATTTAAGCCATAATATCACTTGACAACTTACAATTCTTCCTTGATAAAAAAAAACGTGCGACCCTTTTATCTCTCTGGCGAATCTTTCTAAAATTTGGATACCACATTTTGCCAGACAAACAAAACATATTTTTTTCAAACCCTAATCACAACCACTTCACTCCATTTTAAGCTTTACCAACGGTAGCTATATCTCAATTGATCTCTCTCCACTTGTTATTGAATCGTTGATGGGGAAGTAGAGTTGCCAAAACAAGATTTATCATGTTTAATGGATTGGAGATTACGCGATCAACATACGTATCAAATATGAAAACAATTTGTTTAATTGTTTTATCTCATGGCCTATAATTTCTTTAATGTGTTTTATGGACCAAGAAGAAGAAATTATGAAGTTGGCCTCCTAATAATTAAAAATAAAGAAATTACATAGAGTACCTTTTATTAAATAAGTTTAATCATGTAATTAACAAGTCAGAAATTACCAACCCTACGAAGAATATATCGGATAAGGTACATAGTCATGAGCTAATTCTTCATCTTATTGAGATTCACGTGTCGATTGCAAGATTTCATTGATGAAATCGAAGGCTTTTCGCCTATTTGGTATGGAATAACCTATTTAAAGTCTTCGGCTATGAAAATCACAAGTTATTTTCTTAGCTTAATATGCATCTGTCTACTTTAGTTCCATCAATGTAACATCTTGTAATTTTAGGTTAATTTAAAGTTAACTTTGTTAACTCTTTTAAGGATCATGTTTGCCTAATATAAAACTTGGGGATTATTTATGCATGATTCTTTGATTCTATTAAGTATTTTCTTTTATTTAAAAGTTAATAATTAATTATTGAATTAAGTATTAAAATAATACTAATAGGTTAATAATAATAATTATTATTATAATTATAATAATAATAATAATAATAGTAATATTAAGCATAAGGTATAAAAACAATAATAATAGTAATTTATGAAAATTACTAAGTTTAGAAATATAAAAACTTGAAATGAATAAAGTTAAGGGGGGTTTATTGCCAACATATAAATTTTAATAACAAGGTTTTTGCATAAAATAATAAAGATGGAAATTTTCAGGAACCATATGTGTAAATTCTTTAAAAACCAACCCAAACCCCCTTTAATCCCCCGTTTTTCCGGCCGGCCACCGGCCACCGCCGGTCGACATCCGGCGGGCTTTAAAAACCCACCAAAACCTTCGAAATCGACCCTAAAACCGTTCCTAACCTTTTCGTGTGCATGATTCGACATTGAATGAACGAATCAATGGTGTTTAAACCACCGGTTACAAGCCCAATCGATCAAGTAAACGGCGACATAAACCCCATGACCGTTCGAACATTTAATCCTAATAATAACCTAATTAAACGAATCTGAACAATTATCTAACTATCTTTAATCGAATACAACGCTCAATTGCACCTAAAACAAACACAATCATCAAATTCCGTCGACATCTTGCATCGCGATCTGCAACTATTCGAACGCTATCATCAGGACATCAAAACTCGAAATTGTTAAGGGGCTTTTGCTCTAGTTCGTCACTCGAAGCTATCCTCAAGGTTAATTGGATTATCATCGACACTTACACATCATACTCCCATCTTTCGGCCGCGACGAGTTCATCGTGTGTTCTTGTCATCATTCTTTATCAAAACGGGTAATTAAATCCACCTAAACACTCGTATTAACTTGGGAAACAAAAGCTCCATGATTTAGATCATTAACATCATCGATTTGATCTTCAATTTTGGTTCGAATCAACTTAGGGTTCATTCGAATTGGGACTATTTTGAAACTGATGTTTTTAAGAATTTGAAACCATTACAAACCGCGGCTGAGAGCCTTGGTTTACTGGTCACGCACACACCCTGTAAAGCAGGAGGTCCCCGGTTCGAACCCGGGGAACCTCATGTAATTTTTTTGGCCTTTTTGGCCTTTAAACTAAATACTACAAAATTCATAAAAATTTCTAAAAATTATAAAAAAGTCATTTTATAAACTTTGATCATTTTAATTATTTGAATATTATCTGTAAATGTCTATTTAAAAAGAAATACTTTTATATTTCATTAAATATTCTAAAAAAGAGATATAAACAGTTTAATTTTAGAAAAGGTAGACTTTAGATAATATTTTGTTTACATAAATATTATTTCATCCAATATCTTCAAATATTGTTTTAAATTGAGATTACTAAATTTTATTTAATCATTATATATGTATACAAATTGTTATAAATATTATATTTTATACATATGATCTTACATAACGTGTAGCAAATTTCTTGAGTTTAATAAAGATAATTGATTCCATTTTATTAAACATAATTATTTGACAAGCCCCAAATTTCCATCGAAACCCTAGTTCGCGTTATAATGTTAATCTTACAATTAAAGTTTAACCTTGTAAATATATATATATCTAGGTGCATTGTGAAGGGTTATGTTGAAACGACGCCTGTTATTATTTTCTTATTAATCATCCATTATATACTTATTGATTATGTGAGTATTTCTATACCCCTTTTATATTTTTACACTTTTGGGGTGAAACATGTTACATTGTAAACTTTGCACTTGTAAACACGTTTGATTCTTGTAAACTTATGGCAATTTACTTGTATGTTGTGGTTAGTTGAATTTTGTGGCTACCATGTAATATCGAATATATGTACAATCATTAACTATTTCTAGCCTAGCGACGTCATAGATCTATGGGCCAGACAAGCCTGCTTGGTTAATCCAAGTACACTTAGCTAATCGTATATACTTGTAAACGTTTGAGACTTGTAAAACTTTATCGAGGTTTGATTGTGCATTCTGTCTTACATCCCTAGTTTACTTTTTTCTCTAACTTACAACATGAATTGCCATCTTTTATATACTTATGTATCGAAAACTATGGAAATCTCACCAACATTATGTTGACATTTTATTTTTAACATGTTTCAGGAAATAGTCAAGCTTGATCGCCACTTTTGAAGTACTTTCACATCTAGGAATGGACCTAGTTAAATAAATGAAATAAATTGGCTTGTTGCATCTTATGTTATGTCATTTACTTTCTATGAGACTTATGATTGTAATGGTACAATTCGAACTTATGATTAATATATATTTGGGTTATTAATAGTGTTATGTGGTTGTGAACGATCTTAACTCTCACTCCTCGACGTTTCCGCCCTCAAGGTTGGGGTGTGACAATCAATTCTTTCTTCTAGGGTTCTATCCTTGCTTGTGTTGATAAAACTTAATTGTTCCATTCTTGTACATTTTATGCAAGTATAAGCACCGCTTAATTACTTATAGGTCCATGACTATAGACCAATATTTTGCTGATCTTACTATATAGTAACATGTTGCAGCTCTGTGGAACAACTTGTGAAGTCGGTTGCACATTATTTGCTTAACTTTGATGACTTGAAGGTTTCAACCTCAGAAGCATCGAAGGGGCCAAAGCATGCAGTCCTATTTCGGGTACTTGTTCAAAGCGGAAACTCCTAAGAAACGTTTCTAGTGCTCTTTGGTTTTGGGGGTACTGCACGGTGACGTTTCGAGGGAGTTTTAATCGTGTTTCCTATTTAATTTAATGTATAAACCCTTTTGAACTTACGCTTTCCAATTCCTAGCGATCATGTGAAACAAGAACAACAACAACCGGCTCCTCCAATCTCACACTAGATGAACCAGGATATGAAAATGATTTGATTATTGATAATTAATTACTTAAGGAATTTGATTTTGAAATTTGTTTAATAATTTAATGTCTATTTTGAAAATTGTTTGATATGTGTTTATTTTTTTATATATATTTTTGGGCGTACAATTGTCATACCCGTATCTAGAAATTTTTATATTCGCAGTTGCCCGTACCCGTACCATCCCCGCACCCCTCCTGTACCCGTTCCGGTGCTACATAGGTTTCAATTATGTTTGTTCATAATGGTTTTTTATTTTAGACGAGTGATTTATTACTCATTTTTTTAAACATGATGCAATTTTGTAGAATTTGGTTTGGGGATTAAAGTATTGAAAGTATATTTGGAGTAACGTTTTTGTTTGAAGATGTTTTGAAGAAATACATGCAATGGGAGCATAATGCATATTCTACTTAAATGATGTTGAGTCACTTTTGAATATGCATATTCATTTGATATTATCTCCACAATCAAGATCATGTTGCAAAGATGGAATCCATGCAATGGGACTATATGAAATAAAAGTTAAGTTTGTAACTTTAGTATTTTATGTAGTGTGATAAATTTTATGGTTAGATTTGATTTTTTTTGTTGGAGGTTGAATTGTTGTTTGAGGATGACAAGTATTAATCATGTCATATATACCATCATTCTTTTTGCATGTCATTGCTTGAAGGGTTAATTGGTTAAAGTAAGCTCTTGAAAGATATGATGAGATTGTTTGCATTGAAAATTTGAAGTTTTTTTTTAAATAGGTTTTTGAGTTTTGAAGTGGTTTTTTAGGTTGACATGAAAATGTTTTTTATATTTAGATGTTCCGCTATTTAAACTAGCGAAATTACCTAACGTGACAAGTCCTCCCTCAAACGTTCAGAGGTGTGTGATGATATATTAAAAGTCATTAGAGTTTAAATTTGACATGACTAATCTTTGTAAAGTTGGTGACATTCGACATAAATAAGTAAAAAGAATTATCTTAAAAAATCACACTCTATATTATATATTCTCTAAATATATATAACGAGAGATGATATATCCGTTCAAACCAGTCATCGTTGTTGTTTCACGGTCGGTTTTTTTCTTTACCTTTTTGTCAGTCAATTTAAAAAATTTCAAGCCGTTATGAACGATTCGGTCTACGGTTTATACCAATAACCGGCCATATAAAACCGGAGTGGATTGTAAGATTTGAACCATATATATTTTTTTCAAATATTCTATATCATGTATATTTAATTACTCATATTTTATATTACGCTTAGTTAAAATGAAAATGTTTAGCTATATTTGCAAGATATTTATATTTTTAAATATTTGGTATTGTAATTATTATTATGTTATTAGCCTTTTTAGTTACAAAATCACAGATTATAATGTTCTGAAGGGAAACTTTTCTATTTTTAAAATGTTGTGAAGGGAATATTTATCTATTTTATTTTAATGAAACAACAACTAAATTTTAAAACACCAAATACTTTCATTTAACTGGTGTCAAACAAATTATGCTTCGGTGTATTTACATTACAGTGACATTTAATTTTAACTACGTATTTGTGAATGTAATCTATTATTTTTACCTATTAGAATACGATATTATTTTAAAAAAGCTTTATTTTATGCAAGCAGTTCATGTTTGCTTATGTTTAGACATTTCACGAAAATCAAGTTAATAATAGTCCCGCTAGTTGTAACAACGGAAGCCAACTACTTTTACCCACCTCCGCTAGTTGAGATAGTGGAAGTGTTCACCTCATCACACACATCTAAACGCTTGCGGGGAGGTCTTGCCACGTCAGGTAGTTCCACTAGTTGAGATAGCGTAACACCTAAAAACTAAAAAAATCTTTTTAAATCAACCTATAAACCACTTTGAAATCTCAAAAATGACCTATTTCAAAAAAAATATATTCAAAATTTGAAACTAGACTTTTTTAACCAATTTGGAAGCCTCCTTTTAATTAAAACTTTTATGTGAGATGCTTATGATAAAACACAACCAAATAAAAACATATTTAAGTTAATGGGTCGAAACAAAAATGCACAAGACCTAGATCAGGTAAAATGCATGATCCTAACTTTTGAAATTGGGCTTGATTCAATTTGATTTTTCTGTATGATCATATTATCAAATATTTGATTAATATGTGGATTTTTTTTGTTGGTATAGTGAAACTGATTAGGAAACTCCCAATAATGAACTATGTTGTGAACAAAGGTGCGCTGAGGTAGCGGTGTATTTCAGGTTTTTTAATTGGGTTTCGGTTTTCTCGGGTTGGGTTTTTTGGGTTCTTAGGTGTAGGAAATCAACCCGAACACCAAACCAAATAAGTAAAATTTAATTGGTTTTCGGGTTTATTCAGGTCGGGTTAATCGGTTTTCGAGTTTAGACAAAACCATTAAGTTTAAGATTATTTGTTATCTTAAATATTTGTGTAAGTAATATGTATGTGATCAAAATGTATATATAAGATTTAACATATGTTATCAATATAGAATTATATTTATTATTTTGATCCGAAAGTGTTTTCATACTTACGTTTACTTTGTTATGAATATTCAAATATTAAAGGACATTATATTTTGATTATCCTTGAAGTTCACATAATAAAACTGAACCACTAACAATAAAATATAAAACTTAAAAAGTTATGTTTTCAAATCTTGTAAACAGTACCATAATACACATATACAAATATACACACACATATGAATAAATCTTAGAATTTTTTAAAAACTAATATACGGGTAATCAGGTTGACCTGAATCTCTCAAAATGAATTCAAATACCAAACCATTTATATAAATCAGGTGTGGTTTAATATAATAATCAGGTTGGATTGATCGGGTTAGTCTTTAATCGGGTTCGAATTGATTTTATTCGGGTTTGATATTCGGGTTCGGATAAAAAACATACCGCTAGAGTGAGAAGCAATTTAAGTTCAAAATAAATGAAGGTGAGTATCATCTTGTGTTTAAAAGGTTTATTTTACATAAAATATAGAAACAAGTGAACTAAAACCCGAGTTTTGGGATCAACATTTATGGCTAAGAATTTTACATTTGTGTTATGTTCATTTTCTCAACCCTCCATGACACAAACTTATGTTATTTATATATACTAATCATCAATTTTTCTATGCATAAGGTGTTGTAACTTATGCATAAAGTGTTGTATGAAAATATTTTTTTAATTTTCAATTCATTTTTTTTATTTTTGCAATATAACCTTACTAAATTTAAATTTTTTTTACTTTTTACCCAAAACTCTTTTCATCTTTTGCAATTTGATCTTACATTTTTTTTTTATTTTCAACTTTAATCCCTTATACTTTTTATCGTTCGTAAATATATGTTTCACGTTTCGTTCTAAGTTTTGCAAGTTAACACGACGCAACATGGATGTGTGGTTCAACATTTTTACGTTTCGCTTTACTTTTCAGACTAAATTTTGTGACTTAACACGACACAACGTACATGTGTGGTTCAACATTTTGACATTTATTTTGACACATTTGACAAGTTCATCACAACTCGCGTCAACTTAGTTAATTTTTCTATGTTTTAAGTTGCGGTCTAATTTTTCCACACTCATACACCGGAACTTCGGTGTTGGTGGTCGCTGATAGTGATGTGGCATTCGTGTTATTTGACGCGATTTTACGCCCCCGCCGCAACACGGGGGCTTAATTCTAGTTGTTTGTAATACGTAATTTCAATCATTAGTAACATATATATAGATATGTGAATTACATTATTTATTATATGATATGTGTGATACACATGTTACACGGGTTGATAAAATAAAATATAAAATAAAATATTTAGCAATTAAAATTTAAAACCTATTTACTAGTTCGTATTTATTTTCTTGTTGTAGCGCGTACGTTAGATTATCTTCTTTTGCATCAGATACTAATTTCTTATGCCTCTTAATTCTTTCTTAAATAGTTAAAAACATAAAATTTTGAAAACTTTATTCTATAGTTAGACCATGATTAGGCTAGAAGAAAATGCATGTGAGTTTTAACTGTTAGTTTCAAATTGTTAATATGTTTTATGTAATGTTTTAAATCTGCATAACACACGGTTATTATGCTAGTAAATATTAAAATAGATTATAGAAAGAAAGGATGTGAATGAAATGTGCGAGATTTTTCAAAATAAAATATAAAAGTAAGCAATAATTTAATATTACTAATTATTATGAGATATTGGTAATTTTTAAATGATTAAGTGTTAGAGCATTCACAATCCATTTTTTATTTTTATCCATATAATTACACTAAAAATCATTACTTTTTCTCTCTCCTTTCAATTAAATAATATATTTTTATACCTTTTTATTACCTTTTCTCTCTCCTTCACTCACAACCACTTTCAAAAATATTAAAATAATTATAAAGGTTGAACAGTAAAACCTTAAATTTACAGATGAACAATAACATTTTTTTCTCTCCTTCACTCACAACCACTCAATATCATCCCTTATAATTTAAGGACTCACACTCACATATTTTTAAGGCATGGGCTGTGAATGCTCTTAGACCAATAAGATATCTGAATCATTAAATGCTGCATCATTAAGTGTTGAACTATTAAAAGTTAGTATATCGCTTAACTATTCAAATGTAAATGTCTGACAAATTTAGATAAAAGCTTTAAAAGTTGTAAATATTTTTTGTTTTTTCTTTCTTTTAAATTCTTTTATTTTTAAACCCAATACCTTTACAATTTAACCCTTAAAAATTTCCACTTTCAACTTTGATCACCTGTATATTTCATTTTTTACAATTCATTTATATTTTGGTCTAAATTTTGAGAGCTAACACGATGTAACATGCAATTACGGTTCAATGTTGTTACGCATATTTTCCCGTTTAACGACTCTGTCGTAAAGTGTGCGTCATAGATTGATTAGTTATTGTTTTTAAAATTTTACGTTTCACATACCTGGTTCAACTTTTAACGTCTACTTTCTGTTTGTTTTATAAAGAATTTAACATCTATTTTCCACTCTTTGATAATACGATGTTGAGTCATTGGTGATACTTGATATGGTTTCATCCCTCATCTGCAACACGGGGGGCTTAATGCTAGTGATTATTAAGTGTCATAAAGATAAGAATAGCCTTCTACAATACTTTTCGATAATTTAGACAATTGTTTACTTTTTATAACTATTGTTTCTGTTGCATGGGCGAAGACTAAAAACATTCACAATCCGTTCCTCATATATATGTGAGTGGATGTCTTATATTATGGGGATGGTTGTGAGTGATTATGTGTGAAATAAATAGAAAATTTATGAGAGTTGTACCGTGTTTTCTTATATTTTTTGGAACGCAGTAGAACCCTCATAAAATTTTAATATTTTTTTAAAAATATTTTAAATGAATGAGAGAGAAAATGTAATAATAAAAGTATGAAAAAATATTATTTAACTAATAAAAGAGAGAAGAAAATAATGATATTTAATGTAATTATAAAGATTCAAATGAATGGTGACTTATGAATTTTCTTTTAACATCCGGACATGATTTCATCAACTTTGATTTGGTTGTTTTTAAAAGGGACAAGGCACTCTACTTTTTTAATGGTTAAGGTATATCCTTTTTAAAATCAATGTTTTCAAAATTTAAGATGTTATGAGTTAGTATCACAATAATGATTTTACGAAAATAATCACACTAATAGGTCCCATGAAAGACGTCTTCTCAACAGTTTTTCTTCGTGCTAATCGAGACAAGAAAGTTGTTGTCTTATCTCGTGTGGTCTCGGGTGATTCATCCATTGTAATCAACTAGCGATGGAGACTCCTAGAGACTTGATTATGACGGTTGTTGATGTTCTAATGCTCGTGAAAATTGGTCGGTTTCAAGCATTGAAAAGAATCTATTAAATGCTATTTTCCTATAAACCTAATGGTGCATTTGGAAATTTAGAAATAATGCCCGTCTTCAACGACAAAGCAAGGAGAGCCGAAGAGATTCTTGATAAGATCAAATTAGTTTTCTTTATGCGGATTAAAAATCAAACGAAGATTTCAAATTTAGATTAGAGTACCTGATGTAAAGTTTCCTATTAATATCCCTGCGTACTTATTTGTATTCTGTCTCCTTACTAGATCATTTAGGTAATTAAATGGTTGGTTGTTTAACAAAAGAAGACACCTAGACTTGTATTTGTATGATAATGATCAAAACAAAAAGATACTTAGTGACATACAAACCTCAAGCCAGTTGATTCAATACAGATGAAATGTTAAAGCTGATTTTATTAGTTAAAAATGGTTTTTAAAAAATGGTTAGTACCCCGATTATAATCTTTTTGGTTTTTTTAAAAAATGGTTTTTAAACAAATTGTTTTTAAAAGGTGCCAATTTTAATAATTTATTTATTACAACTTTGGAATTTAGTTACTTTTATTTCATAGAATTTTATTTTTAAAAGCCATAGGTTTTAAAATATCTTATGTTTTTTAAAAGTTTGAAAATTTTTTGAAAAAATTTCTTATTTAAAAAAAAGATTATTTCTTTACGATTTGAATTTGTAGAAAAATCTCTTTAAAATAGTTATATGTGTAATATAAAAAGAATTAAATAATATTATTTTTAATTAATGTGTTATTTATTAGGAGAGAAAAACGTAAAAGTATATTTAATAGCTCTAGAAATATAACAAGTGTCATATAAATTTTTTATTAGTATTAATAGATTAATAGATAATAAATTCTACAATGCATACCGAAGAAGTAACATCATCTTTGCATATATGCTTATATTCATTTTAATACATCATATACAAGAAGGAACAGCTTATATTCATTTTAATACATCATATACAAGAAGGAACAGTATCTTGGATATGAAAATTAAAATTTAACATCTAGTTCGATTCCAGGTTTAAACCATGTCAAATGAGATATGCTAAACACACTCTCAACTTATCAAATTCATTAATATTCTTTTTTTCACATTAAAGATAAAAAAATACATTCAATTTTATGTTTCTAAGGGGTATAAAGAATTCAAAAGGATATTCTAACTATTTTTTAATGGAAAACAAACTAATACTTTAATCCTAACCATCGGGGTAAACACAATGTCGAAAGATCATTCACATCTTATGAACACAAACAGTGTTGTGATCCGGCCCGTTCATCATTTCAAGAAAAACCCACTGCCCAATGTTTACTATAATAAAAACCCCTAGCATACCTTAAACATATTGCACCAAATGAAACTTTAACCGATAACCTCCATATTAAAATGTCATGATTTGTCTCCTCCCAAACTAATTGATCTAAAGATCATTGATAGATACTTTCAACTAACCCTATCAAACTTTGATTTTAATCAAAACTTGGATTCATGCCCTTTGTATTGTCAATCACAACCGAGTATGTATCCACATGACATTTTGTGACCGTTTGAAAATTAATCGGCATATTCTATAACGGATACGAATTAAAATATTGTTTGATAATTGCATTGGACCACATAATATCTACCTTAGCCTTTATATCTCTTCACCCACACACTTTAAATCCTGTGGGGCACGACCCCATGGATCTCAACAACTAGAATCATGTCATTTCAAGTATGGACTTGAGGCTACTTTTTTAAGATATTGTTTCAATCTGCCAAATATTATAATTAATTGAGGTTGACTAAAATATTATTTAGTTTTTATATCAACATCTATAATATTAAACTGTAACAAAAGAGAAAAAATACTGTTTTTTTTGATTATAAACATATTAAAATATTCTTTCATAAACCATATACGACAATTACGATAGTTTTCGATCATATGACTTAAGCATAGGGGCGGCCCGAGGGAGGACCAGTCATCTAGGTCTCATTCTCTTGAGAGATTCCAAATTTTATATATATATATATATGTGTGTTTGTGTGTGTAGGGTTGTTTAAAAATATCCGAATCCGAAACCGAATCCGAAATATCCGAAAATCCGAAATTTCGGATTCAGATTCGGATAGTGATTTTGAGAATTTTCGGATATTTCGGATATCCAAAATATCCAAAATATTTTTATAAAATTTTAAAAATATTAAATATTAAATATTATTTACATATTTTAGATATTTTCAGATATTTCGGATATTTTAATAAATACTTTGGATATATAAAATAAATTTTAATAAAATTTATTATATTTTTATAAAATTTATCAAATAATACAAATTTTTTTTGAAATTCGGATATCCAAACGGATAGTGAAATCCACTATCCGAAATTTTCGGATATCCGAAAATGAACACCCCTATGTGTGTGTGTGTATCTATATTGATGAGAGATCTTAAGAAAACCATATTGTTATAAGAAAACTAGAGAAAACCAATAAAAATGGTCACATAATTCTTAACTTTTTTATCACTTCCCTCTATATACATATGTGTGTATATATATAGAGATAGAGATACGAGTCAAATTAAAATTGTAACATAGTTTTACATATACGTCACACATAAGTTACGTATATGTAACCATTTTTAATGTAACGTAGTGTTACATATACATGGTTTTCTCAGCAAACTTCTCCTTAGTATATATGTATGTATATGTATATATGTATAATGTATATATATAGAGAGAGAGAAACTCATTACATACTTTGAATTAGTTCATTACACGTTTTAAATTAGCTCATATTACCCAATATGATTTAAACAATCAATTCGCTATCAAAAATGCTAGAAGATTTGCACAATTCATTGATTAACTACTTAACTACTACAATATATCATTCTAAAATTATAATTTCATTATGTTTATTGTTATAATTTTTCTTCCCTTAATAATGAATTTTATGTTTTTTTTTCATCTGGGTCCAGTTTTCTAACTCGTCACAATTTTTTAAATCCTCACCTGCGGTCCTTGGGGCTCCTTCCTAAGCATCAATAAGAAACTAGAGTTCAGTTCAAATCTGCCATCTTATTTGTTGTATTCCGTATTAATCTTATCCACATTATAAACTCATATTATATAACATGATATTACATCTTGTATTGTACAAAACTTGAGACACATAACCCATTATATATATGGTTCATATGTCTTCTACCATATGAATCCAAAATGGTGTATGCACATGTATGGTTATAATGTGTGGATGATCCATTAAATGGTCACATCTCATCTTGATAGTGAATTTTATCATTTACTATCGACGTATCTCGAATGGACCACAACTTACGATTGAGTGACCAATTTGGGACGTCCTTGGGTCATGTTAGGACCAGCAAGATGCTCTAGAATGGCCAAGTTGGTTTCGCCGCGAACACACTAACCGACATGATCATTGGGACCGCTAGCTAATAATTTCTAATTTCGGTTACCTACCCATGATGGCAATATCTTACATGGTCAAGTAACTCAAGTCTCGCTTTAACTTGTTAAGATCATATGTTTTATTGCTCATATGTTTGTTTGAGATGTTTAATGATTGAGTTGAGCTCATAACATTATTTGTAATCATCAATTCGAGCCGAAAACTGAGCTCGTATTCAATTATATTTGTAACTTGAACTAGCTTGTGATTAGATGGGTTGTCTTGTTTATTTTGAATTTTGATGCATTTTTGTCTGATTTTTAAACAGATTTTAAACAACAAGTTAACAATATATAGATTTTTAACAATAACAAACGGATAATATAAATGAGTTGGAAACCATAAACTAGTTAGGCAACCAAAGTTCTAAGGTATGCATGATGTTTCAAACTTGATTGAATTTTTGTCATTTTAACTCTCTAGTATATTTCTAATTCACATGATCAACTGATCAAACCAAAACAACTAAGAATGCAATGTGCATGTTTACCTTTAATATTTATATGAACATATGTATACACATTGCTTGCAGTGCAAGGAAACTCCTTTTGTTTGCTAAAAAAACTACTTTGTGTAGTGTTTTTCCGTGTTGTCAAGGAAATTCATGTATGTCGCGTGTCTTTTTCTTTTATTTTTTAAGATTTTTCTATTTTTTTAACTGGAAACATATCTTAATTTCATTCTTAAATTACTCTACATTCAGCATTGACTAAGTTTGAACTCATAATCACACCTCTAAAATGTAAAGCCTCTACCAAATGAACTAACCTTAAATTGACCTTAAGATTATTTTAATAGATTGATTTTCTAACAGTGAAGTCTTTTTATCTTCTCGTAACTCTTATAAAATAAAAATTAATACATGTTTTTATTGTTTCAGCGTGCCTACATTAAATCGTAACATATTTTTGGATCATCTCCCAATTCATCTAGTAAAGAAAACAACACGAATGTTAAATTTTTTGAAACAATAAGAGGTTTGAAAACTATACTTAACGACATATTCAACTAACCCTAATATCTAAGTGAGTTTTTCTAAGACGGGATATCACCGTCCATGTTAATTTTTGACACTCTAGGGCTAACACCGTCAAGGAAGACACTCATTAGTGTGAGACAACCACCTTTAAGTCAAGTTTAAATCTAAGATTTGAGTTCATTCCGAACCCATTCCTTATCTCCACCTCCATCCTCACTTTTGAGCAAAAATCATCAAAACACACACTTCGTCCCATTCCTCATCTCTATACCCCTTGTATTTTTAAGAGAAAACAACTTCATCCATCAAATATAAAGATTCACTATTCATTCCCACAGTTTGTTAAAAAAATTTATAAGTAGATGTACGTAGAAGAAAATTTTAATAGTCAAAAAAGAATAAATTAATTTTATTTATACCGGATAAGAACATATATTGGGAATGAGATGTTAAAGGTTTTTAGAAGAGAAAAAGAATTATAAAATAGCATTTCATTTTGTAAATTACAGAGATTGAGATTAAGGGTGACAATCAAACTCAAACACAAAACATGTGAGACGGGGTATGTGGTCAGGGTAAATGAATATGGGACCTGGTAATTTTAATTTATTTTATGAGTATGAGATTGCATCGTATACCCGATTAGGGGTGTGCACTTCGCGGGTCATCTCAATTAAGACCCGCGAACCGACTTGTGAAAACTGAGACCGACCCGTGGATGGGTTAGCGGTTCTGATCCACAGTTTGGCTTCTCTTTTGTAAACTGTTATGGAAACCCATGGGTATGAGCTCGATTTCAGTCCGGCCCGATTACAATTAGGCAAAAAATGAGTTGGTTTTTGGTTTTTAGATGTTAAATAGGTTGCATTTGAACACAAAAAATGTAAAAAATGTTTTACTAGCATAAAATAGAAGTGTTAAATCAATAAATTTTTAGTCGGTTATAGATTAATACTATTACACGCTACATATAAATTAGTTAATAAAAGGGTTATGATGACAACTAATGTAAGGTTTGTATTTTAATATGGTACCAATTTGTCTATTTTACTATAACGAGTCTAAGAAAACAAAATCATTGATTGTTTCATTTATATTTTTAAGTTTCATTTTCTCCCGACAAAAAACACAAGCCTAAAAAACATTTCCGGTCCGGATCACCATATTATGTTGAACCGGCCCGTTTAACTCGGTTCGGTCCGGCCCGAACTATGTGTAAGTGGTCCGGTTCTCAGTTCTTTATATAAACCACTTATCATTTTCAGGTCAAGGGCGGGTCAGCCCGGTTCGGTTCGGTTTTGACCCGTTGCTCACCCCTATACCCAATTACCCAAACCGATTACCCAACTAAACATACTCTTTTACACAATTATATACCTGAAATTATTTTATTTTTTAATTTATTCTACTTAATAATTTCATTATATATAATTGTATTTTTTAACTTAATATTTTTTATTAAATAATGATATGTTGAATATAAGTGTTATTAAGCTTTCTGGTATTTGCAAGATATGATATGTTAAAAAGTTCGATAATTATCTCTAAAATCAAACACTAGTAGTAGTGAAACACCAAAAAAATGATTGTTCGGTATGTAAATGCAAATCTAGTATACTCAAATAGTAAAAAATAAATTATAAACTTAACGAGCATACTAGATTACCTACGTTTATGCCAGATACCAACGCATAATATTCGATACATATCCGATACATATCCAATAAGTTTTGAGTCGGATTCAAAACACAATTTTATAATCGAGTATGTGATTGAAACACAATTTTATAATCGGGTATGTGATTGAAATTACTCGTACCCGTCCGGATTGTAATCCCTAACGAGACTCAAATCTATAAATTAAAACCAAATCCCAAAATCTTACACATACACAGACGCACGTCACGTTATCCCTCTATCACCATTGCGTGTGTGTCTGCCACCTTTTGCACCACCACCGATTTTGGAAGTTTTTCCATCAACAAATCACCACCACCCACTCCAATTTCTTGATACAATCCCCTCCCCATATCGAGATTCGCATACGCACCATTATGCGTGATTCAAACCCCCTTCAATTCGCTCAATCGCCTCAAGATTCGCTCACAAAATCACCCCTTAATCGCCCGATCATCCACCGTATCTGATCGCCGCCGGCGCTGTTTTCCGGCCTCCGGCGACATGGGTTCGAGCCCGATTACCGGCGGTGCGGTGGAGAAAACCCACGGCCCGCGGTGGCGCGTCGACGGTGGCGGTTCGTCGACGGTGCAGTGCTTGTTTCTATCGTTTTTGGTGTGTAGTTCAGTTGGGGTGTTGTGTGTCTTTTGTCTGTTTAGTAGCCCTAATTTGGGTTATGAGAATTCGATTGGTTGTCGAGAAGATAACGATGGTTCGTGGGGATTGGAGTTTTCTATGGGGATTCCCCCTTTGCTCTTGAGCCCATTGAAAATGTAAGCTTTTGATCTGTTTGTGTGTGGTGTTATGCATTTTGGTTTTGATTTAGGGTTTGATTTGATTTCAGTTGTTTTGTGGGTATTTGATGTAGCAACAAGTGTTAGTGTTCTATAATTTGTTATTTGAGTTCTTTAATCGATTTTGTTATAAAGATTGGATTTTTTTTTTTTGGGTGTATGATGATGAGGATTTTTTGATGTATTTGGAAACCAAAAATTATCAACCAAACTGTCTTTTTTTACTGTTTTTATTAATATTTTTTGTTAGATTATGTGTGTGTTTACAGTTCTTGATTTCATTATGTCACCCTGTTGACTTTTTTGTATGTTATGATGGTTGGGAATCAAATTAACGAAAGAAAATGAGTTATTTTTGCTGGATTTTGTGATGTATGAAATGGGTGTCACTGTTCTTGGATTTTTACAATTGAGTCTTATGATTACTGTTATAAAATATTGCACTTTTTATGTTGATTTGATGTTTGAAGAGGATATAAAACATGATATTTGTGAGTTGGGAATCAAATTAATCATAGAAATAATGTTTTTTATGCTGGCTTTTCTGATATATGAAGTGGGTGTTACTGTTTTGCATTTTTATATTTAAATTCTATAAAAAGATTAGATTTTTTTGTGGCTTTTAATGTTTGAAGAGGGTATAACATGATTTTTTTTGAGTTGGGTATCAAATTAATCAAATAAATTGAGTTCCTTTTGCTGAATTTTGTGATATATGAAGTGGGTGTTACTGTTCTTGGACTTTATATTTGAATCTTATTATTTAAAAAAGATTGGCACTTTTGTGCATTTTGATGTTTAAAGATGGTTTTCCTGAGTTGGGAATCAAATTAATCATAAAAATAGTGTTTTTTGATGGATTTTGTGATATATGAAGTGGGTGCCACTGTTATTGGATTTTTATATATGAATGGTATAATAAATTTTAAAAAAGATTTGATATGTTTGTGGGGTTTTGTTGTTGAAGTGGGTCTTGATTTGAATGGTGCAGCTGAATATATGGGACAATAAAAGTGCAGCATGGCCTGTAGCAAATCCAATTGTGACATGTGCTTCTGTTACTGACTCTGGGTTCCCAAGTAATTTTGTTGCTGACCCCTTTCTTTATGCTCAGGTAATTTCTTTATCATCAGGTAACTTTTGTATCATCTTTTTATATAAATTTTGAATACTAAGGAGGTGTTTGGATGCGTGTCTAAATCGAATATGGCAAGGTTGAAGTTGTCAATACTATGTTTTGGGTGATAGAATCAATATGGTTCTTTGATAAGCGATTTGAAGAAACATGTGAGAAATAATAAAATTGATTACCGAGGTAAATGTGAAACTATTTGCCTGTCTTTAGTTTTGGTGATGTGTGTTTTGGAGTTGGTTATCGGATTAATGTCTTTCCTTTTTTGACGTTATCGGAAAATTCAAAGGACCCCTCAAATAACTACTGGGATCGGGAGAAACGCAGAATGTGAAGGGCAGAGGGTAAACTAGTAAAGCGCTTATCATCGCGCCATAGTGATATGATTCTTTAGGGATCATATAATGTATTTTCAGATAGTTAACTTCATAACACTTGGAACGATAGTGATTATCATGGCGTAAATTTAAATAACCTATTTGCCCCCTTTTAACCATATCTAACAGTCTTGAATTTCCCTTCGCAAAAGGTTTAGTGTTTATTAAACAGATTCAAATTTTGTAACCACATATACAAATATTCTTCTACAATGTGTTTCATACAACACGTTATCTAGTTTTGATTATTTAATAACGCATCATCAACTTTCAATACACACATACAAGCATCACTTAGTCAACTATTTACTTTTAAAACACACATCCAAACACCTCTTAAGCGTATATGACTATATAGGTTATATCTATTTAGTATACGCACGATAGTTGGTAGTTCTATGTTTGTTTGGTGGTTCGTTAAGTCTCCTTGAATGATATAATACTTGAACTTTAACTGTTGGTTATATCATTTGATACATGTGTATCTTTTCGAATCTCGGCAGTAGAATTGGGCTTGTCATAGGTGCTATTACGACAGTAGAATGAATGAGTCGTGTTTCGTAGCATTATTATGCAACAATACTTATGTTTAGCGTTTAATTATGATTCAGGATGATATTCTTTACATGTTCTTTAAAACCAAGAACCCGATAACAATGCAAGGAGATATTGCCGTTGCAAGAAGCATGGACGATGGAGCAACTTGGGAACAATTGGGTGTGGTATTGGATAAAGATTGGGATCTTTCACATCCATATGTATTCGACTACAATCGTCAAGTAAGATTCTTTATACAAAAAAAAAAAATTTAATAACATTGTTCATAGAAACTCCACACGGGTCATTTGGTAATGAACCAAATAGTATATAGCCCATACCATGTTATTACTGATATATTTCTAACGTTTTCATGTCGTTGAACAAATTTTTTGAAGATATATATGATACCCGATGGGAGTGGAAAAGGGGACGTTCGGCTTTACAGGGCGATAGAGTTTCCTTTCAGGTGGAAATTTGAAAAGATCATCTTTAACCGCCCGCTCGTTGATACATTTATCATACAACACGAAGAAATGTACTGGATTTTCGGTTCTTATCAGGGTCAAGTAACCCACAATAATCTTGAAATTTGGTATAGTAGATCGCCATTTGGTCCGTGGACAACACACAAGAAAAACCCCCTTCGAGGACTTAAAAACGGAGGCCGGCCCTTTTTCTACAATGGAGATCTTTATCGTTTAGCACACGATGATCGTGTTCGTGTTTTTAAAATTAAAGTTCTTACAGTAGACAGTTACAAAGAAATAGAAGTTGATTTGGGGATTGAGAACCCGACAAAAGGAAAGAACGCGTGGAACAGGGCTCGGTCTCATCACCTTGATGTTCACAGGTTAAGGACCGGGAAGTGGGTTGCGGTTGCAGACGGGGATCGAACCCTCTCCGGAGACGTGACTAGGAGACGCATGGTTGGGTGCGGTTTAATTCTAGCCGCTGGTTCGGTCATTTATGTTATATGTTGGCTACTCGGGTTGGTCAAATGCTTGGTTCCGATTACCCACGGGTCGAAGAAGAAAAACAGCACAGGTTTAGTATGGGAGAGATTAAAACTGCGGTTACGGTTGAATATGAACCCGAATACTTGCAGGGGTAAGCTTCTAATATCGCTTCTTTTGATATTATCGGTCGTGATAATGTGTGTCGGGTTCGGATACATCTGTGGAGGAGACGGTGCAGAAAGACCGTATTCCGTGAACGATCGGTTTTCTCAGTTTACATTAATAGCAATGACATACGACGCCCGAATATGGAACTTGAAAATGTACGTCAAACATTACTCTCGATGCGCCTCGGTTCGTGAAATTGTGGTGGTTTGGAACAAGGGTACACCACCAGACCTTAACGAGTTCGACTCCACGGTCCCAGTTAGATCCGGGTCGAGAACCAAAACTCCTTAAACAACCGGTTCAAGCCCGACCCATTAATAAAAACCAAGCCGTCCTCGAGCTAGACGACGACATCATGATGAACTGCAACGACCTCGAACGCGCATTCAAAATCTGGCGGGAAAACCCTCAACGGCTAGTCGGGTTTTACCCCCGCCTAGTCACAGGCCCACCTCCATTCCAGTACCGTCCGGAGAAACACGCGCGGAAACACAACGGGTATAACATGGTGTTGACCGGGGCGGCGTTTGTAGACCACGAGGTGGCATTCGAGAGTTATTGGGGGAAAGAGGCGGAGGTGGGGCGGAAGATGGTGGATCAGGTGTTCAACTGTGAGGATGTTTTGATGAACTTTTTATACGCAAATGCAACGCTTGTGGGCCCGTCTGTGGAGTATGTGAAGCCCGCTTGGGCTATCGACACGTCTAAGTTTTCGGGTGTGGCGATTAGCGGGAACACACAGGCGCATTATCGGGTGAGGAGCGGGTGTTTGGAGAGGTTTTCGACGGTTTACGGCGGAGTTGTTGATCGGAAAGTTGAGTTCAGGAGGAGGAAGGATGGGTGGGATATGTAGATGGAGTGATGGAATGTTTTTTTTCTTTGTATATAAGTTTAATTATTATTATTTATGATAGGAAATAAGTTATAGATCGATATGTTTATATATTTTGAATGAAGTTGCGTAGTTTTTGATTGGTGACTTTATTGTTTGAAAAGAAATTTATGAATGATAATGAGAATATTTTCTTTTTGAAACAATAAATACGATGTGTGATGCTTCTGTATTTATATACATTAGTTTTTAGTAAACCCGTGTATTACACGGGTTGAATAAATAAAATATTGATATAATAAATTTATTAATTATAAAATAGTATTTAAGATATGATATGATTGAAATTACATATAAAAAATGATTATAATAATAAAACATTGATATCAATCTTTTAAAATTTTTTAAAAAATACACATCTTAGTTTAAAACAAACCGTATAAAAATATTATTTTTAAAGATTATTTTTTGTTTTGAAAAAATTGACTTATTAAAAAATATCACTTTATTTAAAAATAACCTTAATAAATAAATTTCTTTCTTAATTTATTATATATTAAAATGTATTAAAATAATTTTATTAGTAATTAAGGTAATTATTTAATAGGAGAGAGAGACGGTAAAAAACTTATGAGAATAATTGTGGTGGTGACATGTAACATTTCTATTTACCCTTTTATTAAAGTAGTAATAATTAAGATATGAGATTGGGTTGTTAAGCATATTTTAGGCATGATGAACACAACTTTACCCCTTAGTAAATACTAACCTGAAGAACGTATTTTGTCGTTTAACAAAATTTAGGCTTGATGAACATAAATACGCTCGTATTTCTAAATGTGGTTATTTTATGACTTGAACCAACTCGAAATACATGCCAACAATTTTACCTTACTCTAAGGCCCGCCTTTAATCAATTAAAGGTGAAAAAAGCTGGACCAAGGTAATATCGTTAACAATTCAATCAGTTAAAAGTGATAAAGGATGGATCAGGAACAATATCGTTAACAAATAGGCGATGATATAAATGATGGTGATTATAAAATTAGTAATGAAATATATAAAAAAACACGAAGATATTGCTTTTATATTTTGACGAGTACTGGTTGATGTTTACTTTTTTATTATATTATACAATACAATTAGTATAATACAACATACATGTATGTCCTTGACTACTATCATTTTATGGACGTTATTTTATACAAAAATTTTGATCTTTAATTTAGACAATTATTCATGAGGTAGTATCTCTAACAAGAATATTCAAAATTTGAAATTGTTTTAATAAAGTTGCTCGGATCATGTAACCCATATCTAAATTAATCTTATTTCAAAGAGTAAAAATTAAAGATGCATAAAATTGAAGTTAATAAGATAATAAACAAAATTAACGTAAAAAAATATTGTTATCGTTAGGATATGAAAATAGAAAGGAAAAGAAAAAAAGAAAGAAATATAAGATACTATAAAAAGAATTCAAAGAAAGCATCACATATATAAGTATTTTTAAATAACTTCTTGTGTAATTAAGGCAAACCAGTGTGACATAATCTTGTTCCTATGTAATACAAGTGTGATACTTGCGTTTCTAGACTCATAAATCATTAACAATATTTACAAGATGTTAGTATGTATGTATGTATAATATCTAATATATTAACAACTTGTAAAGTATTAAACTTTAAATTATTATTTTTTATCATCAATGTAAAACACGTTTTGAATCTTTTTGTTCATCTGATCAATTATCTTCTACTTTGAGTCCCGACACCCCTTTGCATAGCGCCGATAACACCCACTAGTTTAAGTTGAACTTGAAACCACTCTTGAAAAGAACAATCACAAAACCAATAATCAAATTAGAATTTTGTAAATATATAGATCGATTGCTAAATCACCTCAACAATATAAATTTTTACATGTTTACATCCGCCTAACTAATATGTTTACAACTTTGATAAAGTTTACAATTAATCAATTCATCAATGTGTTAGACTTTTCTGAATACACAGTTAAATATTTTGTGTCCGGTTATATAATTGTCTCAAATCTAAACATTAAATATGAAATATCTTACACCGTATCCGACATCTATTATCTTAATACAAAGCTTTAAGACCTAAATCACTATCCATCCAAACTCAAAGGTAAATCCTTTTAACATCTTGTATGCCAACACCTCTACTACCATAATAATAGAACAATCCGAAGCCCCAACCTCTTCATATCTAAGCATGCAAATAGTTGAATGAACATATTACATATCAAACATGAGAACTTATTCTAAAATACTAGTTTAATAGGTGAGAGAGCACAGTGGGTCTATAAATCCCACATTTGTTGAACCTAAATCCGATTTAGGACAGTCTCATACCTTGTAATGGTTTCAGATCGTAACATCGACCCTCCTTAAGGCCAACATCGTTGATGATCACCACCATGTTACCTAGTCATGGTTGGTTCCCTTTTGGCCACAACTCTAAGTTTGGCTCTAAGATACCAAATGAAAAAACTCATCTCAAATAACTAGTCTGATGGATGAGACAACTCATTGAATTTGTAAAACTCATATTTATATGAAACAGATATCATATATTGTAATGGTTTCAGTTTATAACAATCGACGCTTATTAAGGCGTAGAGGCAGCTTAATGCTAAGCTCACGCTACACTTGAAAAGTCTCCTAGGTAGACTTGGACAAAAAAACCGGGTACGGACCCGACCCGGTGTACCGGTTCGTACTCGGAATAAACCGGCGGTTTCAACCGGTTTGGGATTTTTTTGAATTTTTCAAACCCGGCCCTACCCGGACCTGACCCGACCCGAACCCGGTCTAAACCCAAAGTGAACCCGGTATTGGACCCGATATTGAACCCGGTATTGGACCCGATATTGAACCCGGTATTGGACATAAAAAAAGAAAAAAAATTAGAAAAAATAAACCAAACCCGGTATTGGACCCGGTTCCGGACCCGACCCGACCCTACCGGGTATGGCGGGTAGGGTTTTCCCGCAAGTGAACCCGACCCGGACCCGTACCCGGGTTCACCAATACCCGGGTACAAAAAAACCGACTGGACCGAACCCGGTTTGAACCCGGTTCCGGGTCCGGCCCAAACCCGATTTGTGCATGCCTACTCCTAGGTATTTAGAAAAGTGGGATTGTTTACGTCTCTAATTCAGATTTGGGCCTACTGTTAGTGGGCCAAGTATAAAGGCAAAGTTTTGTTGGGCTTGAAAAATGGATGTGCACAAAACCAGAAAAAAGCCTCATAGCGAAAGTCCAATGCATACGACATACCTATTTGAGTATTTGTAAAACTTACATTAAAACAAAGAACTGTTTTTTTAACATTTCATTTTTTTTAATTTTCAGTATTATAAAACTTTATATTTCATAAAATTTTGTTTTTTAAAAAATATGTTTTTTATTAAAAAGAAAGATGTTTTAAGTTATTAGAAAAATTTGTGATGTTGATATCAAAAACATGTTCCCCATTCTTTCAATAGATGAAATACTTGAAGAGTCGGTGGTGCTACTTACCTTTCCACGTTCCGAGATCTTCTTACCATCATAACAAATTGAATGAACCTAGTGTGAAGACTTCCCTTAAACTTACTAAGACTTCTTATATTTCCGGTTATGTCTTTTGGTCTTACTAGTTCACCCGTCACTTTTCAATATGTTATGATGTTGGACCAAAAGAACCAATGAGCCTGATCAGAGAAACCTCTAAGTCCCACAAGACATCACAACAGCTGAAGAAGACCTGATCAGCTGTTCTACAAAGTCTGAAGAATACAACTGCTGAAGTACGTCTGAAGTACTGAAGACAAAGACTGAGACAACAGCTGAAGATCTAAAGTCTGAAGACTTCAACAAGTACTGAAGACAAAGACTGAAGATCAACAGCTGAAAGACAAAGTCTGATGTTCAAGTACTGAAGACATCAGCTGATGTTAACAGCTGATGACAACAGCTGAAGAGGGCTTCTTCAGTGTTGTGATGGTTTTTCTTCTTCAGTAGTTTTCTTTTCTTTCAGTAGTTGTTATTTTTCTTTTCAGTACTTGTAAACAACTGAAGAGGTTGTTCTTCAGTTGTTGTAGTTTCAGTAGTTTTATGTTTTTCAGTAGTTGTAAATGAGATGTTTAACACTTAGGAACATTTGTAAGAAGATGTCAGTTGTTGACACTTCAGTAGTTGTTAAACATCAGTAGTTATAAAACGGTTACATGTCACTTTCAGGTGACATCAGCCTACGTCATTCTTTCTTTATAAGGAAAGATGACTCACATGTAATCGTGCCTTTGAGGCCGACAATCTTAATGCAATATTCCTTTTGTCGGATATTCTCTCTCTATAACAAAATTCTTTTATCGTTTTATATCAATTGTTCTTGTTTGAATTTGTCTAATTCTGAGCTATTCCGCTGCTATTCTGTTCAATCGATTAAACCAAGGGCTGAGATCCTAACAAATGGTATCAGAGCAGGTTAATCATTGATCGATCTAACAATTGATCATTGAAACTGTTCAATCGCTCTAAGTTTAATCGAATTAGCAAAATTCGCAAGGATCTGTTATAGAGATTGAGAGTGTATCGCTTCTGGCCGTTTTATTTGAGGTTCTGTGTGGTTTTGAGCTAAATTTATTGTGATTTTACTTGAATCTGTCTGATTTTCCACAATGACTACTTCTTCTAATGATCCTTTCAATACTGGATCCTCTACCAAGCCTCCGATCTTGGTGAGGAATGAGTATAACATTTGGCAGAGAAGATTGCTCCATCACCTGTCTGTCAATAGCTCAGGTGTTGGACATCTGTGGTACATGGACCACATAAGCCAATGGTGAATGATCCGGAAACAAACCAGTTGGTTCCAAAGAAGAAGGAGCAATACTCCGATGAGGACAAGAAGTTGTTTGAAATCGATGCAAAAGCCCATGGAATTTTGGCTATGGCTATTCCTAATGAGATTTACTCTGGGCTTCTGCATTGTGAGTCTGCTCATGACCTCTGGAATGCCATCAAAGAACAATTTGGTGGTACTGATGAGGTTTTAGCAAACAACAGGGAAATCCTCGCCCAACAATATGAGACTTTCTCTCATAGAAAGGGTGAGACTCTGACTCAACAATTTGAGCGGTTTTCATGTTTAATCTCTGAATTGAAAATGGTTAAACATGAATATACCAGGAGTCAGATGAACCATAGATTTTTAAGATCACTGCCTGAGAGATGGAACACATATACCATTGTTCTACGCTCAAATGCTGATGTTGATCGCCTATCTCTCACCCAACTTCATGGGAAACTGCTTACATTCGAGAGAGAGATAGAGCAGAAAAGGAAATTGGTTTCATCTGGCAAGCTCACTGAGGTTTGTCCAAGGGAACACTGCCCTGATTGGACATCAAGAGTCAGAATATGCGTCATCTGAAAGCCAGTATGATGAGCATATTGATTTCTCTACAAACACTTCTGAGCCTGCCTTTGTGAGTGTTGATAGTTATTCTGCTGGTAGTAATAGTGACAATCTATGTTTCATCATGGATGATCTCAAGGGGATTGCTGATGATGACTTAGAAGAGATGGATATTTTGAGCCAAATGGCCTTGATAAATATCAGATCTCAGAAGTTCTACAAAAGAACTGGAAGGAAATTCCCAGGACTCTCTGGCAAAACCAAAGTTGGTTTTGACAAGAGTAAGTTGAAGTGCCATAAATGCCACAGGCTTGGGCACTTTGCAAGAGAATGTAGATCATCTGGATCTAACTCTCCTGCACCCTTTGTGACTTTCCCTGGCAATAGTCAACAAAACAGAGGGCAACAACCTGTCAATTCTGGTTATCATCATCAACCACAATCTCCTGCATATTTTGTTCCACAGGGGCCAATGCCATATCCATACCCCTGCTATTACATGCCACAACCAGGCAGGTTCAAGCACCCACTGCTCAGCAACCACATGCACTCCCTGAGCCTCAACCATCCAATCTCATCAACCTAATCAACTTCAACAACACAGCTTCTTCACACCAGGAGTTGTTGACTGGAGCAGTTTACCAGATGATGTGTCTGGTAATGAACAACTGTTCTCAGGTGCTGGTCAACATGGTGGTGAGCATCCTTTTGGAAATCTAGCTCTCATGGCTTTGGAATCCTCTGATGGATCATCCTCAAATACCACTTCAACACAGGTATCACAGGTATCCTCTGAGGCTAAGGCCAAATTATGTTCTGAAACTTGCATAGCAGCATTTGCCTCTATTAGAGAAGCAAATGTGGCTTTAATCAATAAAAATGTAGAGCTAGAACAAACAATTTCCAAAAATAAAGCTGAGTTTGAGTCTGTGCTAAAAGAGAAAACTGATGAGATTTACAAATTAAAATGCCAAATTTCTGATGATAAGGCTAGGAGGATGTACTCTTAGAGAAGTACAAAGACCTCAAAGATACTCTTGCTGTCACCCAGGTAGAGTGTGATCGATGGGTACAATCTTGCAAGGGCTTTGAAATGCTTCTTAGTAAGCAAACAGCTTCCAATGTGAAGTTTGGAATTGGTTATAATCACACTGCTCCTCCTACAGTTTTTGCTTCAAGAGCAGGAGCGGATCTGATGGAGAAAGTAATGACCAATCCACCTCATCATGTGATTCACTACTTGATAAAGCACCATCAGTAGTTGAAGTCAGTAGTAATCCCTCTGTGAACCTATCAGCTGATATTGATGGTTCAACTGCTGACACTCACATGATCAATGAGTTGATCAACCCAAGTGTTATCCCTAGAAGTACTGAGGGTACTGGAGAGCAGGGGATAACATCTGGAGTTCAAATCCTAATGACTGACAGCACTGAAGAGAAGAAAACTGTCAGTAGGAAGGATTTGAAGCCTACTAAGGAAGTTGACAAGAAGGCAAAAAGTGCTTCTAAACTGCTGAAGAGCAAGTCTTCAGTAGTTTCATCTTCTTAGTTGATGATCAACAGAAGATGAAGAAGAAACCATGTGAAATATGTGGTCTATTCAATCATCTCACAGATGATTGTTGGTACAAAAAGGGATCCAAACTCAAAACAAAGAGAAAATTAAAGAAAATTTGGCTAAAATGAAAACTGAGTTTGAGTCCAAGTTTGTACCAGCAGCATCAAATCCTGTTACTCCTATGACCAAAAAGAAATCTAAAAAAGAAGGAGTGCAACAGGCAATAGCTGAGGTTGCTCAAAAGAAGATGGTGCAACACAAGAACTCATCATCAAACACCAATACCAATGTGTCTGAAGAGCTGAAAGCTCTCTCCCAGAATCAGACACAGCTGGTAATGATGGTTCGAACATCTGTGGAAGAGTTAACCAACTTGATGGCCCTGTGTTGAAAACCCAGAAAAGGAGATCCAAGCCGAAGGATTCCTCTTCTACCATCTCCTTCACCTCAAGCTATTGTGTCCAATAAACCTGTTAGTTTACCATCTGTTGATGAGACCAGGCCCAAAACCAAAAAGGTTTGGGTCTCCAAAACTAACTGATTGTTTATTTATGCAGGTTTCTTCAACATGCCAAAGTAGCATCTGGTATGTAGACAGTGGGGATCTATGCATATGACTGGGAACAACTCACTTCTTAATGACTACTCTCCAGGAAGGAAGGGATTTGTTTCCTTTGGCAATGATGCAAGAGGTTACATCATCGGGAAGGGCTTTGTTTCCAATGGGGAAATAAAGTTTGATGATGTCAACCATGTGGAAAATCTCAAGTATAATCTTTTGAGTGTCAGTCAATTGTGTGACAAAGGCCATGTTGCCCTTTTCACAAGCCAGAACTGCAGGATTCTGTCATCCAAAGTTCTGTGTTTGATTGACAAGGTATTGGATGCTCACACTCTCCTGAAGGCCAACAGGACAGGAAGAGTGTATGCCTTAGATCTTTCCAAGAAATTGATCTCAAAGGCCATCCTTGCCTATTTTCCAAGGCCTCTCCTCAAGAATCTAATCTATGGCATAGAAGGCTGGGACATGTTAATTTCAAGAACATGAATCAGCTGATACACCATAGTTTAGTAAGGGGAATGCCTATGAGGAGTTCAAGTGTGAAAACAACTGCACTGCTTGTTTGAAAGGAAAACAGCACAAGGTTTCATTTCCACCTATTGAAGAACCAAAGTCCACTGCCTGCTTACAACTTCTTCACATGGATCTCTTTGGTCCTGTGAGAGTGATGAGCATGGCACAGAAAAAATACTGTCTGGTAATTGTGGATGATTACTCCAGATTTGTATGGACTTTCTTTCTACATTCAAAGGATGAAGCTGCACAGAAGATCATAAACTTTGTGTTGTATGCTGAGAAGCAGTATTCCCTCTCAGTCAAGTGTATTAGAAGTGATAATGGAACAGAATTTAGGAACAATACACTTGATGAATTCTACCTTTCCAAGGGAATAAAGAGACAGTTTAGTATTCCAAGAACTCCTGAACAGAATGGAGTTGTGGAGAGAAAAAACAGGACCCTCATTGAAGCTGCAAGGTCTATGTTGGCTGATTCTGGACTACCATTGACCTTTTGGGCTGAAGCTGTCAACACAGCATGCTATGTGTAGAATAGAGTGCTAATAAATCAGAGGTTGATGAAGACTCCATATGAAGTTCTACATCATTTGGCCCCTCTCATTTCATTTTTTAGAGCATTTGGGTGTCCCTGTTTCATTCTCAACACAAAGGATCAGCTCCAGAAATTTGATCCTAAGGTGGATGCAGGGTACTTTGTTGGTTATTCATCAACTTGCAAGGCATACAGAGTCTTCAACTGCAGAACAAAGATGGTTGAAGAGACTTTACATGTCAAGTTCAATGAATCTCCAAAGGACAAGATTCCCAAAGCCCTGTGGAGCTCTTTGATTTGGACATACTGCAATATGTTCCTTATCAATCTCCTGCTGTTGCTCCTGTCAACAGTTCACCACCTGGTGTTACTACTGAAGATGATGATGATAGTAGTAATCACCTCTTCAGGTTTAGTGATCAACTGCCTGAGTCCTCTAAACCTGATGCTCCTGTAGCTCCAGCCGCACCATCCACAACAAATGCTGATGAGATTTCTGCATCCTCAACTTCATTTGAGTTGCCACCATCTTCATGGTTTCAAGAATCTGCATCAACATCTGCTGCTGCTGAAGACCCTACAAATACTTGCACAGATTTGATTGTTTACCAAGAGCTGAAAAATCACCAATATCTCAAATCCTTGGTGATATCAATGCTGGTGTCTCAACCAGAAGCCAGTTGTCCAATTTCTGCTTCTATGCTCTCTTCATCAGTCAGCTAGAGCCGAAGAAGAACTATCATGTTGCTTTGAGGACAATGGATGGGTTGAAGCCATGCAGCTTGAGCTTCTTCAGTTCAAGAAACAGCAAGTGTGGGAGCTTGTTCCTCTACCCCCAGGTAAGTGTGCAATAGGCACTAAATGGGTGTTTAGGAATAAAACTGATGAAAATGGGCTAATTGTTAAGAACAAGGCCAGACTGGTTGTGCAGGGGTTTGCACAAGAAGAAGGTATTGATTATGATGAAACCTTTGCCCCTGTAGCCAGACTGGAGGCAATTAGATTGTTTTTAGCCTATGCTGCACTCCACAATCTTAAAGTTTTCCAAATGGATGTCAAAAGTGCTTTTCTATATGGTACAATAAAAGAAGAAGTTTATGTGTGTCAACCACCAGGCTTTGAGGATAATAAGCACCCAGAATGGGTATATAAGCTTGATAAAGCTCTTTATGGGTTGAAACAAGCACCTAGAGCTTGGTATGAGACCTTATCAAACTTTCTTCTACAGAATAATTTCACTAGAGGCTCCATAGATAAAACTTTATTTATTAAGAAGGTGGATCAGCATAAGCTACTTGTTCAAATTTATGTTGATGATATTATATTTGCATCCTCTGATCCCCAATTGTGTGAGGATTTCCAAACCTTAATGCAACAGAAGTTTGAAATGAGTGCAATGGGAGAATTACTTTCTAGGTTTGCAAATCAAACAAAAAGCTGATGGAATTTTCATTCATCAGTCTAAATACACAAAAGATCTTTTGAATAAGTTTGATTTACAAAACTGTAAATCTTGTTCTACTCCCATGTGCAACACCACACAATTGGATGTTGATCAGAAAGGTAAAGGTGTTGATGAAACCCTTTACAGATGTATGATGGTTCCTTGATGTATTTAACAGCTTCTAGACCAGATATTATGTTTGCTACATGTGTTGTGCTAGATTTCAGGCTGCACCTAAGGAGTCTCATCTGATTGCAGTCAAGAGGATCTTTAGATATCTGCAAGGCACACAATCTCTAGGCTTATGGTATTCCACTGGACATTCTTGCAAATTAGTTGCTTTCTCTGATAGTGACTATGCAGGATGTAAGTTGACCAGGAAATCAACTTCTGGTGGATGCCAATTCCTAGGCAACTGTTTGATTTCTTGCAGAGTAAGAAACAAACATCTTTCTGCATCCACTGCTGAAGCCGAGTACATTGCTGCTGCAAGTTGTACATCCCAAATACTCTGGCTTCAGAATCAACTTTTGGATTATGGCATTACAGAGACTAAGACTCCATTATTAATGGATAGTGCTTCAGCTCTTTGCATTGTCAAAAATCCTGTCCAGCACTCTAGGACCAAACATATAGAAATTAGACATCATTTATAAGAGATTGTTTTGAAAAGGGTCTAATTAATCCTATGTTTGTGCCTAGTGCTGATGAGCTTGCAGACATTTTTACTAAGCCTTTGGATAGTTCAACTTTCCACAACCTGGTGTTAAGGCTTGGTATGCTGCAGCTAGAATAAGTGACAACTACTGATGATCTCAGTAATTACTGATGATCATTGGTAACCATGTCACATATAAGTACTGATGAGTTATTTTACCCTCAGTAGTTTTTATAACTACTGAAGGCTAAATGCTTTAAGTACTGGACTTTATCTGTTCTACACTACTGATGTAGTTACAACTACTGAAATCAGTAAAAACAGATAAGTACTGATGTCCTATGAAACAACTGAAAACAGCTAAAAGCTGATGAGTAAGTGTTGAGGACAGTATGAAACAGCTGAAAGGCTATGAATTGACGACAACTACTGATGAGTACTCTCTCTTCAGTAGTTCACAAACTGCTGTTTCTTTATAAACAACTGAAGCAATACCATGTCTTCAGTAGTTTCACAACTACTGATGACTAACACCAAGTCTTCAGTTGTTTACAACAACTGATGGCAAAACCACGGTCTCAGTAGTTTAAACTACTGATGACTAATACCAAGTCCTCAGTTGTTTCAACATCTGAAGTCCAACTTGTCTTCAGTAGTTTTTAAAACTACTGATGCCTAAATCAGAGACTTCAGTTGTTTCAACGTCTGATGTAAACACCATGTCTTCAGTTGTTTTATAACTGCTGACCACACCAATACCATCAGTCGTTTCAAACTCTGAAAGTTAATACCACGTCATCAGTGTTTAATACTGATGACTAACACCAAAACCTTCAGTCGTTTCATAACCCGTACCCTATATATATCTGATCCCTCTTTCAGAGTTTTTCATTCTTTCACGACCTAACTTTTCAAAAGCTCTGAAAACCTTTCACCTTCATAATGGCGACCATGCAACTCAAACCTCGACACAACTGTGTCGCGTACCTTACAAAATCGCCCTTCTGGACCAATTTGAAAATGCTATAGATCTTATGGTCCAATCCCCACTAAAAACGGCTTTCCTTTTAAATCCAATCATTTATGCCGATTCGCTACGTCAGTTCTGGATGAATGCGACCGTTAATGGAGAATCTATCCTTTCATCTATCAACTCACATAAGGTGGTCATCTCTACTGCTACCATCCGCCAAATATTACTGTTAGATGATGCTGCCTACCCTGTTGGATATCCTAAGCGCCAACTTGATCTTCCTTTGGACAACATGGATATCAGGGTGATCTTAGTGCTTCAACAATCCTGAAGAAACATTTTCCAGATGACGAACGATTATTATTTCATATGGTAAATGTTTGCCTGGCTCCGAAGACTTCCTCTTGGGATCAACTGTCTTCCAGATGGCAACAGGTATTGTTCTCTATCCTTGAACAAGAACCACTAAACTTTTCTGAAATAATTTTTCTTGAACTCAAGGATATGGCCACAAAACCACTTTCTAACCGTTGGATACTATATCCTCGGTTTATAATGGCCATAATAGAGAATCAGCTTTCTGCTGAGGGAAGTTGGTCTGGGAGTCCCTGCTTTGGCTGTATTGCCGGAGGTATACTCCCGACACAACACTGACCAAACTCTCAAACAGGCTGCCAAGCTGCGCAAACCACGCAGCTGGAACCCACAGCCTCCACCTCCAATCCAAAGTCCCCTCCAAACCCACAAAGAAGAAGCCTAAGAAAGCTACTCAGGGAATTGAGTCCCCTGTGGATGCTCCTGCTGCACAACGCAGGTTATCTCTGCTGGAAATAACCCCCCAGTAGAGACTGTGACTCCACCAACTGAAGCCGCTCAGGTTTCCTCTCAAAAGGAACCTGAAGCAACCACTCAAAGGGAAGCCACAATGCTGGGATCCTCCTCACTTGAGGGGATTACCATTGAAGAGCACCACCTGTCCCGGTGCACACTGCTTCCACACCTCTCCTGATGCAAACGCCCCTCAAAGCCCTACTATCATTGTTGCAAAAGTGCTGACGCAGTTGCATTCCTCACCCCCCACCCAGACACCAATACTACTGGGATAACCTCAACACCTGAGGGGGAGGATCACAATGCTTCTGTCAACCCACAGCACAGGGGTTATCATGTTCCATCTTCTAGTGTAGATAAGGAGGTGCGGACTTCTGGTGAGGTGCTGCTGACTGCAACTGACCTCCATACTGCAAATGACCAGGATGCTTGGTATCTCTAGTCCTCACCAGTGGCAACAGAGATGAAGGACATAGTCCTGAGGCTGGAAGTCCCCAGAACCGAGAACAAGGGGCACATGCTACAATTGATCTACACTCAAGGCATGTCATTCTGACTTTGTCAGGAGGTCAGGTGATTCAGTCACACTGATGATGACCTGAGCTTCTTCTATGATGTAGTTGCTCAAAACACCATTCTAGAGGATGAGGTTAGCAGACTCAAAGAGCTGCTGGCCAAGATGTCTCAGGATGCAAGTCCATCTGCCACCACAATACACCCACAGATGGCACCTTCTTCTGAAGGTCCCCTACACACTGAGCCAGTATATACTTCCAAGCCACCAGCCTCTGCTTTCGGCACTGATTCTCAGGAACAGAACCACCCTGATCAATCAGTTGCTACCCTTCAAAATCCTACCTCTCATCACTCCCATGATCACAGATATAGTGATCAAAGCCATTGATGAGAGGCTTCCTACAATAATACAACCCTTGGTGGAGGAGTTGGTGACTAAATCTCTTTCTACTGCTCAAACCCTTGCACCCAATGCAACCAAAAAGGGGGAGGGGAGAGTCAGTAGTTAAAGGAAAAAGGAAGAGGATAGATGGGAGAAGGCGAAAGAATCTGAGGTTGTAAATGAGAAGGAGAAGGAGAGTGTGAAGGGCGCTGAAGTGAATGAAAGTCAAAAAGACTTTCATGTCACATATCAAAAGAGAAAAGGAGAGTCTGAGAAGGAGAAGGAGCTGAAGGATATGGTGAAAGAAGCTGACGCCAACCATAACCGTTCAATGGATAAAATCATTGAGCAGTTGTATAGGCAGGGTTTTGACATCAAAAACTAGACTCCGAGATCAGAAGGATGGAAACAGAGGAGATCAATTCAAGATGGGCTAGCTATGATGCCTTAGAAAGAGAAAGGCTGGAGATAATGATCAGATTTATAGCTAAATACTTGGGAAGATCTCTAATGGAAATAAGGGCCTGGACCAGGGACAACATCTTGGCAATAACCACCAAGATTTGTTCGTCTGAAGAATACTCCAAAGGTTTAGTGATTGAGGTATTGAATGAAGCTGGGGTTGGGAATCGAAAAGAACTGACAAAATTTACCAAAGCCTCCCTTACAGCCAAAATGCTAAAACAGTCTGAAAAGCCTCAATCCTCAAAATCACTATCTCCACAACCCACTAAAACAACTCCTTTACCCTCTAAACCAACCATCCAACCCACAAACCAAATCCTTTACCTCTAAAACCCATTGCCAGTGATGTACCTAGCCAAAAGAAAAGAAAGGTACTGAGGCCTGATGAAGATGAAGAGGAGGATGAAGACAGACTGCCACTCTCTGCAGTCATTACTTTGCCTAAGGCTAAACCAATGTCCATCACTCCTGCTTCTCAAATGCATGATGTAATGATAAAGATTGAAGAGGAACAGATGCAAAAACATGATGAGGAAATGCTGAAAAGCATTGACAAAGCATATGCTACATCCTCTTCAATGATCAGCATGAAGAAAGAAGTATTAAGATTGTACACCCTTGCTAATACCTTTCAATACCAAAGGGAAAGAGTAAGGATATGGCCTGATCCTAGGGTGGCACACCGGATTGTCAAGAAAGAAATTCCTTCAAGATACAAGGGCCAAGTGAAGAGAGTTGTCGACGAAGACATCACTGTGGTGCTTGTAGTGTCCCCTTGGGAAATTGTTGAAGAGTTCAAGAAAGCCTATGAAGCCAAACAACCACCTCAAAAGATGGAGAGACAAAATTATAAAGAAGGGATTGGTTTACAAACGACTTGAAAACTTCAAACAAGAAGAGCTCAACCTGCTCTTAGAAGGAACTCATCCAGATGAGTTTGCTTATAGACAAATAACACGGTTGAGCTCAAGAATGGAAAACAGGCCAAGTACATATCTGAAGTGTATGGCCGAGAAGGATATTTGATGGTGTGTCCGAGGTGCTGACAATGGATGAGCAAATCAGTTTTTAAGGGCTTACACCAGGGAATCATATAGGCTGATACACGGGAAGTAGATCTCATGGTTGGGGCAACAGCTCGGTGTCCAAGTCCCCAATACAGAGCTCCCAACCATATCATGCCAACAGATCATCAGAGACTTCTTCCAGGCCGGTGCTGAAAAAGGGTCACTTCTCATCTGATCAAGAGGATTAAGAGACCAATCTATCTGCCAAAATAAGTGGGACTCGTCAATAACTTAGAGGTTTTGGCTGCATTGGTTCAGGGGGAGTTTGTTGGACCAAAAGAACCAATGAGCCTGATCAGAGAAACCTCTAAGTCCCACAGACATCACAACAGCTGAAGAAGACCTGATCAGCTGTTCTACAAAGTCTGAAGAATACAACTGCTGAAGTACGTCTGAAGTACTGAAGACAAAGACTGAGACAACAGCTGAAGATCTAAAGTTTGAAGACTTCAACAAGTACTGAAGACAAAGACTGAAGATCAACAGCTGAAAGACAAAGTCTGATGTTCAAGTACTGAAGACATCAGCTGATGTTAACAGCTGATGACAACAGCTGAAGAGGGCTTCTTCAGTTGTTGTGATGGTTTTTCTTCTTCAGTAGTTTTCTTTTCCTTCAGTAGTTTGTTTATTTTTCTTTTCAGTACTTGTAAACAACTGAAGAGGTGTTCTTCAGTTGTTGTAGTTTCAGTAGTTTTATGTTTTTCAGTAGTGTAAATGAGATGTTTAACACTTAGGAACATTTGTAAGAAGATGTCAGTTGTTGACATCTTCAGTAGTTGTTAAACATCAGTAGTTATAAAACGGTTACATGTCACTTTCAGGTGACATCAGCCTACGTCATTCTTTCCTTATAAGGAAAGATGACTCACCTGTAATCGTGCCTTTGAGGCCGACAATCTTAATGCAATATTCCTTTTGTCGGATATTTCTCTCTCTATAACAAAATTCTTTTATCGTTTTATATATTGTTCTTGTTGAATTTGTCTAATTCTGAGCTATTCCGCTGCTATATCTGTTCAATCGATTAAACCAAGGGCTGAGATCCTAACAAATGAACCCTACATATAAGGTTTTGTTTAGAAAATAAGTGTTATTTTGTTTGACGGGTCTAAAACAAGTATTGTCCCAAACATTCGAATCATTAAAAACAATGTTTTGATCATTTTAGACAAAATTAAATGTATGCTCTATTGCTCTGTGTACCTTAGGGCCAAACCATGTGATAGTTGAAGGAGTTGGTCGCATCCATGCAAGTCCATGTATGCAATCTAGTTATTGACATGAGTCATGAGGTTATTATTTGAATAATGTACGTTGAGCACGTGTTGGAGTAGTAGTGGGTGTTGGATAGTCATCTAAAGACTAGTCTTAGGATCTTTCTTTTGTTTAGCTAGTAGTTAGCTCTGTTGGTACGCATTTGTAGTATTTAAGGCATTGGCTCTTTTAATGAATGCATCAGTTCAAAGTGAGTATGCCAGTTCATAACATCTGGTATCAGAGCGATAGAGCGATAACTATGAGTGACGAGAAGTTGAAGATACCCCAATTCGATGGCCATTATGATCATTGGAGCGAGATGATGGAAAAACTTTTAAGAGCGAAAGGTTTATGGGGTCTCATAGATCCCGGTATTGAGAAGCCTGCTGTAGGAATCGCTTTAAGCGATTCCCGGAAGAAGAAACAAGAGGAACAGATGACGAAGGGTCAGCAGGTAAAACATTATTTTTATCAAGCAATTGATAGGGTTACTTTTGAAAAAATTTTGGATAGAAGTTCGACGAAGGCAGTATGGGATTCCATGCAGAGGCGGTTTGAAGGAAATGACTGCGTGAAGAAATCCATGCTTCAGAAGTTACGTCGAGATTTTGAAGTCTTGGAGATGAAGTCCGGTGAAACGATTCCAGAGTATTTTGGGAGAGTATTGACCGTGGCCAATCAGATGCGAAGCAATGGTGAGTCGATGCCAAACATGAAGATTGTTGAGAAGATCTTACGGACACTCACAGAGAAGTACTTGTTCGTAGTCGTCTCGATTGAGGAATCGAAAGACATAGAAAAGATGTCAATCGATGAACTCCAAAGTACTCTTCTCGTTCATGAGCAAAAGTTTCGGCGACCAGAGAAAGAGGAAAAGCAAGCTTTGAAGGTAAATTATGAAGACAACCTGAGCACTCGTGGTCGAGGTAGAGGACGATCAGGTACCAGAGGACGAGGTTGTGGTCGAGGACGATCACCGATCAGTAAGGAAACGATTGAGTGCTACAAATGTCATAAATTGGGACATTTCCATATGAATGTCCCCTGTGGAAGGAAGCAAACTATGCCAATCTCGGCGAGGATGAAGAAATGATCTTGATGGCCCATGCAGATGGTGAGAAAGGAGATTACTTATGGTTCATTGACTCTGGTTATTCTCATCATATGTGTGGGAACAAGGAGAAATTTACCCATTGGACCTAAGTTTTAATCATTCGGTAAAACTTGGGAATGATACACGATTACATGTTGGTGGACGTGGACAAGTGAAGTTGACATTTCATGATGCTGCATATATAGTGCAGGATGTTTATTACATGTCTGCCCTCAAGAATAATCTGTTAAGCATCGGGCAGCTTCAACAAAAAGGATTCTCCTTTTTCAATCTGATGTTTACAAAATATACCATCCAGAGAAAGGATTGATCTTGTAGAGCCACATGATCACCAACCGCATGTTCCCTTTGATTAAACAAGTAAGCCTGACGAAGGGTGGATCAGGGCAGCGTTGTCTATATTCAAACACGAAGAACCTATCAAGGCTTTGGCATACACGTTATGGCACCTTAGTAATACAACTATGGAGACACTACAACAGAAAGAAATGGTCAAAGGCTCCCTAAGTTTAAGGTAAAGAGGAATGAGTGTATTGATTGCCTAATTGGAAAGCAACACAGGACCCGATCCTAAAGAAGAGCACTTGGAGAGCTAGTGGGATCCTGGAGCTTATTCATTCGGACATCTGTGGGCTGGTTACACCCACGTCCAATGGTGGAAAGAGGTATGTATTGAGTCTCATTGATGATTTCAGTAGAAAATCCTAGTGTTACTTACTTGCAGAAAAATCCAAGGCTTTTAAATGTTTTAAAGTTCTCAAGAAGAAGGTGGAAATAGAGACAAACCATATGATCCAAGCTTTACGCACCGACAGAGGAGGGGAGTTCACCTCTACCACATTCAATGCATTCTGCAAGGAGGAAGGAATTCGAAGGCAATTGACGAATTCTTTTACTCCACAACAGAATGGTGTGGCCAAACGAAAGAATAGAACAGTGATGAACATGGTGGTGACATTGTTAGCAGCAAAAAAAATGCCTAAGATTCTATGGGCAGAAGCAATCATGTGGACTTTTCATGTCCTCAACAGAAGCCCCACAAAGGCTTTGTTGAATAAGAATTTTCATGAAGCTTGGTATGGAGTCAAGCCATCTGTCGAGCACTTTAGAACTTGGGGATGTGTTGCTCATGTACATGTCCCAAAAGAGAGACGCAACGAGTTGGATGATAGGAGTATCACTTGCATTCACACTAGTGTGAGTAAAGAATCAAAGGTTACATTTGTTGAATCCTACCACAATGAAGGTGATTGTAAGCAAGGATGTTGTATTTGAAGAAGGAAAGTCATGGGACTGGAGTGGAACGAGCTCTCAACAAAATGAAGTTGAACTATCTTGGGGAGATGATGATGTTGCATTTTTTGATGATGAAGCTTCTTTTGATAACGAGAATAGTGGAAACGGGCATGATGCTGATGAGATTGAAGTTCAACAACCACCCGCGACCGACGACACGAAGAGACCACTACAACAGTCAGGAAGGACGGTCACGTATGTCACACCCCAACCTTGACGGCGGAAACGTCGAGGAGTGAGAGTTAAGATCGTTCACAGCCACATAACGCTATTAAATAATCCAAATATAATTTAAACATAAGTTTCAATTGTCACATTACAAACATAAGTTTCAAAGGAAATAAAAGCATAACATAGAATGTAACAATTCATTCTATTTTATTTATTAATCTAGGTCCATTCCTAGATTGTGCAAGCTTCAATGTGTAGGAATCAAACTTGGGCGTTTCCTGAAACATGTTAAAAATAAAAAGTCAACATAAAAAAATGTTGGTGAGCATTCCATAGTTTTCAATACATAAGTAAATAAAAGATGGCAATTCAAGTCATAAGTTAGTGAATATAGTGATTAGGGATGCTATGGTCCATGCAACAATCAAACCTTGACAATGTTTTACAAGTCTCAAACGTTAAAAGTATATACGATCAGCTAAGTGTACTTGGATCAACCAAGCAGGCTTGTCTTACCCACAGATCTATGACTTCGCTGGGCTAGCAATAGTTAATGATTGCACATATAACGCCATAACATGGTAATCACAAAAGTTCAACTAACCACAACTTAACATGATGGATTGCCATAAAGTTTACAAGTCTCAATAAGTCTATGAGTGCAATAGTATAAGTTAACATGTTTCACCCCAAAGTGTGAAAATAGGAAAAAGGGGTATAGAATACTCACATGATCAAATAATATATATTTGATGATTAATAAGAATAATATAAGCAACGGTTCAACGTAGTCTTTCACAATGCACCTAAAACAAATATATTACAACGTAAAGTTTAATTGTAATAAGTTTAGTGAATTTACGTGAGCTAAAGTTCAATTTGATGTTTGAGGCTTTGCCAAATATAATTAACAAATGGGTATCAATTATATATTTTCTTGGGAACAATGTATTTATATTTTATAAAGATGTGAAATAAGAGTAACATTTAATATAAAGTTTTGAAAAAAATAAGTCTCATCGCTAAATAAAATAAGCACGTTTTAAATAATAATTATACTTGTTATTTAAACAAATAATGTTTTAATAAGTTAAACAATATTTAAAATCTATTTTACCAAAAATTGCACTAGTTATATCATTTGTTTAAAATAATTAATAATTATATTAAAATAATTTCAAGAAAATTAGCTAGATGATTTAAAAATATTTGGAGTTTATAAAAGTTATTTTTATAACTATTATAAATTTTCCATAACTATTTTAAGGCCAAAAAGCCCTTTTTAAAAAAATGAGGCTGCCCGGGTTCGAACCCGGGACCTCATGGATATGGGGAGGGAATCTTAACCAGTGAACTAGAGGGCAGTTGCCGTGTTAATCACCGGTTTTAAAACCTTAAAAACACAAAATGTTGAAGAAACTCAAATCGTATAAACCCTAGTTTCTTCACCCCCAAATTGAAGTCGATTTATTGTTATTAATCAGATTAACCATAGGGCTTTTGATCCCTGTGTGTAATCGAGCACGATGGTGTATTAAACTTACTTGATTGCCTTCGAATTGGAGTGTTTAGCCCGATAAAGCTTTGGTCTTTTTCGCGATGAACAGGGGCCTTGATTTCAATAATTTAGTTGTATTTCAAGCAATTTAGTGTATAAGGAGCTTAAAGGATCGAAGGAGTATTTTCCCTCTGTTATATAGGTTTGATTCGTACGTTAAGGTGCCAGTTGAGTTTTGTTTTTAATTCGATTGCCACGGTTATGATTAGGTGTGTTAACGGATGATTAACTCGAATTAAACCAAGCATTAAGCTTGATAATGATTAACCGAACGTTATTGTACGTTTGATTTGATTGTTCGACTTAAGATAGGTGTTGATCGGTCTTAAACCGATCGAAAATTGATTTCGATTAGCACCCATTAAATCCGAGTGTTTATGGTCCAATAGAACGTGGGTTCGAGTTTGAAAATGCTTCCCAAGTCATTTGGCGTTAATTTGGGTCGAAAATATGAAGTATGCCCATGTATTGGGGTTCACCGGCGCCGCGCCGGAGCTGTGCCGGCCGGCCGCCGGAAAAACGCGAGGAGAGAGAGGAAAAAGACAACTTTGCTTTATTACAACTTTGGCCCCTATAGTTTTTACTTTCTGTTAACTTATGCAAAACCTTTTATTTAATGTTTGCAAAATAACAATAAGCCCCCTTAACTTGAATAACCATCTCATTACTTTAATAACTTTTACAATTTATTATTAATATTGTTATTATTATTATTTACTTAATATTATTATTATTATTATTATTATAACCTTACATTTTGAAAGAGCAATTAAGGTGCTATTCATAAGCAACCCATAAGTTTCATAAACAACACGATTAGCCCATGCAAGGATTTAACAAGACTAACTTTAATTAACCCAAAATACAAGATGTTACAGTCTCCCCAACTTAAAAGAATTTCGTCCCGAAATTAAGAATAAGTTAAGAGAACAAATGCGGGTATCTCTCCTGCATATGATCCTCACGCTCCCAAGTGAACTCAGCTCCACGTTGTTTTCCCAACGAACTTTAACGATAGATGTGGTAGTTGTTCGGGTCTTCTTCAGGGTTCGATCCATAATCTCAGCAGGCTTCTCAACAAAGTGCAATGACTCATCAACTTGAATTTCCTCTAGTGGGACATGCAAATTTTCATCAGTCAAGCACTTCCTCAGTTTGAGACATGAAAGACAGGATGAACTCCGCTAAGTTCAGAAGTAACTCCAATTTGTAAGCCACTTTCCCCATTCTTTTCAAAATCTTGAAAGGTCCTACAAGCGTGGGGCTAACTTACCCTTCTTACCAAAACGTACTACACCCTTCCATGGAGAGACTTTAAGAAGAACCATGTCGTCGACTTGAAACTCCAATGGTTTGCGTCTTTTGTCGGCATAACTCTTTTGGCGACTTCTAGCCACCTCAAGATTATTTCGTATTTTGGAAATTTTGTCGGTCGTTTCTTGAATAAGATCCGGCCCAGTGATAATATTTTCCCCAATGTCAGTCCAACAGATTGGGGAACGACATTTACGGCCATACAAAGCCTCAAATGGTGCCATTTTGATACTTGAGTGATAACTATTGTTTACGAAAATTCCGTGAGCGGTAAATGCGTATCCCAATCACCACCAAAATCAAGGACACAAAGTCGTAACAGATCCTCGAGGGTTTGGATTGTTCGTTCGGTTTGACCATCGGTTTGAGGATGGTAAGCCGTACTTAAATCCAATTGAGTTCCCAAAGCTCTTGCATCGAAGACCAGAAGTGTGAAGTGAAACGAGCATCTCGATCAGAAATGATGTGTAAGGGCACGCCATGACGACTCACAATTTCATCAACATAGATTCGGGCTAGCCTTGAAACTTTGTACGTATCTCGTATGGGTATGAATGTGTTGTCTTGGTCAAACGGTCAACGATGACCCAAATACTATCATGACCACGAGGTGTACGAGGTAACTTGGTTATGAAATCCATGGATATATTCCCATTTCCACATAGGGATTTCGAGTTGCTCAAGTAAACCACTTGGTCGTTGATGTTCGGCTTTGACCCTTGCACACGTGAGACACTTGGAAACATAAGACGCGATATCTTTCTTCATCCCAGGCCACCAATATTGACCACGCAAGTCCATGTACATCTTATCGAGCCAGGATGAATGGAATATCGGGTTTGATGAGCTTCATTCATAATGAAGTGTCGAAGATTATCACGATTTGGGATCCAAAGTCGATTCAAGAAGTACCACATGCCGTTCGGTTTTGTCTCCAATTGTGACCGTACGTTAGTCATCAAATCTTCATCTTTTCCTTCGTCGGTTAGTGCCACTTGTTGAGCCTCGCGAATGCACATCTCGAGGTCACTATCGATCCTTATGTTTTGAAGCATGATAGTAGCCTCATTGACATCCACATGAATCTCGGTATTAAATTCTCCTAGCGTATCAAACCATTGCCTTCGATCTCGAATTTCTTGGAGCGAGACAGTCTTGTTGTGGACCTTGCGACTTAGTGCGTCGGCTACAACATTCGCCTTTCCAGGATGATAGCGAATGTCGCAGTCGTAGTCACTAATCAACTCAATCCAACGTCTTTGTCTCATGTTGAGATCCTTTTGATTGAACACGTGTTGGAGACTCTTATGATCGGTGTAGACTATACATTGCGTCCCATATAAGTAGTGTCGCCAAATCTTCAATGCAAAAACCACCGCACCAAGTTCAAGATCATGCGTTGTGTAGTTAACTTCATGCACCTTCAATTGTCTTGACGCGTATGCTATAACTTTGCCTCGTTGCATGAGAACACAACCCAGACCTTGATGAGAAGCATCACAGTATACAGTAAAGTCGTCGTTTCCATCGGGTAGTGTGAGAATAGGAGCATTACACAACTTGTGTTTCAATGTCTCGAAAGCCTCTTCTTGCTCGGGTCCCCATTCAAAAAGTCGATTCTTTTGGGTTAGTGCCGTTAATGGTTTAGCAATCTTCGAGAAATTTGCTATGAACCTACGGTAGTATCCCGCTAAACCCAGAAAAGAACGAACCTCGGTTGGGGTTGTGGGAATGCACCAATTCTTCACCGCTTCAATTTTAGTAGGATCAACGTGAATACCTTGGCTATTCACCACATGTCCTAAGAATTGAACTTCTTCTAACCAAATTCACACTTGGAAAGCTTAGCGTACAATTGCTCCTTCTTCAAAAGTTCAAGAACTTGTCGCAAGTGTGTCTCGTGATCGACTCTCGTCTTAGAATAGATAAGAATGTCATCAATGAACACGATTACGAATCTATCCAAATACGGTTTACATACTCGATTCATGAGATCCATGAACACGGCAGGTGCATTGGTCAAACCAAAAGGCATAACCATGAACTCGTAGTGCCCATATCGAGTACGAAAAGCGGTCTTTGGAATGTCATCATTGTGAACACGTAGTTGATGATACCCAGAGCGTAGATCGATCTTTGAGAATTGAGTTGCCCCTTGAAGTTGGTCGAAGAGATCATCGATTCGGAAGAGGGTATCGTTTTTGATAGTAAGTTTGTTGAGTTCCCGGTAATCGATGCACATACGAAATGAACCATCCTTCTTCTTCACAAACAGTACAGTGCACCCCACGGTGATGAGCTAGGGCGAATGAAACCCTTATCGGTCAACTCTTGCAATTGACTAGCTAATTCTTGCATTTCAGACGGTGCAAGACGATAAGGTGATTTAGCCACAGGGTTTGCGCCAGGAATTAAGTCAATCTTGAACTCAACTTCTCGCATGGGAGGTAACCCTTTAAGATCCTCGGGAAAAACCTCGGGAAAGTCTCGCATACAGGAATGTCTTTTAACTCCTTACCCTTGGCTTTCGTATTAACTACATATGCCATGAAAGCCATGTAGTTTTTACTTAAGCACTTGCGAGCCTTGATACAAGACATGAGTTTGAGTCTTTGGGATGATTTCTCCCCAAAGACCTTCAAAGTATCTCCAGTAGGTAAAGGAATTCGATACACTTCTCAAAACATAGAATTTCCGCACGATGTTTGGCTAACCAATCCATGCCAATGATAACATCAAAGCTTCCCATTGCATAGGAATAGATCGACGGAGAACTCGTGTTCGTTAAGACTCAAGGTGCAGTCGCGTATCACAACATCAACGACAATAGATTTTCCGTCGGCGATTTCGACAGTGAAAGATCTTTCTAGATTGACGCGCGGTTTAGAAAGTAAAACCTCAAATTCGGGACACGAAACTCCTATCGGCACCCGAATCAAACAATACAGATGCATAATGTTTATTTACGAGATACATACCTGTTTGATAACAACCTATTATTGATATGGTAAACGTAATAGGAAATTTTGCAAGACAAGCAAAGGACTAGAAGGAATTTAGCGGCGTACCATTCACCACGTCGTTGTTGGCTTGCGCTTGGTTGACGTTGATGTTGAAAGCCCTTCCACGAGCCGGTGGCACAGTTCCCGCATTGCGAGGACATTGAGGGCGAATATGGCCAGCCTCGCCACAGTTGTAACAGGTTCGGTTGGTAAGCATGGCAGTGTTATTTGGTGCACGAAGACAGGTAGCCACCAAATGACCATACTTTCCACACAGCGAGCAGACTCGACATGGCATGTTGCTTGAATGATGGTACTTGCACGTGTTACACATAGGATGTGGACCAGCATAAACCTTAGCCATGGGAGCTTGATTCGCAACCATCATTTGTTTTTGAGGAGCATCAGGAGCGGTCACGGCGTAGTTACGTGTCGAGATGAACTTACGCTTCTTGTTTTGGGAAGATGACTCGGCCCTTACCTCCTTTGTTGCCTCGGGTGTCACCTTCACCATAGCCTTGGAACCCTTTGCCGACATCGTGCCAGCTCTTATATGATTCTCGGTGAGCTGTGCAGTAATAGTAATTGCTTCCTCTAAAGTCATCCATGAAGAAGGAGTTCGAGATGTCAGATTTGGGAAAGATTAAGTTTTTTCTTGGTATTGAAGTAGTGCAGACTGATCAAGGAATTCATGTTTCTCACACAAGTATGCCATGGAGTTACTAAAGAAATTTGAGATGAGTAATTGTAATTCGGTGGCCAGCCTAATTGTTCCGGGAAGTAAACTAGTCTCAGATGAAGGAGTAGTGGTTGATGCTACTTTCTATAAGCAGATTGTAGGGAGTTTAATGTATATCACCACAATGCGACCGGACATGCAATATGTGGTGAACTTGATCAGTTGCTTCATGTCGGAAACAACCGAGGTGCATCTCGCGGCGGCAAAGAGGGTTCTAAGATATTTACAAGGAACAATTGATTATGGAATTTGGTATGAAATGGGTGGAGATGGCTACTCAATATTTTTACTGATAGTGATTTTGCAGGTGATTTGGATGGTAGAAAAAGCACTTCCGGATACGTGTTCTTATGGAATAACGGTGCGGTGTCTTGGTCTTCAAAAAAACAAGACATTGTAGCATTATCTTCCACCGAGGCCGAGTACGTGGCGGCAGCTTCATGTGCATGTCAGAGTTTGTGGGTTAAGGAAGTTTTGGAAGAATTCGGTTTGGATTTCAAGAAGAAAAGATAATAATCAAGTATGATAATACCTCAACTATCAAACTTTCAAGGAACCCCGTCTTTCATGGGCGTTGCAAACACATTGGGTTCATTTTCATTTCTTGAGAGATTTGGTGAAGGATGGTTCTATCGAGCTAGAGCATTACGGATCTAGTAAGCAGTTGGCGGACATCTTCACAAAGCCATTGGGACGTGAAGCATTTCAAAGGCTGAGAGCAAGGTTGGGTGTCTGCTCGATTAAAGACAAACTTGGAGTGAGTCACTCACAAGTTTGAGGGAGGGTTTGAAGGAGTTAATCGCATGCATGGAAGTCCACCGCATGCAATCTAGTTGTTTGAATGAGTCATGAGTTTTTATTTATTTAAATAATGTACGTTGAGCACGTGTTGGAGTAGTGAGCACGTGTTGGACTAGTCATCTTAAATGACCTAGTCTTTAGGATCTTTCCTTTTGTTTAGCTAGTAGTTAGCTCTGTTTGTTACGCATTTTGTAGTATTTAGGCCTTGGCCTCTTTTAATTGAATGCGTCAGTTCAAAGTGAGTTAATACCAGTTCATAACAATAGTTGAGCCATGTGATTAATTTATAGCATGAAAATCAGATTGATTGTATAATGAATGTTTTTATAAGTATTACTAGGTCAGTCCTCGTGTAATACACGGGTTAAACAAATAAAAGATTAAATAACTATTAATAAAAATTTATGCATTATAAAATAATGCTTGAAGATAAAATAAGATTATAAGTACGTATAAATAGCTACTTTAAGTAAATAAACAATAATATATTTTTCAAACTTTTATTTTATAAAAATATTGTGAATTTTTTGTTTTTAAAGAGTGTGTTTTTTATATTTTTTTAACTTATTAAATTATATATATATTATTTTAAAAATAGTATGAGTAATATTATTAGTATTCAATATTATTATTAATAATACAAAGAAATAAGAAAGTAAGTAAAATGAGATCTACAATAGTTTCATGCTTATTTTAGTTTTTTTAAGATAGATAGATAGACTAAACACTCATTAAATAAATGGAATAAATTTTATTGTAAAATATATATGTAAATTAACATGAATAGTTATAGTATAATATTTGAATGTAAAATATAATTATAATTATATATAGGTAATAGTTCAAGAAATAAATTAGTTATACCATTTCTTAACTCTCTGACGAAAATAATTTTATTTTTAAGCATTCGTTTTAAGATTTATTGTAAAAAATATTTTAAAAAAATATGATTTGTAATTAATCTATTTATTTTTAATAAGATTTTTTTAAAATATTTCACATGCTTATAATTTTTTTAAAAACAAAAGATTTTAAAATATTTTGTTTAAAAAATGTTTATTGTTTTAGAAATTTTCATATTATATAAGACTTTAGTTTTTTGTTATATTTTTACTTTTCTTTATAAAATCTATTTTAAAAAAAGCTAGTTTGATTTAAAAAAATAGATAGGAGAGAGAAACATATCAATTAATCAAATTTATTTTTAATAAGAGAAAGAATTTTGTTGATATTTAAATTAATATAACACCCTTTTGGAGGGAAAAATTAATATGTGGATGTTTTGAAAAATAACAAGTGGCAAAAACATAGGTTAAAAGAATGACAAGTGGTAAAAAAACTTTGTTTTATTAGAGGTAATAGATACTGATGTCAAAAACAAAATCGAATAATATCATGAGGCATGTTGATTGAAAGTCTTGGTGTAGTTTTACGTTTTACTCTTTCTCTTCCTCCTATTGATTTTCTAGCATATTTTTATATAATTTAGCTCTTATAAAAGAAAGTATTATACCAATAACCATAATGTATTATGGTACTAGGGTATCCGTTAAACTACCAAACTAAATCAACCAATAACTAGCTGTAATCTTATTTTTATCAAAATTTATCCAAAACTATCCAAGTTTATTTGACATAACCCAAACAAGCTATTTTTTATTTTTATTTTTAAAATTGCAAAAATAAGTTATAGAGTAGAAGATTTGTGAAAGTAAAGATTTGAATCTTTTGTGTAAAAAATGTAAATGATACGCATACGCATATAAATATATATATATATATATATATATATATATATATAATTTTCAAAAAAAATAACAATTCATTAACCGTATAAAATGTCAAAAAATTGAAATTGAGCTCGGGTCGTAGAATCCAATTTGATAAACCGAGGGCATAACAGTGGCATTTCCGACGGAGCCGAACCACCAGAGGAGGGTATCCGAGGATGCACACAGTCCTTTTGTTTCTCTTAAAGAAAAAGTCATCAAAAACAAAAAATAAAAAAATAAAAAATAAAAACAAATTTGAAAAAGCAAAAAGGAAACAAAGAGCCAAATAACTCTCATCGTCTTCACACTCCATATTTGCATTTCCAATGTGTAAATTTTCATGCTTTTTAGGCATCCACGTAACCGACACGTGTCCCCTCTCTCTCTCTCTCTACCCCTTCTTTCTCTCTCTAACTTTGTTCCATCCATCACCCCTCTTTGGTTTTTGCAGAAGAAATAACACAATAATTCACAAAAAACGATGAAACATACAACAATATCACCATAAAGAACATCCCCCAAATGGGTCTCCTTCAATCGCCAATTTCCCCCTTCAATTTCGCTTTTTAGGATTTTGAATTCGTTTATTACACGAATCATCGTCAATTGCTTTATGGGTTTGCTTGAATCGATGCATACCTAATTGGGTTCAGATCGAAAAAGCGAAAGGTGGGTCTGAATCGTCTGATCTGATGTTGGTGTTCGTTTGATGTCTTTAAGGTTGAGAGAAACAAAAAGATTATCTTTCGCATGAGTGGGTGTGGTTTTCTAGGGTTTGATTTTGTGGGGAATTTGGGAGGGAGGTGATGGCATTGGTGGGGGGTGAAATGGAGAAGGACGTTGAGGCTAAGCTTAATATTCAGGAGGATTCAGGCAACAATGGCGGCACTGATGCTCATAAAGCTAAGAGCTTTAAGTTTAGGGCTCCACAGGAGAATTTCACCGTTCAAGATTTTGAATTGGGGAAGATATATGGTGTTGGTTCTTATTCGAAGGTTTGATTTTGATTGTATCTGTTTGGTTTGAATTATCATTTGGTTATTGAATAGTATTTGGAATATTGGATTGTTGTGTTGCTTATATGTTAAGTTTTGACTGGTTGGTCTGTGTTTGCATTGGTTTATGGTGATATGTTGGTTCATTGGATTTCTATTTGTGCCCTAACTTTTGTTTATGCTGCCTTTATTCTACTGTCTTCAATCTTTATTGATCTGTAGTTATAAACATATCTTGTATTCTTGTTGTATAATTGGGTTGTTTTGCAATTTGTGGCCTTTAACATATGGAAGAGATTTGTTGTTATTATGCCCGAGGATATGGAACCTTAGCGTGATAGCATGTGGTTATTTTGATATTATGATGACACTTGAATTAGAATTTGCTGTTATAAAAACTTGAATTAGGAGCTTACCCCGGTTTATAATAATTTGGAGTGAAATAACTTAATTTCAGATTGAGGGATTGCTTAGATTAACAGTAGTGGGCTGTCGGGTAACAGGTCAAATAGTCTCCTTGAGTCAAATCAGGAAAGCATACGATGGTCAAAAGGGGTCGGTCAGGGTTATGTTAGCCCTTTCTTGTATCTTTCTTCTTTTAGTGGTAGTTTTAGCTGTTCCTGCTTTGAAATCCTATTGTTGTGTTTTGGCTTCTTGAAAACTTGATGGTTTTCTTCTTTCTTGTGAATTACTTACAGCTTGGTGTTTGCTTATAGTTAAAATCTGACATCATATCAGGTTGTGAGAGCAAAAAAGAAAGATACGGGGAAGGTGTATGCTTTAAAGATCATGGATAAAAAATTCATAACAAAAGAAAACAAAACCGCTTATGTAAAGTTGGAGAGAATTGTATTGGATCAGCTTAATCATCCTGGAATTGTGCAACTCCATTTTACATTCCAAGACACTTATTCACTATGTAAGCACAATATGCTTAGAGTTTTTGGATTTTGATAGTCCTCTCAATAGGCTAAAATTCCTTTGTTTTATATTATGTTTTTTGGGATCTTTGTCTTATGATATGTACATTGATACATGCGTTATTCCTCCGTTGGTGTAAATCATGGGTTCTATATCGAAGATATGGCGCTTGAATCCTGTGAAGGTGGAGAACTTTTTGATCAAATAACCAGGGTAAGTGAAATTCTGAGTCCCAATTTTTAACCTTGCGTTATTCCTCCGTTGGTGTAAATCATCTAAATTCCAGAGTTTGAAGCTGAATCTGACCTGATGTAATTCTATAATAATAAAAAGTGATCCCAAGTGATCAACCCAGACCCCAGTGACTTAGAAGTTGTTCACCACTTATCAACCTATAATGGTATAAAAATGGGTGGGTCAGTAACGGTCAAAACAGGTATTCTGGCGCAGTTTGGGTTGGCTTGACATGAAAGACTTTGGTTCACATTTTCGTGTATGTTTGGGATTGCTTATTAAAATGACTTTTGACTTTTTGGAGTGGTGGGAAAAGACAAAAATACCCCTCCAAACTTTTGGTGACTTTTGGAGGGGTATTTTTGTCTTTTCACCACTCCAAAAAGTCAAAAGTCATTTTAATAAGCAATCCCAAACATGCCCTTCATTTTTATTTTATGATTTGTGTCGTATATAATTACAAAAAAATATTAGATAGCAGCCTATTTTTTTATAATAAGGTTGTATGCACTAAATGCATGTTGGACTGCTTTCAACCTGTTTGATCCTGCTTCCTTTTTAGTTAATTGTTTTGAATTTCTCATATGACATGGAGATAAAACAGAACCCAATGCGAGCATGTTCATGAGTAATTGGGTTAAACTGGCCACCTCTATATATTTCTGGTTGTTAAGTATATATTTAGTTTTTTGTGTATGAACTCTCAGTTCTTGTCTCTTTATGATACCATTCAGTTGGTTTCCCTAAATGTTATTTGCGTATGGAGACTTTGAGTAAAGATTCCTACCGTGATGTAGTAGATGTCAAAATTATTGTGTTGGATGATTGATATTTACATATATGTTGTTCTTGTTATATATAATTATTTTTTACATAATCTCTATGTCACTAGCATCCATCCACCTATTAAGTTATTCCTAGTCAATGAACTATCCAGGTTTTTAAAAGTTACAGAAACCTTTTGTCTCAAACCAATCTTGATTTCTTAGTTTTATCCTTTTAAGAATGTTTATTCAGGACATAAAATCAGACAATTCTGATCCCTGATTTTTTTGGTGTATTTATATTTTTAATTTTATTATATGATAGTAACATATCTACTATATCTATCGAATTGTTATACAGAAAGGCCGTTGACAGATGATGAAGCTCGCTTTTATGCAGCTGAAATTGTGGATGCTCTTGAATATATACATAGTTTGGGTTTGATACACCGAGACATTAAGGTATTGCAACAAAATTTTTCTTTATGTGATTCTTAAGATTGATAACAATAATCACATGAAACAAAAAATTGAACATTGTGTTAACGGATTAGTAATTAGCCTTCATCATCGTTGTTGTGAGGATTTTATCATATTTCATGAGTTCCATTATACTAGAAGGAAGACTTCCCCTATTAAGAAGGGAAAAGTTGTTAACCAGATTACTGAGCTTGACGGAATTACTCCTTTTAAACCATTTTAAACTGTGCGTCCGATTATATATTTCTCTTTCTAGCCAAACTTGTCAAACTGCTTTGGTTTGACCAGATTACCATTGGGGACCAATCATAGGCTCATGGTTTATTTATTTAAATTAGATTCCAGTCATTCCACCAATAATAACTGTTGCTGACAGCACTTTAATGACAGCCAGAGAACCTGCTTCTTACATCAGATGGACATATTAAGCTTGCTGATTTTGGTAGTGTAAAGCCCATGCAAGATAGCCAGATAATAGTCCTTCCACATGCAGCATCAGGTGTGTGTGTGTAAGTGAGAGAGAGAGAGAGTTTACAGGTGTTTGGGACCGTATAACCATGACTTTAATCATGGCATCCTTCTTTTGCAGATGAGAAGGACTCTGCGTTTGTGGGGACGGCTGCATACGTCCCTCCAGAAGTATTAAATTCTTCACCTGTAACAATTGGGTGAGTATTGTTTTTTTCTCTTGAAATTTTCACCTGCAACTGCTGCTCTAGCTGTTTTTGTATTGTAAAATGACTCTTTTTTGCCATCTTTCAAAATTCTGGGCAGAAATGATCTGTGGGCACTTGGCTGCACCTTGTTTCAGATGCTATCAGGAACTTCTCCATTTAAAGATGATACTGAATGGCTCATTTTTCAAAGAATTACAGCCCGAGATGTCAAATTTCCTGATTATTTTTCTAAGGATGCCAGGGATTTGATCGATAATTATTGGTAAGCGAATCTATAGCTTGTTCTCGTCTTATAATTGTGATACCCTTTTGATACAGCATTTCATATCTTCTATCTTGTGTGTTGTTGACACTAAGTATCGCTTTTGAGGTGGCGGATTGTTGGGTAAGTGTTGTTGAGTTGGGTTGAAACATTATATGTGTACAGACTACAGGTTGAAATGGTCATGCCGGAAACCATAATCACTTTTGTGTATTGGGTCTAGTTATGCTTACAAAATCAATATTGTTACAATGTTAATCTAAGGCTGAGTAAAATGATTTAGGAGGTCGGTGCATTAAAATTTGATTTTGGGATACTGGCAATCCGTGCGACTCAATTGAACCATTCCCCTTTTTAGCTAAATTTTGATTTTCACTTTATCAATCAATATAAACACTATTTTTTCGAATACTTTTTGACATTACTAATTTTGATTTATAAGTAAATGGTTCAAAATTGCTACGTCTACTTGTTATTGTCCTTTCATGAATACCAGATTCTAAAACTGCTTAAATATTTTTTCAATCTTGTCATTTAGACCGACTTGAATTGCAAAAATAAAAATGATGCAGGATATTGATCCTGCAAAAAGACCAGGTGCGGGACCTGATGGCTATAACTCACTAAAGAATCATCCTTTCTTTAGAGGAATTGATTGGAATAATATAAGGTCAAAGTGTCCTCCTAGACTTGTACCGGAGAAGGTATCTTTATCATTCTTTGATTGGTTCACTGTTACATATAAATTATAAACTCAGTATTTTTAGATTTCACATATGTATGAAAGTTCAAATATTTTTGTGATTATGGAAATCTTTGGCCTTCTTTTCAAATGACTTTGATACAATTATTATTTTCTAACAGTTACAAATGGACAAAGAAGTAATTATACCTTAATACATTATACATGTTATCATCTCAACTTTTGATAGGGCCCCACTAGTAGTTGCTCAAGTGGAGGTGATGACACTCAAGATTCATCATGGAACCCGACACATATTGGCGATGTCATAGGAACAGGAAATACTGTTGCTGATATCACCTCTTCTTCCGATGCAGGCCATATAACTAAGCTCGCTTCAATAGATTCGTTTGATTCAAAATGGTAAATAATTGTGCTATTAAACTTGAGAGTCCTACAGATCTAAATAGAGTGCGATACTTATATTTTGTTGTTTCTGTCAGTTGATTTTTTAAACCATTATAGTGAACTTTCTGTTGCAAGTGAAGCATAGTTCTTTTAAAAAGAAAAAATAAATCAAATTTGCAAGAATGAGCAATATAAGACAATGAATGCTGTTTTGTTTGACCCATGACCCGAGTTTTAACTTCTTAACAGGCAACAGTTTTTGGAGCCAGGTGAATCTATTCTTATGATCTCAATGGTCAAGAAATTACAGAAGCTATCAAGTAAGAAAGTACAACTTATCCTGACTAACAAGCCAAAGTTGATATATGTGGATCCCTCTAAGCTAGCCGGTAAAGGGACTATGATCTGGTCCGATGATCCCAATGAACTTAGCGTCCAAGTTACAAGCCCGTCAAATTTCAAAATTTGCATTGTGAGTCGATACACAACCATCAATTAAATTTAAAATTCGCAAGAAAGTTACTCAAAGGGGAAATGGGACAAATTAGGGCTTTTAGTACTTGTTGAAATGGGTCGGTCGACCCACAAACACTTTATATTTTTTCTTAATAAGTAACAAATGGGTGCTGCTAAACGTACCCCACTCTCTCACACACTTGGTGAGCCCTTCCCCAATTTTAAGGTAACATCCCCCTCACAAGGAGGGTATGTTCAGTACATGTGGATACGTTTAGCCTCCCTAACAAATGCGTTATTATGGTTAAAAGCTATATAATAACAATATTGTTATTTTTTTGACCCACCCGTTTGAAATTAAACACAGCCCATTTTTATCATAAATAAACAGGTCCGAATTGCCACCTCTACTTTCTCGTTTTATTGTCTTCCTTTCTGAATTTTATATTGTGATGATGCAGCCAAAGAAAGTTATGACATTTGAGGATTCAAAACAGAGAGGGTATCAATGGAAAAAGGAGATCGAGGCCCTTCAAAACCGGTGATTTCTGGTTTGTTTACACATTCTTTTCATATAACATTAATGTTGTACCTTGGTAATCCTAAGATTAGTTGGATTCTCCAGAGGAATATGTTTTTATTTAAGGAAAAACCATTCCATCTTACAACAGGTTTTTATTCATGCTTCGATTTTTTTCATTACTTTTTTTCGGTTTTCCTCGTCAGGATACTTAGTTGACTTCGAGTGACGTTTGATCACTGGAATTGTATGACTATGTAAGGTGTGATTAGTGATTACAGTTATTGATTCACAGGGTGAATGTAATCACTTATGCATGTTTGCATAATGGTTAATTAAAGTTGACTTTTTGAAGTCAGATATGTTCTTGGAACCCAGAATTGTCATTGATTAGTTGGCAATTGTTGCATCGTATTTTTCTATATTCATAATGGTTGACTTATGAACTGTGTGCCGATGACTGAAAGCCTGAAATTATATATATACTAATTATCAACTTACTTTTTGTATCATGTGCTTGATGAGTTGTATTTATTTTTTGTTTTTTGTTTTTTTCTTTTTATTTTTTATATTTTTATCTAGTCTCATATTTTTACATCTTTTATAATTTAGTCCTAATATTTTTTATTTTAATTTTTGGTCCCCTATACTTTTAATATTTTAAAAACTTTTCGTTTTACGTTTTGTCTAAATTTTGAGAGTTAACATGTTGCAATGTACGTGTGTGGTTCAACGTTTTTATGCTTATTATTTTTCTATTTAATGGCCTAGACACAAGACACTGGTCCTAGATCGATTTACTTATTGTGTTAGACGTCATAAATGTCGCCTGCGTGTTAACGTTTTTACCTCTACTTTTCGTTAAGGTTTATCTTTTTCGTTTTCTATTTTTTTTTAATACGATTTTTTCGGTGGTCATACTCACTAATGGTGACACGTCGTTAGTGCTACTTTACATGGTTTTACGTCTCTGCTTCAACAAGGGGGCTTAATACCAGTTAACACTAGTAATCAATTCTTGACTTTTGAGATCAAACTTTTGTGGTTTCTTTTTTAAAACTTTTTTAGCTACAAAATTATTTTTCTATTTTAGTGATGCATGATTAATGGTGATGACTTGTGGTTTATTGTGTTCTAATTTAATCCGCAAGATATCTACGCAAAGTCTTTGACCAATAAGTTCAAACCTTTGACTTTTAGATAAAACCAAAGTTTGGACAACCTCTTATAGGGCATGATTTTACAGTGCATCTGTTAACCACATTATATTGGACAAACAACCGGAACACATGACATGATTGACTAGCCGCCATCCCTAATAGTCGTCTTGTCTTGTGTTTGTATTTGTCTTTCGTTAAATGACGATTGCTCTTGACCATCATTATGTCACTTGTATAGAAAATAAAACTAGAATTGTTCCCTGCGCATGCCGTCATAGCTTGAATATCAAAACGCAAATGCATATACATATCATAACGATTATCATTCCAATGTAGAGCCTCAAGGCATATGAACAAAAGAAATGACATTAGCAAAAATAAAGAACACCCCCCCTCCGGGCGACCGAAATAAACAAAAACTTTGCAGGTGTGTTGAATTAAGATTTAACGTTGTTGCTCACATTTTCCAACTGCTTATAGTAGAAAACTAAAAATAGAACAAATAAAACCCTAAGAAACATGGGAAAAAAACAATTTGATTAGAAAAATGTTCATCAGAAAATAAGTTAAATACAAATGCTTATGTTTAAGTACATACATAAATAAATTTGAGTACCATAAAAGTGTAAGCAATGAATGAAAGGAAAGCTTTAAAAAAGTAATAGCTAAAAAAGTAATTATGTGTGTTTATTGTTAGAATCAGACTCGAAAATTTTGAATTTCAAACCATAAAAAGTAAATATTTTAAAGAGGCAAAAGGAAAATATTCTGTACCCATGACCTTACCAATAGAGGTTGGCATTATAAGGGGGTGTTTGTTTTTTGTCAAAAGCTCTTCCTTATCTTTTCATCTGCGCACATGTAGACGCGGGAAAAGTTTTTTAGTTCGTAGACTGTTTATTTTTTTGGAAGTGACGTCTGTACGGAGAAGATGTGGTACAACCACTTCTCTTGTCTTCACAACTTTTTCTAGCCATCTTCCTTCTTTTTTTTCTTCCTTCATTTGAAACCCTCAAACCACACCTGCTTCACACCACCGCTGCCTCCACATCGGAAATGCCGATGTCGCCTCCACCGTCGCCAGTCGCCGTGTCCATTGTCGCCCCTTCGCCCCCCATCGCCCCCATGGACCCCCTTCTTCCCCCATCGCCCCCCATCGACCCCCTTCTTCCCTCTCACAGCCACCCCCCTTCGGCCACCTTCGACCCCCTTCAACCAACCCCCTTCGAGCCCCTTCGACCGACCCCTTCTCCCATCGCAGCAGGTTAGTTTTTTTTTTAATTTTTTTGATTTAGTTTAATTTATAATTGATTTGTTGTTTGTGTAAGATGATATGTGATTTGTGTAGGTAGATTTTTCATTTTAGTTTGTATGTTAGTGATTTTAGTTTGTATGATTATTGAATTTAGTTTGTATGATGAATGATTTGGTTTGTTTGGTGATTTGTATAGTATTATTTGTGATTTTAGTTTGTATGATTAGTTTATATGATGAATGAATTGATTTGTGTATTTGGTGTTTTGGTTTAAATTTGGTTTAGTATTTGATTTGGTTGGTTGGTTGTGTTGGTTACTTTTTGATTTCGTTTATAATTAGTGATTGTGTTTTTATTGTTTAATAGAAATGGGCAAGAAACATCAATAGTCAAATGAGCAAATACAATGTTTATTAGAAACTTGTGTTGAAGAAATAAATAAGGTGGGTAGGAAATGCTTGAGTATGTAAAAACACTTTTGAAATAAATTAGGAAAAGTTCTTAAAGAAAAGTTTGGCCTTGAGTTGAATAAAAAACAAATGAAGAACGCCTATGATAATTTGAAGGCCAAGTACATCGGATTTGTGTATTTGAAAAACAAAACAGATAATATATATAATCCTCAAACAAATGTTGTCTTTTCTATTATTAAAACAGGATCATATGGATTATAATAATAAATTATTTCTAGTAATTCTTATGTACTTGTTTGTTCATTTTTTTTGGAGAAGATGTTTGAAACGAATGCGAGACGATAATTCAGAAATGACGGGGCATAAATACACGTTAGAGTTATTGCAAGGAAATCCCAAACAATGCATTGAATTACTACGTATGTCTCGTGAATCATTTGTCTGACTATGTGCACACTTTAGAATAAATTATTCGTTAAAGGATAGTAAACATGTATCGGTTGAGGAGAAGATGACTATGTTTTTAATGATAATCGGTCATAATCAACGTTACGTGGTTATCAAGCGTAGATTTTAACACTCAAAGCAAACAATTCATAAATTCTTTTATGAAGTGTTAGATAAAATGATGTTTTTTTTGCCAAAGATATGATAGTGCCAACTTTTTTCAATCCGAATCCAAACATTCTGGGACATAACAAAAGACTTCGACGAAATTTTAAGGGAGCGGTTAGTGCACTTGATGGAACTTTGATACATGTTGTCGTCCCTGCTAGTAAACAAGATTTATATAGAGGAAGGGGAAAAGAAGAGTGTTATCAAAACGTATTTACAATTTGACTTCAACATGATTTTTACATTCATTGTGACGGGTTGGGAAGGGGTAGCACATGATTCCAGAATATTATCAAAGGTCTTATCAGATACAAATGCTCCATTCCCGTTACCATCATCAGGTATAGAAATTGTTTTTAAATGTTTGTATTTTGGTTTAATTTCCTAATTATTTATATATCTTTACAGATAAATATTATCTTTGTGATGCCGCTTATGCACACATACGAAGATTTATGGCTCCATATCGTAATGTAAGGTATTGACTTGAAGATTTTCGTAGAATTGTGCAATGACCAATAAAGAAAAATTTGACCATGCACATGCAAAACTACAAACGTTATTAAACGTTCGTTTGGTGTTTTGAAAGCACGGTTCCCTATATTGAAGAGGATGACACAATTTCCGTTGGTTACACAAAGGAACATTACCGTTGCATGTTTCGCGCTACATAATTTTATAAAGAAAGAGGGTCTTAGCAATGATTTTTTTATACAATACGATCAACCCATTGTGTCCTTTGAAAATTGTGATATGCACGTTGATGCTGATGAAAATGATGTTGAAGAACATGGTACCGCATCAGATCGAGAATATATGACTCAGTTAAAAGATGAAATTGTTGAGCAGTTAATACAAAATGTCGAATAAACGATTTATAAATGTATTTGTATGGTTTTATGAATATTATTGCAGTGTATGACTTTTATTTATATTTTAATGTATTTGTACGACTTTTATTTATATATTAATGTATTAGTTGTTTTTAAAGTTTAAAAAATAAATTTAGTTTAATTACAGAATATTTCAATATTCTACAAATGTTAAAATAACAGTATTTTTTTTTGCAGACTGCAGACATTTGATCCACTTCTACTGCTACAGATCTCTGCAGATGTAATTCGCAAACTACAGACGTTTTCCTGCAGAAAAAACAAACAACACCTAAATAATTATGTTTGATACTAAACGTTTTTCTTGACAAATGATCCATCACAAACTCAAAACAAAAACCAACGTGATTCCTCTAACCTGAAAGATATTCAATGAATGCATACCTCAAATTTTTAAGAAACCAATTTATTAAAATTCATCGCAATAAAATATTTGACACTTTAGAGACTTGATATTCATATTAAATAAATGTATAAAGATTACAAGGGTAGCGTATAGATCGTACATGTAACACACCCATAGTGACTTTCAAAAATTTTGCTTTCATAAAACTTATTTAGTAGATGTCTCCTTTGTTGTTTAATATCGTTTGGCTTGGGTAACATGCTGCTCATGTGCTACATACAAAAATAGAAATGCAAATCTTCACAAAATAGACTTGTATGGTGGTTTTTGGACCTGAATATGACTGGATCGTTGTCGCGTAACCCTAAGAATAAACAACTAGCCTGAAAATTGAGCATCGGCGGGTAACGATTGTATTCCTTAATCTTGCTTAGGGGGCTCTAAGTTTGGATTCTCGGGCGTATATGGTTGGCGATCTGCTAGGATCTTCTTTGTTCGCTCTAAAACTCCAAAGAATATTGAACCTCCGATCCCTATCCACAGCACCCGTGGCCCGATACCCTACAAGATTATACAGATACCATTATCTCATGTCACAAAGGCCAGCCAGCTGGTATTTTAGACTGATTTACCCATACAAATAGGTTGATTTAAGTTATGTTTAATCTCAAATGGATTGAATGAAACTAAAAAACAATAAGTAAAAAGGAAATGGGTCAAACAGATCCAACACTTCCAAATTGTATTTTTAATGCATATTGACAAGATAACGTTACTTCTTGTTAGTTTTTTTAACTACTTTCTTTGTACCATTATCAACCAGATGTGAGACATTTTCTTATTTCTTTCTGAACACCATTGTAAATGTAATTCAATAATGAAAATACCAGAAAATTAAGCCTGACCCACTCCAAAAACCATCCTTACTTGTGTTGTTGACAATATGACAACCAACTACTTTCTGGTGAGAATGATTCCAAAAACAAAATGAAACAATGTTTATAGGAAAATCCAAAAGGTAAATGTTGTGGTTTTTGATATTAGCGAAAATCGTTTTGTATATATGCTTGAGGGGAGTTTCTATAATTTTTTCAAGATGATGAAGATCACATACCTTCAAAAGGGCAGGGGGTCCTTCTTCTTTTATGATTGTTTGAACACAATCGACTATCCCTTTGTACTGGTTTGCTGATCCCTGAGTCATTAACCTAGTTTTTATGACATCAAGTGGTGTTGTTATAGCTCCCGTAAGTGCACCTGCAAGAACACAAAACACATAATTGTAACAGATGAGGGAATTGAATATTGAAGCTAAATGCAAGTGAAAAGATTTTGGTATTTAAAATTTTCTATCAGGCAATTACAATACATACCACAACACAATTCCTTGTTTCGGCATGTTACATAATGGTATTCTAGACATTTCACAAACCGCCCAAACAACTTAACGGAACTATGAGGTTCAATATTTAAACAGGTGTGTATTTCACATGCGATGGAAGTATCATTTTTATTTCTACTTTATCTAAACGGGAGCATAATTACCAGCAAAGGCACCAATTGCTGCATTCTCAGGATCATTGAGGTCCCTACGTGCCTGGCAGAAATTAAGTACTGATCAAATTTTGAGTATAGAACAGAATAGTTTTTGGATTATTTTGAATTTGTAATGCAATTAGAAAATTTAGTAACTGTGCAGCCAAAAATAAAATTTTAAAGAATATACTTACTGCCAATTTATAGCCAAGTCGAAGTTGCTCATATATACAGAACTGGATAGCATCAAAAGGCAAATCTCGTAGGAGAAAAGATCCATATCCCTAGTTAACCAATGTGAAGGTCAGAATTCATGATTTTTTTTAATTTTAAATACCATTTCGTTCTTTAAAACAGAAAATAAAAATATGCCGGCACGAACTTATCTTTTGGAATGTCCTGTAAAGATTACAACGGTTTTTAGAAATATTTTAAGCTAAAAGTCACTAACTTGTCTATTATCATCATTAATATAATTGATTGGGTTATGATATTCATTATTGTCTTCATTGGATGGTAATTTAGATGCTGGAAAATAGTCAGAACATTTAACTACATGTCAAGACAAAACTCTACATGTTTCATGGAACTTGTGTGTGTAAATGCAACAATTTAAAACATAATGTCTATTTATAAGATATATATGTGTGCATACGCTTGTTACTTAGAGAAAGATTCATACCGCATATAGACCTTTAAAACCCTCCTTGGAAACAATAAGCCGGACTGCATCAGGAGCTGAAGCAAATTGACGAGTCTGCATTCTTTGCTTTACAACCTATTTCACCAAATTAAGTGAAAGCAGAATAAGAAACACTGTAATGTGCTTGAATATGAAGCAGCAATGACAACCCATTTATATGGATATGAGTTGGTTTGGGTTGTATTTTATAGGTCGCGGGTCAAATGGGTTGATCGGTTAAAAGGCCAAAAGTCACATAAAAACTATACATGGTTAATAATTTGCAGCGTGCCAACCCTAGACTCGACACATAAAAGCACCCAGATCAAGCTATTATGACCCATTACAGTAACTGCCCATTTTGCCACCTCTAAAGAAATTATCCGTACCTCTGTTGGAACGCGTACAAGAGATGCAGCCACTCCTCCAATTGCACCAGCGGTCTACAAAACATTTTGCAAGTCTTTAGTATAAAAAAAGGCTCGCGTAAAGGCATCATAGAAAACAATAAAACAATTTCTGTAAGCTATAAAGCTTATTTTTTATTTCTATCCTTGATACATTTTTGTGGAACAAATATGTGACTAGTCATTACATCAATATTCTAACTGTATACATACGTCAGCACCATTTCCATCTCATGGAACGTAGAGGGAATCAATCTTACCAGATGTGCAACAGCACTAAGATTCTCAGGAAGTATCTTCAACAATTTCTTTTTTGCAGGTTCATAAACGCCTACAAACAAGGCAGAGGCTCTACATACAAAATCGAACAAAAGAATTAAAATATAACAGACGAAAATGTATGATCTTAAGATTTGAAAGCATATATAGCAATCTTAACTTGAATCAAATTTAGAAGTCAAGTCAGTTTTAAATACACAAAGAAGAGTGAAAAAACACTATAGCAGTATATTCTTACGGTAATACACCAACAAGATTCCCAGCCAATCCTGAATATAGGCCCTGGAGGACAATCTTTCCTCCACCACGTGCTGCCTACATAATATATAATGTTGATAAAGTTAATTTATTAACATGTCGGATACACTTGCATGTAATGACATAATCTAACCTAATTACCCTCAGAATGAGTAATTCAACTTTTATTTCCGTTCTTCCCCAAGTATTGCCAATTAGAAGCAGTCAACTCCAAGATAACTACTTCTATAGTTCTATTATACAACATATATATATATATTAAATGATACATAGTTATTTAATGGTTGAGGAAAATAATGTGTATAGATTTAAGGCAGAAAACACATAACTTATTTTAGTAAAAAACCCCTTGACAGGGAGAAATTGCTACCAGATTTTATTGGAACACTGGAACGTTCTAGAACATACCTGTAGTCTGGTCTTTATGGTATCAATTGGGTACAAAGCTGTTTCAACAACAACTCCAGCTGTACCTCCTGCTATGAAACCCTCTGCACATCACATGAATAGTTAGAACATAACATTATCGATATATTTCAACTCATATCTAGAATTGCCGGTATGCGCTTTTGTAGTCATTACAAGATAATAATAGCATAACTTTGGTTCACAAATTTCCCCTAAAGAGGAGCATCTCACATGTTTGACTAGTAGTCAGAAACTTTCTGATAGAAACTGAAATTCGATTAGATGAAACAAGGAAATTACAGGATAGTCGGCCTGATTCGAGAGGGGCTAGTCTCCAATTACAATATATAAGAACCCTAACTTTGATAAACAAAAACATGAATCACACACCAATGCAGAAAACACCATACTTAAACTAATTTAGATGGAGGGAATAGTTGCTTTCCTATTCCCTGAATTTGTGGATCACCCCACATCCTTTTTCAAATATTTTCCCTCCATTTACTTTCCCTCCCATTAACAGCTAACCCAACTCAGTTTGACCCAAACAATGGGTTCGGGCCTGTATCAATACTTCCTGCCCCAAAATCCGACTTGTCCTCGAGTCGGTTTGTGAGAAAACGAAGGTGCCCATACGAAGGTGCCCATCCTGTTGATTGTTGTGCCAAGCAATCAGCCACTCAATTGCAGCCTGTCGAAACAACAAATAACATGTTTGTGAACCAACAGAAGACAGAAAACAGGCCTGTGAATTTCCGGGCAGCAACATATTATCAGGCTTCCCAGGCACAATGTCATTATTTTTGACGGACCCAGTAGATGAAGGCCTTGCAATGGATGGCCTAGACCTGCCACGTCCAATGGTACCCTCAACCTGCATTTTCTTTAGCCCAAATCCCGGTGCAGCCTGGAGAGAACCCAGTCCACTAGAGTTTGCCTCCATCCTGTGGCAAGGCCTCCCTTTTTCACAGGTATCTAGATCACACTCCGATGTTACTCTTGTGGAGCTTGAATGTGTTTGAGTTTCGCCATGATTATCTTCCTTTGTGTTGCCTGTTTGTGTTTCTAAAGGAGCTTCCTTGGCATCCATGCAAGCCTTGATTGCTAAAACATCATCCTTCAAGGCTACCAGAGAATCTAAACGTGCTACAATAGCCGCTAATTGAGCAACGATAGCATCTTCAGATAGGGTTTGAGGTGCCATTCATTTCCCGGCAATGGAACCAAATGATAGAAACTGAAATTCGATTAGATGAAACAAGGAAATTACAGGATAGTCGGCCCGATTCGAGAGGGGTTAGTCTCCAATTACAATATATAAGAACCCTAACTTTGATAGACAAAAACATGAATCACACACCAATGCAGAAAACACCATACTTAAACTAATTTAGATGGAGGGAATAGTTGCTTTCGTATTCCCTGAATTTGTGGATCACCCCACCTCCTTTTTCAAATATTTTCCCTCCATTTACTTTCCCTCCCATTAACAGCTAACCCAACTCAGTTTGACCCAAACAATGGGTTCGGGCCTGTATCACTTTCACTACACAATGGTCAATTAGATGCTAACTTAATTTAGGGCGGAGAGAGTAGCAATTAAAAATGATTTAACGTTACAGAATTAATCATTGTATGATAAACCAAAAACATAAAAATATGGCAAGGATCATAGAGTTCATACTTAATAACAAATATTTTAGAATTTATATTAAAGCAATACCAAATACAGTTCGTAGGAAATCAATTGGTTTATCTTCTCCTATGCTGACTGATGCAAAAGACTTTTTTGGTATCAACTGCAGCCTTTGTGCTTTCCCATTTGATACATCTGCAAAACCACAGACCTGCTCAAACAAGAACCACAAAATAAATGGCACTAACCAAGACATAACTTAAAAACATATAATTAGACTTGGTGGTATAATTATAGGTATTCTACATAGGTCAGTGTATATATCTTCATGACAAGAAAATTTAGTTGGTGAATTTGATTACAGGTATTTTATACATGACAGTATCTATATCTTCATGACAAGAATATAAACCTGTACAAATTCATGATGGCTTAATGCACTTGAGATGCTTAATCTACAAACAAAATCTAAATAGGAATGCAGCGTTTTTCCTTACTTCATTCGCTATGTTTATTTAGATAAACTTAAATGTGACATACTGCTTCTAAAGGTCTCAAACGATGAATGATGATATACCTCGTGTTATTATGATAATACCTCACTCTCATTCTCATTCTCATTCAGGTCATAAGAAAATTACTTTCTGTTACACGAACTCATTAAATCCTGAAATGAAGTGAATTTGGCTAAAGAAAAAGATCTTAAACTTGTTGATATAGAACCATCAACCATGATACTTAAATAGGGTGAAAATTGACAAAGGTTGATTACATATAAACACATTATTGGTCCATTACTCTAGTAGGATTGCATATAGCTCTTGAAATGTAACTTCAAAAGTGATATCAGTTTGTGACCACTTTGAATTTGACATATATTAAAAATACTCTGGAGAGTGGCCGTTCCACAATTAAGATCCAACTTCTAAAGCACAAACTTATTGAGAAACAAAAAAGTGGTAACTACCCCCTTTGTCCCAAATAACTGCAAATAATTATTTCCCAGAAGTTGTTTTCTACACAGAAAAGTTAACAAGCTAAAGTAGCCATTAAAAACAATAATATTAAGTTTTGCCAGCAAATTCTCTTTCTGCATCCTTACTGTAAGCACTTGAGTAGTTTCCATTTCATTTTATTAAACTGTAAGGTTAATTAGCAACAAAAAAAAACAGAACAAACATACTAAACATACCACTTCAATCAGAGTTAACAACAATTAGCCACATTAATTAGTGAATTAAGTTTATTAGCAATTAACCCTAGCTAGCTAAACCATATGTTCATCCAAACATGCTCGCATGGCGTCGAATAATCAACTTCGTTTCACGACAAATTGAATTACACCACACTCCCATCAGTAATCGTAAAATTAGTTCAAAATGATCAACAGATGATACAATTTCACTAAATGCACGACATTCTGAGACGTTATAACTTACCTGATGACGACATTGATGAGTTGTTCGAGTCAAGAGTTAGCGGACCCATGAACCTTCGTAATGAAAGCTATCCACCTGCAGATTACAAACCCTAGGTTTATGAGGAACTGGAGATAATAACAAAGAAGATGAAGTTATATAGAAGAACAAAATTCAACACAAGTGTACACTGAAAAGAATGCGGATGGCGGAAACGGTTGCAGGTTGTTGTCAGGAGACTATTTTGGTGAAGACATCATCTAGATACAGATACAGATGGAGTAATGGAGATGAGGTAATATGACTATGAGCCTATGAGGGGTGCAACCATGTTGGGCTAATGAGATTGGGCTTGGATTAGGTTGGTGATCATTTTTTTACTTGCCCCTCTTGTTATAGGACTTGAGAGATTGGAAATAAAGACGGTATACCGAGTCCGCAACCTGACTCGAACCCGTTGTCATATCGGTTTCACTCCAACCCGGTTTTAATAGGATCCAACTCATAAGTTTAAGATCTTGTTCCCGGTAAGCATCGAGCCGAAAAGTTGTTTGAAAATAACCGGTGGAATACAACCTAAAATGGTTTTAAAAAATTTGGTTTTGACTTTTGTTTACTTGACTGGAATGGTTTCAAACCCAATTTGTGCGTGTTTACTTGATGTGTTCTTTTTGGTTTTTGAATTTTTTTCTTCAAATTAGTGCAGGTTAAAACTGGTTGGTTTGATCAATCGCATTGAATTTGGTTATTGGTGAAACCGAACCGGGATTTAGTGAGAAAACGGTCAATTCAGTTTGATACCAAGCATTATCCGGTTGTTTTTTAACTGGCTTCACCATAGCGGTTACAAACTAGTCTTAAACCAGCGCTTCAGTTTCAACACAAATTGATTTTGATATCCATTTATGTTTGGTTTTAAAACGGGTTTCAATTACGAAACCGGTTATTTCCCACCCATGTGTTTGGGTTTTCCTAGACTTTAACATTTATCATATCTTTGGATCTGTGATGTGTCTCACTCTTCCTAATAAGTATAAATTTTACTGTATTAATTGCTTTCATAAAATAATAAAATGGTTTGAATGTTACAACAACTAGATGTTTTCATCGACGCGTGTTATGCGTTTGATGGATCGAGCTCGAAACGGGTATTCAACTAAGACTACCAACCATAATTGGTGTCCAAATCGAAAGTAACCTACACCATTGTTGGTGTATCATCACAACCCTGTAATAAAGTGACAACTTGTACAACTAGCCTCGAATCATGTATGCGCATGAAACAACAATAACTAAAGCATACAAACTTGCACTCTAGCATTTATGCCATTCATGATTTAACACGTAGGATAACAATGACGTTTGAAGGCTTAGAACAGAAGCTTGTTGCGACAACTAACATCATATTTATCACATCAAAATAGAGAATATCATATTTGTTGGGCATTGTCATCACTTATCAAGTTTCCGGGCACGTATCCCTAAAAGAACTAGGGTTTACTTACACCAGTAGAGACATTGTTTGGATAATGTCTTAGATGAGCCCAGACACATCATCATAGCCTAGACTATTCGATATACACACGAACACAACATATTATGAGCATGAACATCACATAGTCTTAAGATTAAACAACCATGTGTCAATCAAATCACAAATTTGTACAATCCTCACGTGTGCATACATTCAATATCACAAGAGCTAGAAATTAACAATTACCATAACACAATAAACAACCAGAAAAGCATTGTTGTCTACAAATCCCCAAAAATGATAATGTAAGGCCCCGTTCCCGGGACGCTTACAGTCGGGTTCTCATCGTACATAAAACATATAATTACATTCGTCTTACAAAAATGTTGCAGCGGAAACATTCAAAAATGACATCACATTTCATTTTAAAAACTTTTGCCAAATAATACACCATCATTCAATTACAAAATACATTTTTGCATTACATCACAAAAACATTAAATAAATGGATGTCATCCCAAAAGAGCCGAGTAGCCGCCCGTGCCATCCTCAGCAATCATTATCTGCCAACTGGAAACACATAAAAGTCAGGGTTGCTGAGTGAGTTCTAGTTTTATAATAAAACATACTTTTCTTTCGTAAAACCATTCTTTACTTTCTTTCAAAATCATACTATACTTTACATTCATTCGTGATCATACATCATACGTATATACAGATAATATCATCATTATCTTCTTTAATCTTTCATGCTTCATTCTTTACTTTTCCCTTCTATCAACCATAAACCTTACCCTTCGGTTCATGGTACTAGACCAAGGCCTATCACAGACCTTCTATAACGGTGCATCGCACCTCATGGTCGCAACACCTAAGGTAAAGTTTAGGTTTAATATGCAACATCTTTCTGTTCATGGTTCTGGACCTAGCCTGTCACAGATCTTCTGTAATGGTACATCGCACCTCATGGTCACAGTACCTAGGGTATGAATGTAGGTGTACCATTGCCATATGCGATATTTTTCTGTTCATGGTTCTGGACCCAGGCCTATCATAGACCTTCTATAACGGTGCATCGCACCTCATGGTCACAGTACCTAAGGTATGCAGTAATAGTTCTATGCAAATGGTCAATCACAAAGAAAGACCCCGATGTACATGCCATGCTTACAATACTATCTTTACTTTCATTACTCGTTAATGCATGCATTCTTACTTCATGTTTCTCTTTTCGTTATCTTTCACTTTACATTACATAATACTTCATTTATTCATTAACATCACACGTAAAGCCACAGAAAAGATAAACATACATCATAATAAGGAACATCAACATACACAAGCATCAATATCATACAGGGCAACATCATACGTACATAACATGCATAATCATGCAACATCATCATCATCATGCCCAACATACTCTCTAAGGCCTCAATCGTCATCTTACATGCTCTTACAGGAACCCTTACATCAAAACTTACATATGCACTTTCCCCCGAAAGTCAGAAGTCAAACTACACTTTCCTCGGGTGCAACAACCCTATTCAGGCGTATGGACACCCTTCAGTCGCATGGCCTCCATGCGATTGAACATCAGGCGAATGAACCAATACGGATGAACACCCAATCGTGCGAATGGACTAACGCGGATGGACCTTTTGCGAATGGGACTAATGCGGATGAGCATTTATGCGACTGGACCTTCAATCACATAACCTCCATGTGGCTGGCCTTTCAATCATACGAATGGACCCTAAATCGTGCGAATGGACCTCAATCGCACCCTATTCGGCCGTATGGCCTCCATTCGGTCTCCAGTCAGTCGCCTGGCCCTAGCTGATGCAGAATGCAGTTCTTCCCGATTACAGCCAAGGGTTTTCGGCCTCCAAACTCATCTAAACCCATTTTAAGCCCAAATCGACTATCCTAAACCTTAGGGATGCATACCACAACACCATTCAAGCACACATAAGCTCACAATCAAGACTCAAACGATACGCATACATACACATACACAAACGGGTCAAACATGCATACATAAAATAAACGGGTTTTCTATGTTTCCAGCCCCAAAATCGTTTGAAAACAAGTAAAAGTGGGGTCCTAGAACTCACACAAACGACACCAAGAAGTAGAGCTTCGGTTTGGCTTGCTACACGACGATTTTGGCTCACTCGAACCAACCCGAACCGACTTTTTCTCCTTTTTCTCTTCTTTCTCTCTTCTCCTCTTTCTTTGGCTGATTGTGGTGGGTGTGGGGAGAGGGTAAGGTATGTGCTCTCCCTTAAATACTCCCACTTCCCCAACTTTCTCTCGTTGGCAAGTTTGGTCCCTCGATTTTGGACTTTATTTATTTTTCTCCATTCGTCAGTTTTAAAATACATAAATAACCGGGTGTTACATATAAGGGTTACTCACAACAATAGAAAAAATAGCAATATCTCAGATGAGGGCATGATCAGCATCATCGGCCACAATCCTGATGAAAACAATGTAGAACACCTTAAAATAGAAAATCAAACTGAATTTAGGATTCAAACAAGTGATGATCAGAATAAAAACCAAAGAGAATACTTTTGATGGGCAAAAACCCACCATCACTAAAACAAACATCCAACAAAACCAGCGAACAGACCACCTTGAAGCAACACATATTTTGTAACTCAATTCATAATACACCTTACAAAAACTTCTCACCATAATAGATTCTATTGTCAACCATGAGTGTAGCCATTGTGCTTCAAGTCACTATGCAAGTTTGCATCAATATTTGACCCAACTCATAATTCTCTTTCTTGAAACTCATTAAACCAGCTAGTCTACAAATGAATCGAACGAATATAAACAAATCACTAAAAAATGATCATATATTAATTTTAGAATAAAATCTATACTTTCATTACAAACATTACACAAAATCTACCGATGATAAAAAATACTTAACGTAAATATTTGAAAATACAAGATATAATTATCATAAGTACAACTGACATATAAATTAAGAATATAAATAAACACATTAGCGAACCTTCACGAACAAGCATTAACGAACGTAAACAAACACATAACCTACAAACATAAATGGATGTACATGGCATGTGTTAATGTTCGTTCGTTTAATTAAACGTACAAAATTTTATTCATCGTATTCGTTTCTTTATAAAATAAACGAACATCTCGTCGAAACGGTTCGCGAATTGTTTGCTAAACATTTAGTTCATTTGTAGTGTTGAAACCAGCTGTGAGCACCCCTTGTCGTGAACCAAAGCACTTACAATCTATGCTACTCTATCAAAAATGCAATAACTATTGTAAAATTGATTAAAATAAACATGATGATCTGAGAGTCGTGAATAACACATTTAGATTATAACTATTTGCGGTTTCAATCCAAAATTTCAACCGGATAAAACTCATAAATTTAAGAATAATAAACGAATTTACAAGAGAGGTTCTTGAACTAGAAAATAAAAATGACAATCATATTTCAAATTCGCATTTTTACAGGGATGAGGTTGCCCCCTTGAAACCCCCTTTGGAATAAGTTTCGCTCCCTTGGAACCCCCATCGCTTAGAGGTTTTGCTCTTAAGAAGATACTTGTATCGAATATCACAATATACTCAAATAAGTATGCATTCCGCACATCCTGCCTTGTTTAATTGATATAATGATCACATTGATCGACTAGTTAATTCAGTTAAATTAAAATATATTACAAAAATATTGTAAACCAGTTTCATGCATCATAAACACTTAAATAACATACGAGTTGGTTTTGCACCGGCTAAGAACAAACTACAAGGAAGATCGTGAAGAGAGCCAACCCATATTCAAAGTGAAAGCCACATCAAATACTAGATATATCATTTATATATTAACTCAAGCATCTTACAAAACTTTTTATTCATTATACTGTACATGAGTTTCAAGTATTATAATTCTACTCTACTATCATGATATATGATTTAAACTTAATTTTGGAGTTTTAGTTTTTTCTTTTTTGAATGTCATTTAAAACTACACTCGGCGCTCGAGTGAGTTTATGAGAAAATTTATTAACCGTCCATACTAAGTAAAACGCTCCTTACGTGACTCATTTATAAGCACCATCAAAGATGAAAACACCATTGTAAAAAAAGCCCGTATTAATTAGGTTTAAACTAAAAACCTAAAAAAAATTTCAATCCTAAACCATCACACTTATACATTACATTAGAAGTGAATGCCCTCCGCTTACTTTTCTAACATATATATATATGTTAGTTAAAAAGACAAAAATAAAAACGATTCGTAAAACTTAAATCAATAATAAAAACAAAATAAACGTTGATATTCAAATAAAAAGAATTTAAAAACCACATGGACGAAACCGATATTAACTCTCTCTATATATATATAATATATATAATAAATAATTACAAATCAAAGTAATACCATATTGGTGATGCCACCGTGGCAATCCATCGTAATCTCATACCACCGCGCGAAACTCAAAATCTCAAAATATCAAAATCTCCGCAACAACATTCAAAGTCTTAAATCCCCACCGTTGATTCACCAACCCACAAACATCAACGGTCCACAACCTCAATCCGCATCACCTCATCTCCACCAATCACAACACATCCCCTCTTCATACATAAACAACCCCCAACCCACCTTCATCCCACACACCACTCTCATCTTCTTCCTCAACAACAAAAACCCTCAAAACCCTAATCAAAAATGGCGCCAAAGGCAGAGAAGAAGCCGGCGGAGAAGAAGCCGGCGGCGGAGAAGGCTCCGGCGGAGAAGAAACCCAAGGCGGAGAAGAAGTTGCCGAAGGACGCATCAGCGACTGATAAGAAGAAGAAGAGGCACAAGAAGTCTGTTGAAACCTACAAGATCTACATCTTCAAGGTGCTGAAGCAGGTGCACCCTGATATCGGAATCTCCAGCAAGGCTATGGGGATCATGAACTCGTTTATCAATGATATCTTCGAGAAGCTTGCTCAGGAAGCTTCTAGACTGGCGAGGTATAACAAGAAGAACACTTTGTCGTCGAGGGAGATTCAGACTGCTGTGAGGCTTGTGCTCCCTGGGGAACTGGCGAAACATGCGGTTTCTGAAGGTACTAAGGCTGTTACCAAGTTTACTAGTACTTAGAGAATTTGGGTGTTGGTTTTCGATGGTAAAGATTTCAGATTTGAAATTGGTTGTAGAAAGTCTGATGTAATTGGTTCGAATTTGGTGAAATGAAAGCTTGATTTTTGCGTCTTTGAACTACTCTTATGATGTTGTTTTTGAATTGGATCATCTTATGAGCAGCTGTGTTTGATTTGATTTAGGGATGAACAAAGAACTGTAATGTGGTATCGATTAGATACATTACAATTGAAGAATCTTTTATGCTGATATAAAGAACATTATCTTTGAAAAGTTGCATTTGTTGGATAGAACAGTATACCATTGATCAAAGATGAACATTTTGTTGTTGATCTATGCTGCAGTTAGAGTTTTAGAGTCTTTAAAGATGCATTGTTAATTGATGGTGTCTTTCAATTTGGGATGATTTATGTTGGTGATTAGATAAACATAGGCCTATTTGTGGTTTACAATTGTGATTAAAAGGAAATATTTCGTGTTTACATTTGGTGTCGGTAAAGATTTATGGGTATCTCATAATATTCAATTTGGTACAATGGCACTGTCTGATTGTACTAAAACCACTCAAATTCTCAATGTTCTTGCTTCTTTATTTAACAGATAGATATTAACACAGGTAACTAGAAGAGTTATGCTACCAATGTGCCATACAACACTTGAATAACTTGATGCCTTGTCTTAGCTCTTGTTTTCGTCGTTAATGATGAGAATTCAAAACAAATAACAAAACTAACCGAGACTCAGCAAACATGAAACGAATAAACAACGGGTCAAACAAGATATTGATAACCACTTGAATAGCTCTTTGGGCAATCTAAACATGAATTAGAGATCAGCACTCAGTTTAGGCTCGAAGAACACCATTCAGTTTTGAACTAGCATGGAAACATATTAACTCGACTCATAATCAATTTGTAAAATTAACATAAATTCGATGCTCTTTCATTGCTCTCCTTTTCTTCTATGGTACGGAGAATTCGAAACAAGTAATAAAACTAACCATGACTCCCATTAACAACATGCCACAAAATAAGGGAAACAGTTGCTAAACAAGGGAAACAGTTGCTAAACAAAAGAAATAATTAAACAAAACGAGCAATCTTACCCACACTTCATATGATGACAGTTACATGATTAAAGGCATGTTTGGGAAATTCGTAACTAAAATTAGGCATTAAGGTGCGAAACTAAATAAAACAAACATATTATAGAATGGGTCATAATGTTAAGACACCCACTATTATAAATTATCACGCTCTATAATTTGGGGGTGACCCAATAACCACAACTCAAAAGCATATGATGGTCTCACATGTTATGACATATATAGTTTAAAATAATGATTCAAAAGTAAGACCGACACATTGACGAGGTGTCATACAATTACATTAACATGCTTATTAGCACGGTGCAATGCGTATGCAAAAATCATATTTTCAAAATAGATACCTATGAATTCCTTTAAACTGAAAATGAATCGATTAAAAAATTCCGTAACTTTTATCAAGATTTGAATATATAAATCGAGTATTTAATGAAAAAACACAATCAATGAACCAATTCATATATAAAAAAAATCATAAAGGATATGTACTGTTTTTATTGACGATTTATTTGAAAAAAAATATCAGTTATGATTGTATTTCCAAAATAAGATTTGCTTTAATTTAGGGTTAAATTTTTAAATTTTTCTTAAATATATCTTGTCTAAGAACATACATATTTAGACGGAAATTGAAAAAACTAAAAGTTTTAAAGAATTCCATGTGATAGTAAAGTTATTGTTTTATTAATAAGTTTAAATAAATATATTGTATATAAGTTAACTTTTAGTTAAATGAGCGTAGATTAACACTAATAACATATACATATTTATGCGGAAATTGAAAAAAAAATAAAAATTTAAGAGATACGTTTGTGAATGCCGTAACACAAACCTTAGACTTTAGAAACGAAATTTTTAAAATTATAAACTCAAATAATAAAATAAATTAAAGCACATGGACTAAATAATTGCTTTTAAAAATATGAAGAAAAAGAAAATTAAACACAAGTGACACATCATTATATATTTTATATTTTTTTTACTATTAATTTTAATATCATGCCCACCGATTTCTATATAAACCCCACACTTAACTTTTATCATCACCCTCAAATTATTCAAAAACAAACTTCAATCTTTACGCAACACTACAAAACACACTCTGCGACCATGGTGCCACCGTTGCTAAAACCTTGCCTCACCGCGCCTACGTAACCTTCTTGGCCGACGACGGTGACTACTGGAAGGGTGTCGTCGCACTCGCAAAAGGTCTCCGAAAGGTCAAGTCGGTCTACCCGCTCGTTGTAGCCATTCTTCCTGACGTTCCGATGGAACACCGTCGGAAACTGATCTCGCAAGGGTGCATTGTTCGCTATGGCGTATTATGTTATTAATTACTCCAAGCTTCGTATTTGGGAGGTAAAAACTAAAAGCCCATTCTTTTTCTTGTTTTATTAGGGCCCGGTGTGCCACTACCAGAAAACTAGGTGTTTGCGAATTTGTTTTTGGTCGCAAACTGTCGCAAGTAGTCTCTTCGACTGATTTGCGACAGTATATGCACAGACAAAAACCTGTAAGGGTTGTTTCATTTTGCGATAAGGTAATGTTTATGACTAATATTAGCGACCACTTGTTGCAAATTTTTGAACCCTATTTGCAACCATATAATGAAATTGCAACCGAATCTAAATAATAGCGAAACTTGTGATCATTTTGCGTCCAACCAGTTTTGGTTGTTATTATTAAAATTGTGTAGATTCAAACGTAAAAACATTCACAAAAATTAAAACCGTTTTTTTTTCTTGTCACAAATTTTAGTTTGCGACCACATCTAAACATTAGCAAACTCATGACTGTTTTGTGACCCAATCAGTTTTGGTAGCTAATTGAGATCTTTTAATTTGGTATCCAAAATTTCTGACTATTTTCTTATCTCACAAAAGTGTAATTTGCGACCATATAATTTGCTACTATCTTGCGACCAAATCTAAACAGTAGCAAATTTGTGACTATTTTATGACCACCACGTTTGGTTGCTAATTTTGTCATCGTTAGATTCGATCCAAAAAACTATTAAAATCTAACATCATTTTACAATTTTAAATACTTAGTTTTCTAGTAGTCATGTATTACACTATTACATGTAACTAACTTTAGTTACAAATGTTCAGTTTGTAGAGTACAAGATGATATATCTAGAAGGTGACATACAAGTGTTCGACAACATCGACCACCTATTCAACCTACCATACGGCCACTTCTACGCCGTTATGGACTGTTTCTGCGAGCGAAACAGTCCCCAATACCAGATTGGGTACTGTCCGCGGACGCTAGAAACAGTCCAGTGGCCAGAAAACCGCCTCGGTGCAAAACCCATCTTATATTTCAACGCGGGCATGTTCGTGTTTGAGCCTGCTCTCTCAACCTACTCCGCCCTCCTAGCGTCTGTCCACACCACCAGACCGACGCTATTTGCGCAGCAAGACTTTTTAAACATGTTTTTTAAGGACATATACAAGCCCATACCAATAATATACAACTTAATATTGCCTATATTATGGCGCCACCCGGAGAATGTGAGGCTTGATGAGTGAAGGTGGTGCATGTCTTTCAATTCAATTTTTAAATACCTTATTCTCACTTAGTATAATTTGTGTTGTTTATGAGGTAATGATGAAATATGGTGTTATTTGGTGCTCTTTGGAAGGCTGAGGGACGAGTCATGTTGCTGCTCTAAATTTTAAGTACTAAAACTAAATATGCAGAATAGTTCCCAAGTATATAGTGGACTCATTGCAGCGTATTCAGAGAAAAAGAAATTAGGGTTTTGAGTTTTTATCTCATTTTCTCATCCGATTGATCTTGTGTTCTAGTCTTGAATGAAAATCTAATCTGTGCTGCCTGTAACACATCATTACAAGTCATTCAGGTTAGATTGAGTCTTCTTTTCTATAGACGAAGATCATATTCTTTTTCTCAGATTTCAATCTTTTGTGTTGTTGATTTCTGTTGAGATTTATTGTTAAATCTGTGAACTATTTGAGTGTTTTCCATATTAATACCATAAAATTGACATGGTATCAGAGCCTTGTGCTCTTATACATTGATTTTCAACTGTGACTTGGTTCGACGTTTGGCATTTGTTGATTCTGGGTTGGGTATTATGTTCATTCAATAGTTTTGTTGTCGATCCGTGAATTGGTTCGTCTAAAATCGTGTTGGGGTTTCTGAAACCTTAGAGTGTGTTCGAAGAATTAAGACCGTGTTCTGGTGGATTTGTTGGTCTGTTCGCATCTGTAGATACGTGGGCTTGAACTCTCTCAGCTGCAAGTCTGGTGATGTCCTTCTTTCTTGAACCCTAATTCTAAGGTCTTGCGTTATTATTGCTGCTCCGCTGTAAGTCTTCTTCTTTAATCTCGCTGCTGGAGTACTCTGTAAGATCGCTTTACAATTCTTCTTTAGATCTGTTAGTCGTTTGACCGGGTTAGGGGTATCGGAGCTAAGATTTTTACACAGGGAGAGCCACACCCTGTTTATGTTTTATTATGGTTTTACTGCTTGATTGTTGGTCTGTTTGCTTTGTTTCTTAATTGGTGTGTGGTTGAGTGTGTTAGTTTCTAGGATCTACTTTCCTTTTCATACTTGGCCAGTCATATTATTGACCGGGTATCTAGTTCCTGGAAGGGATTTGTTGTGTGTGATTATTTGTGATTGTATTGCTTATTCACCTCTATGGTTGTGGTTAATCCTCCTCCTACCTTAATCAGTAGCCTTGATTTCGGTAATCCATTGTATTTGCATGCTAGTGACACAAGTAATCTTACTATTGTTATTGTGAAGTTAAAGGGTACTGAGAATTATAATATTTGGGCAAATGCCATGGAGTTAGCTTTACATGTTAAGAACAAGTTTGGGTTGTTGATAAGTCGTGTGTTCGGTCTACTTCAAATGAGGCTCTATCTAGGCAATGGGACAGGTGTAACTCTGTAGTTTTATCTTGGATACTTAATTAAATTTCTAAAGAATTATTTGTGGGTCAGATCTTTTCTAAAATGGCGTCTGATGTTTGGCAAGAATTAAAAGAGACTTACTCAAAAGTTGATGGGTCTATGATCTTTAAATTGCATCAACAAATCAGTGTTTTAAAATAGAATGGTAATCCTGTTTTAGATTATTATCACAAGCTTTCATCAATGTGGAGACAATTGGACTCTTTAACTGAATTACCTAGTTATGTTTGTGTTGCTGCAAAAAAGACTATTGAACATAATCAAAGCATGAGATTAATGCAGTTTCTCATGGGTCTAGATGAAGCCTATCAACCTCTGAGATCATCAATTTCAACAAAGGAGCCTTTACCCTCTATAAAGGGTGCCTTTGCTATTATTTCAGGAGAAGAATCTCACAGGAGATTGACTTCATCTAGCAATATCAGACCCGCAGCTTTTGTTGCTAAGTCTAACAATGGAAGAAACCATTTATTAAAGGCTCATCTTTAAAATGTTCAAATTGTAATAAGGTTAGGCATGCAATTGAAAGATGTTATGAAATAATTGGGTATCCATCAAACTACAAGGGTAGGCTTGCCAGTTCTAATCCTAAAACAAAGAGTAACAATGTTGTTGATGACAGTGTAGATACCGTTGGAGGTTCTTATTAGCTATCGGCAGATCAATATAACAAACTTATGAGTATGATAAAAGAACCGGTTGTGGTAGATCAAGGAACATCTAATATGGCACGTAAGCTAAGTGTCTTTAACTGTCATTCAATGTTCTCTTGTGTGGTTCAAACTAGATTATGCCAAACTAGTGGTTGGATCATAGATTCAGGAGCCAACCAACATATGTCAACCTCTGATGAGTCTATGTTTGACTTGTCTCATGTCTCTGAATTTAATATGACAGTTAGCCATCCTAATGGGACTAAAGCTAAAATTAATCTATTGGTAAACTTAAATTGTCTTATGATGTTGTGTTGTTAGATATGCTTGTTGTTCCTGAATATTCGATGAACTTGTTGTCGGTGTATAAGCTATCTAGAGATAGTAAACTAGAGTGTAGATTTAATGAGTTTGGTTGTTGGATTCCGGACTATGTTCACACGAGGACTTTGTTGACTGGTAAACAGGTGAATGACTTGTATTACTTTGGAAATTCAAGTTCAGGTAATTTTGTGTATGATAATAGTGTTGGCATGGTTAATTCTAATATTAAATTGTGGCACTCTAGATTGAGTCATCCTGTAAATCAAGTCTTAAAAGTTTTAAAACAAGATTTACATTTAAATGAAAATGTCTTTGAATTTGTTTGTGAAACGTGTCATCGTGCAAAACAAACTAGAAGTTCTTTTCCTGTTAGTGAACATAAATCTGAAAAATTAGGAGATTTAGTTCATCTAGATTTATGGGGCCCATTTAAAGTGACAAGTAAGGAAGAATATAAGTATTTCTCGACTATTGTGGATGATTACACTAGAGCTGTTTGGTTGTATTTGATTAAAACGAAAGATGAGGTATTTTTTAATATAAAATGCTTTGTTAATCTGTTGAAAACTCAGTTTCATTCCAATATAAAATGCTTTAGAACCGATAATGGAACTGAATTTGTAAACTATCAATTGGAACTGTTTTTAAATCAAATGGGATCTTACACCAAAAATCGTGTGTCTATACACCTCAACAAAACGGTATTGTTGAGAGAAAGCATATGCATCTCTTAAATGTGGCTAGGTCCTTGTTGTTCCAAAGTGGTATCTCTTTAAACATGTGGACTGAATGTGTTCTGACTGCTACGTACTTAATTAACAGGACTCCCTCCTCTGTGCTGAGTGGTAAAACACCGTATGAAATGTTGCTAAGAATAAACCTTCCTTTTCTTATCTCAAATACTTTGGATGTTTAGCTTTTTCTACAAATTTAAATCCTAAAAATAAATTTGATAGTAGAGCATCAAAATGTGTTTTCATTGGTTATTCGTTTGATAAAAAAGGTTATAAGTTGTTGTCCTTAGATGATGAGATAATATTTTATTCAAGAGATGTAAATTTTTATGAAAATTGTTTTCCATTAAAAGATAAATTTTTGAGTCTTTGGAGTTTGAAGGTCTTAATCATACTAATTTTTTTAATTAATGTTTTGAAAACCAAGGATTTGAGAAATTAAATCTGCCCGATGATGATGGGCGGGTATGTAAGGGTGATGGCAGTAACAGTCAGGATTTTAATGGCAAATCATTTGTTCCTCTTAATTCAGATACTGCATGTTCGGATGCTACCGTGGGTAATAATTTTGATGATAGTTCAAGCAGTAATGGTGGTACCGGTTCTCAAACTGCTACTGTAGAATCTGTTAGAATTGATGATCAAATTATAACCACTACTAAGAGTGACAACAGGCTTTGCAATGAAACTCCTATTACTGCAACTCCCGATGAGGATATTTCAGAACAGTCTGATATCCCTGAGGGCACAAAAGCAACAGATAGTTTTGGTGTGAAGTGTTCAGCTAGAGTTAGAATATGCCTAGAAAATTTAGTGACTATGTTGTCGAGGGTAAAGTTAAGTATGCCTTAGAAAAGGTTGTGAATTATGCCAATTTGTCTAAGGAAAATGTATGTTTTTTGTCATTGCTTGATAAAAGTATTGAACTAAAAAAATTATAAGGAGGCATGTAAGGATATAAATTGGGTCAATGCTATGAATGATGAGATGGAAGCATTAAATAGGAATAATACTTGGATAATTACTGATTTACCAAAAGGAAGATCCCCAATAGGTTGCAAGTGGTTATATAAAATTAAATATAAATCAAATGGAGAAATTGAGTGATATAAAGCCAGATTAGTTGCCAAGGGATACAGTCAACGTGAGGGTTTGGATTTTGATGAAACTTTCTCCTCGTTGTGAAAATGGTTACAATTCTTGTTTTAATTTCTTTGGCTGTTCAAAATAACTGGAATATGTTTCAATTAGATGTAAACAATGTATTTTTATATGGTGAACTTGATAAGGATGTTTACATGTCTTTGCCTGAAGGGTATTATTCTGATTCTGTTAATAATTCTGAAACTAAGTCGGTAAAAGTTTGCAAGTTAGTTAAGTCTCTTTATGGTCTTAAACAGGCTTCACGTGAGTGGAATGAAAAATTAACTGCAACTTTAACAGATTTGGGGTTTATTCAAAGCAAAAATGATTTCTTCTTGTTTATAAGATCCGTGAACAATGTGATTGTCATATTGTTAGTTTATGTGGATGATATTGTCATTACTGGAAATTATGACAAGGAAATTCAAAATGTGAAGCTAATGTTAAGTCAAAAATTCTTAATAAAAGATCTAGGTAAATTGAAATATTTCTTAGGCATTGAGGTAGTAAGTAGTAATAATGGTGTTTGTCTGAATCAAAGAAAATATTGTCTTGATTTGTTAAGTGATTTTGGTCTACTTGGTTGTAAACCCGTGGCAAATCCTTTAGAACAAAATGTTGTTATTACTGATGCTATAAATGCTAATAGATCTGATTTTGAGTTGATAAATATCACCTAGTATCAAGTGTTGATTGGCAAATTGATTTACCTGACTTTAACTCGGCCAGATATATCATATACTGTGCAATGTCTTAGTCAATTTATGCATAAGCCTTTGAATTCTCATCTTCAAGTTGCTTTACGTTTGTTAAAATACTTAAAGGTGTGTCCTGGTAAATGTATTTTTATTAAAAAAAGTGATAAGTTTAAATTAAATGCATATTCTGATTCTGATTGGGGAAGATGTTTAGCTTCTCGTTGATGTGTAACTGGATATTGTGTTTATTTGGGTGACTCTTTGATTTCTTCGAAAAGTAAAAAACAAAGTACCGTTTCACGTTCTTCTGCCGAGGCAGAATATAGAGCTATGAATATGGTTGGTTGTGAAGTTCTTTGGCTTTTTAAACTGTTGGCTGATCTAAAGGTTAGTCATTCCCTTCCTGTTAGTATTAAATGTGATAATAATGCAGCTATTTTAATCTCAGCCAATCCTGTATGTCATGAACGTACAAAACATTTCGAAATAGATTTGTTTTTTTTATGTGAAAAAGTAAGTGCTAGGATTTTTTATGAATATGGGTGGTGTGTGGTGCGGTGGTGCGTGCCGGCGGTGGTGTGTGGTGTCGTGGTGTGTGGCAGTGGTTATGTGTGGTGTCGGTGGTGTGTGGTCATGGTGGTGTGTAGTATCGGTGGTGTATGGTGCAGTGTTTTGAGGTGCGGTGGTGTGTGACGACGATGGTGGTGTGTGGTGATGGTGGTATGTGGTGTGTGGTGGTGGTGGTATGTGGTGTGTGATGGCGATGGTGTGTGGTGCTGTGAAAAGAAATTTAAAAGTGATATGGTGATATATGAATAACCCTTAGAGGTATTTTTGTTTTTTTTCAAAAATCTAATAGGAATTGTTATCAACGTTAGTTAAAAAGATAAAAATAGAAATGATTCGCAAAACTCAAGTCAATAATGGAGACAAAATAAACGTTGATATTCAAATAAAAAGAATTTAAAAACCACAAGGACGAAACCGAGATTAACTCTACATATATATCTTTTTACTCTAATAAAAAGGTAAATGTGGGTGACACGTGTCAGCACCGCAATCATTCTCACTAAAAGTTTTCCGTCTTTCTCTCATATTAAATAATTACTTTAATTACTAATAATATTATTCTAATACTTTTTAATATTTAATAAATTAAAAAATATATCTTTTTCTTAATGTTTTTTCTAAATAAATTAATAAAATTGTTAAGTCAATTTTGAAAAAACAAAAAGTAATCAAATTTGGGGGTTTTAATTAAATACTTTTTAAAAATAACACTTTTATACGGTTTGTTTTAAAACAAAATATATATTTTTAAAAATAAAAATAAAAATAAAATTTAAAAAGTTGATATCACTTTTTTATTATTTATAATCATTTTCATACATAATTATAATCATATCATATTTTAAAATATTATTTTATAATTAATAAGTTTATTATATAAATATTTTTTTAAACTGTATAACATATGAGTTTACTAAATCTAGTAATATATATAATAAATAATCACAAATCAAAGTAATTCAATATTGGTGATGCCACCGTGGCAATCCATCGCAATCTAACACACCGCGCGAAACTCAAAATCTCAAAATATCAAAATCTCCAAAACAATATTCAAAGTCTTCAATCCCACCGTTGATTCACCAACCCACAAACATCCACGGTCCACAACCTCAATCCGCATCATCTCATCTCCACCAATCACAACACACACTCTTCATACATAAACTACCCCTAACCCACCTTCATCCCACACACCACTCTCATCTTCTTCCTCAACAACAAAACCTTCAAAACCCTCAAAACCCCTCAAAACCTCTCAAAACCCTAATCAAAAATGGCGCCAAAGGCGGAGAAGAAGCCGGCGGAGAAGAAGCCGGCGGCGGAGAAGAAACCCAAGGCGGAGAAGAAGGTGCCGAAGGACGCATCAGCGACTGATAAGAAGAAGAAGAGGCACAAGAAGTCTGTTGAAACCTACAAGATCTACATCTTCAAGGTGCTGAAGCAGGTGCACCCTGATATCGGAATCTCCAGCAAGGCTATGGGGATCATGAACTCGTTTATCAATGATATCTTCGAGAAGCTTGCTCAGGAAGCTTCTAGACTGGCGAGGTATAACAAGAAGAACACTTTGTCGTCGAGGGAGATTCAGACTGCTGTGAGGCTTGTGCTCCCTGGGGAACTGGCGAAACATGCGGTTTCTGAAGGTACTAAGGCTGTTACCAAGTTTACTAGTACTTAGAGAATTTGGGTGTTGGTTTTTGAGAGTAAAGATTTCAGATTTGAAATTAGTTGTGGAAAGTGTAGTGTAATTGGTTGGAATTTGGTGAAATGAAAGTTTGATTTTTGCGTCTTTGATCTACTCTTATGATGTTGTTTTTGAATTGGATCATCTTATTAGCAGATGTCTTTGATTTGATTCGGGGGTGAAAAAAGAACTGAAATGTGGTATCGATTAGATACATTACAATTGAAGAATCTTTTATGCTGATATAAAGAGCATTATATTTGAAAAGGTGTATTTATTGGATAAAACAGTATACCATTGATCAAAGATGAACATTTTGTTGTTGATCTATGCTGCAATTAGACTTTTAGAGTCTTTAAAGATGCATTGTAAGTTGTTTTTTTAAAGAATTATCAAACATGCCTTTAACACAGGTAACTAGTAAAGTTATGCCACCAATGTGCCATACAACACTTTAAGTAATTCGTCTTAGCTCTCATTTTTGTCTTTATACCGAGAGTTCAAAACAAATAACAAAACTAACCGAGACTCGGCTAACAAGAAACGGATAAGCGGGTCAAACGAGATACATATAAACCCCTTGAATGGCTCTTTGGGCAATCTAAACACGAATTAGAAATCACCACTTAGTTTAGGCTCCAAGAACATCATCCAAACATATTAGGTTTGAACTAGCATGGAAAGATATTAACTCGACTCATAATCAATTAGTAAAATTAACACAAATTCGATGCTCTTTCATTGCTCTCCTTTTCTTCTATGGTACGGAGAATTCGAAACAAGTAATAATACTAACCATGATTCCCATTAACAACATGCCACAAGATAAGGGAAACATTTGCTAAACAAAAGAATTAATTAAACAAAACGAGAAATTTTACCCGCACTTGGTATGATGATAGTCATGTGATTAAAAGCATGTTTGTGAAATTCGTAACCAACGTTAGACATTAATGTGCGTAAGTAAATAAAAGAAACATATTAAAAAATAGGTCCTAATGTTAAGACACCCACTATTATATAAATCGACACGACGACACCCCTTATATGTCTCGTATAGTACTATATGTGATGTATGTGATCGAATACAATGAAAACAAGAAAAATTCAAGGGGTACTTTTAGAGGGCTATACACTCCATATAATTTTATATGACACATGTAGGGTTGTACAACGCGTATAACAAATTTTGACATTGATTACAAGGAAAATTCAGGGGACTGTTAATGGGTTTATCGTCCCCTATAAGGCTATACAACACCCCATACAACGTGTATAGGGAGGGCTATGCGACTCGTATATAAATCTGGGGTGTTAATTTTTTTAATTTAGGGGTGTCTCAATAACCACAAATTAAAACAATATGATGTCTCGTACGTTATGACATATATAGTTTAAACAAAATGATTGAAATGTAAGACCGACATGTTGACGAGGAGTCATACAAGTACATTAACATGGTTAATAACACGGTGCAATGCGTATGCAGACTTTGTTACATTGCAAGCTATTAATCAAAATATAATAACCTAAGAGAAAAAAAGTCAAAGAAAACTTAACAGATTTAAAAGACAATTAAAACAAAAAAGAATTAAAAAGGCCAAAAGAAAGAGACAAAAAAGAGTAAGAAAAGTTGTATGCAATGGGAATCGAATCTGCACCAAATATATACGTGCACCACACTTTAACCATCTTATCCGACCAGGCATTTTGGTTAATTGCCGAAGTAGAATTAGACGCATCACACAGAGTTTACGGAAAACAAAAGAAAAAAATTGTTATTATAGCTAGTAAATAACATGATGACATGTGTCGAGTGCAATAGAAAATTTATAGATACTTGAAAAAGAGTTTTTATTATATGTAATGTTTAAACACAATATTGAATTGAATACGTGTGCTGGGGTGGAAAAGCCTTCTCCATGCATGCGACTAAAATAGGGAATGCACTTGCAAGGTTATGATAAGTAAGCCCCCCTACAAATCGTAGACGTTGGCAATGTTAAAAGTTGGCTGGTGAACGGGTCGGTGACTCGAAAAACGACAATAATATTACAAAAGACATTATAGAGCCGTTCGACAGAACCTGATGGCTGAATCGAGCCCGAGCTTATTAATGGTCTAGATTTGGATTTACAATAATATGAAAATAACGAGTGAAAGCATAACTTAGAAAAAAATAAGTGTTCAAACGCACAAGGGGTGGTGGCGCAGTTGGCTAGCGCGTAGGTCTCATAGCTAAGAGTAATCCTGAGGTCGAGAGTTCGAGCCTCTCTCACCCCATTTTTTTGTTTAAACATTTATTTATCACTTTTAAATTTTTTTACAAAAGAGATACATTATTATCAAAATAAAATTTTGGTCACTAACTATTTACAAGTTTGACACATGTTAATTATCTTCGATTTGGTTACAACACGAGTTGTGTTTGGGAAACTTTCATGCTTTACTGACATGCACATTTGTTTACACACAACAATATGTTTCTGTAAACTGCAACCACGAGAAAGTAGCTATGTGTTTAGTATAAACACAAAGAATGAACATAAAATGCATTCGGATTTTTTTCTGTAAATATTTAAATGGTTTTAATTTGCCACATAAAAACATCACATCAACCGAGGGAAATCAACATGCCTGTTAGTTTATTGAGCATTACTTAAGAGTTTTCAACATAAGAGTTGCTATTCTGCCGACGACACAACGAATTAAGGGCTAAATTTCAAGATCTCAATTTATTAACCGGTTGTTTTGTCATTCTCTCGACGACTTTAAAACTATGAAGTGTTATTTGTGTGTCGCCCAAACGTAAAACATGTGTCTAACCATCAAGAGAAATTTGTAGCTAATCAAGTCATTAATCTCCATATTAATGATATTGATTAGCTTATACATATTAAAATTAAAATAAAATTTGTTATGGTTTACTATACTTATAGAAGCTTTTGAACAATCAGATAACATAATATGTGTTATGATTTGTCGGTCTCATAGTAAACAACGAATGATTTGAATAGTGAAGCGTACCACATTCTGTTCTGTTACGAAAATAAATATAATATTGTTAACAATGTAAGCTTCTATTTATTGTTAACATTGTAAACATAGTACCAGAATTGAAAACTTTCACTAAATTTTCAAGTGACATGTTACCAAACAATGCATTATAGCACGTTTTTTCTAGTTAATTATTTGACTTCAATCATTAATTGCAAAAATTTATTAGGTTTTTTCTAAACGTTCTTTCCTTTAACCATATAGCTTGGTTTCATACTTTCATTCTTGATGTGGGCCGTGGGGAATCTTTAGATGGATCAGTTCAATCTGAGCTTATTGTTATTTTCATGAGCTGGGAGCCCTAATACAAACCGGGCTGAGGTAGAGACGAGCATAAAAATCGGTTTCGGACCCGTTTAAACCCGCAGGGCTGGAAACGGTTTAAATTTTTAGTTTTTTAGCGAACCTGAATTAAACCGAACCTGGCCCGGTGGAACCCAAGTTGAACTAGGTATTGAACATACACATAAGAAAATAAAAGAAGAAAAAAAAAACTAAACCCGGTATTGGACCCTACCCTACCCTACCAGGGTATAGCGGGTAGGGTATCAAGTAAGTGAACTCGACCCCAGTTCATGCTCGGTTTCTCCTCAACCCGGGTACAAAAAAATCCGGTTGGGCCGAACCCGGTTCGTACTGGGTTTCGGGTTTTTTTATTAAATTTTTTCAGTTTCATTTGTTTTTTTTGTCTAGGTATCAATTGAACTAGGTATCAATTTTTATTTTATTTTATTTTTTTCAGTTTTATTTGTTTTATTTGTCTAATATTTTGTTGACCCTTTCTTTGTTTGATTCTAGTTTTCTTTTGTTTAGCGTTAAGCATTTATAAAAACAACGTTTTGTTTTTCTCTAAACATAATGTTACAAAATTTTAACAAGCTCTTTGTATATCACTCAATATAGAGAATACTAGTGTAACATATTAAATGAAAAAAATACTAAATTTATCACTCAATATATAATAGTTTGGATTTTAAAAATTCAACTTTACTTTATATTTAAATAAATATATTAAAAAATGCATAAAGTCTTCGTACTTACTAGGGTCAAGGATCTATTGAAGGTTAATTTGATAATTAAAAAGCCAGAATCTTCATTGTGAGATTATGGCTAAAATTAAGCTAATAACTTGCACCTTCCGTCAATTAGTTCTAGATTAACTGGTTTAAAATGAAGCATCTTATGACTTTTCAAAGTGGAGGTCATGGATTGGAGGCTCACTAGGTTCAATATTCTTCTAGTGGGCCAAAGGTTTTACCACGGTGGATCTTTAGGTGGTGGGTTTCCCTTGGAATGGTGGACGAGCCTGGTCACCGGCGCTGTTTGTGTTCGCGGGCATGGGTGGCCTTACGCCAATGGATTTACCCGGGTGACCGGACTTATAAAATTATTTGTTGGCCGTTAAAAAAATTCACGACAAGTGTCATCGTTTCCAAATTCTTCGGATTGAAAAATAAAACCGTGGATATGGATAACATAGCAATAGAGTCAAACCGCGGTACAACACCCTTTAGACTCACCCACATAGGTAAGGACAAGATAATCTATACTACTATATAATACATCTATTTGGATAGAGATGTAATTTTATCGAAAATACAAGTTTTAAAACAACATGTACAAATGAGTGCATCACATTTAAGAGGGGTAGAATATGGATTTGATTAAAATTTTAAGACACTTTAAGAGTAATATGGTAAATTTATCCATTAAATTTTATAAAACTTGATATTTTTGCCCTTTTCTCTTTCATGTATTTAATAAACATTATTAATATATTATTTAATAATATGATATTATTTAATTCACTTCATGTCTAACATCTTGTATTTTTGGTTAACTAATAGTTAACTTCGTTTATTCTTGTAAGGACTATTAATGCTTTTCATGAAACTTGTGGGCTATTTCTACTTATCTATTAGGTAGTCTTTAATTCTTTAATGTAAAAAGATTATAGTTTATCTATTAAAGTGAACATGATAATAATCATAAAAATAATAAAAATAATAAATATTTATAAGAGTAATAATTATGTTAATAATAATACTAATAATAATAGCAAGTTATAATAATAATAATAATAATAATAATAATATAATAATAATAATAATACTAATAATTTGTGAAGATATTAAACTTGTAAGAGTTAAAAACTTAAAGTAATTAAGTTAGGGGTTAATTTGTTAATTTTGAAACTTTAAATGAAGTTTTAGCATGAAATAATAACATTTTAAAGTTGAGGGACCATTTGTGTAAATAACCAAAACCACAACTTGTTTCCCTCTCAACCCACGTTTTTCCGGCGGGTCTCCGGCCAACTCGCCGGCGACTCTCCAGCAACCTTAAAGCTTCGAAATCCGACGATTTTAACCTCAAAAACAGACCCAAATCGTTACATTTACATGTTTCGAACTTAAATTCACGATTTAATTACGTTTAAACATCGGTTTCTAATCTCAATCGATTAAGTAACCGAACCCATTAAACTTCATAATTGTTTGATCCTTAAATCCTAATAATAATCTAATTAAACTAACCCAAACGATCATCTAAGTAAACTTAAACGATTACAATCCTTAATTTTATCTGAAAGCATACGAAATTACACAGTTGAAGCTCTCCCCGTCGCGAACCTGTGCACTCGTTGAAACCTATATTCCGTCCTACCTGATTCGAAATTAATAAGGGGCTCTGCATCAAGATCGTAGTACGAAGCTTCCCTCAAATTTAATTTGGTTATCATCACCGTTTGCATATCAAACGAATCCAAGCTTGGCCGCGACTGTTCCATCTTCTCCCTCATCATTCACGAACAAAATCGGGTAGGTTAAATACACCCATACAACCGTTTAAGCATGGGAAACAAAAGCCCCATGGTTAATTTGATTAACACAAACGATTGGTGCTCTAATTTGGGCAATCTTCGTATTTATAAAGAGCACTAACATGGTGGAATAGTGAAAAGAGAAACCGTGGAACCGAGGTTGCAATGACGTTGCCCTGGGAAGAATTCGAGAATATTATGATCCAAAAGTTCTGCCCAAGGAGCGAGTTGCAAAAGCTGGAGGAGGAGTTTTGGAACCTCAAACAAGATGGTGGGAACCACTTGGCTTATTCCACCCGGCATCATGAGTTGAGTATTCTCCTACCACACATGGTGGACACCATGCCCCATAACATTGAAAAATTTATCAAGGGGGTGCCACCTCAAATTCAAGATGCCGTGGTGGGTAGTAGACCCACATCTTGGGAGGAGGCGATTACTATCACTGCACAACTCACCGAGAATCATATAAGAGCTAGCACGATGTCGGCAAAGGGTTCCAAGTCTATTGCAAAGGTGACACCTGAGGCAACAAATGAGGTAAAGGCCTAGTCATCTTTTCAAAACAAAAAGCGTAAGTTCACCCCGACGCGCAACTAGGCTATGACCGCCCTAAATGCTTCTAAAAAACAAATGGTGGTTGCGAATCAAGCTCCCATGGCTAAAGCTTATGCTGGTCCACATCCTATGTGTAACACGTGCAAGTACCATCATTCAAGCAACATTCCATGCCGAATCTGCTCATTGTGTGGGAAGTATGGACACTTGGTAACTACTTCGTGCACCAAACAATATTGCCATGCTTACCAACCGAACCTGCTATAACTGTGGCGAGCCTGGTCATATTCGTCCGCAATGTCCTCGCAATGTGGGAACTGTGCCACCGGCTCGTGGAAGGGCTTTCAACATCAACGCCAATCAAGCCCAAGCCAACAACGATGTGGTGAACGATACGTCGTTGAAATTCTTATAAAAGTTTCTTGTCTTATAAAATTCCTATCTGTGTACATCATACCAATAATGGGTTATTACCAAAGAGGTATGTATCTTGTAAATAATCATTATGCATCTTTATTGTTTGATTCGGGGGTGCAGATAGGAGTTTCGTGGCCTTGGAATTCGAGCCTTTACTTTCTAAACCGCGTGATAACCTGCAAAGATCTTTCACGGTCGAAGTCGCCGATGGAAAATCTATTGTCATTGATGTTTTAATACGCAATTGCATCCTAAGCCTTAACGAACACGAGTTCTTCGTCGACCTTATTCCTATGCAATTGGGAAGCTTTGATGTTATCATTGGTATGGATTGGTTAGCCAAGCATCGTGCGGGAATTCTATGTTTCGAGAAGTGTATCCGAATTCCTTTACCGACTGGTGATACTTTGAAGGTCTTTGGGGAGAAATCATCCCAAAGACTCAAACTCATGTCTTGCATCAAGGCCCGCAAATGCTTAAGTAAAACTACATGGCTTTCATGGCATATGTAGTTAATACGAAAGCCAAAAGTAAGGATTTGCAAGACATTCCTGTTGTGTGGGATCTTCCCGAGGTTTTTCCCGAGGATCTTAAAGGGTTACCTCCCGTGCGAGAGGTTGAGTTCAAGATTGACTTAATCCTTGGTGCGAGCCCTGTGGCTAAATTACCTTATCGTCTTACACCGTCTGAAATGCAAGAACTAGCTAGTCAATTGCAAGAGTTGACCGATAAGGGTTTTATTCGCCCTAGTTCATCACTGTGGGGTGCCCCTATACTGTTTGTGAAGAAGAAGGATGGTTCATTTTGTATGTGCATCGATTACCGAGAACTTAACAAGCTTACAATTAAAAACCGATACCCTCTTCCTCGAATCGATGATCTCTTCGATCAATTTCAAGGAGCAACTCAATTCTCAAAGATCGATCTACGTTCTGGGTATCATCAACTACGTGTTCATGATGATGACATTCCAAAAACCCCTTTTCGTACTCGATATACTACGAGTTCATGGTCATGCCTTTTGGTTTGACCAATGCACCTGCCGTGTTCATGGATCTCATGAATCGAGTATGTAAACCATATTTGGATAAGTTTGTGATCGTGTTCATTGATGACATTCTTATTTATGCCAAGAAGAAAATCGATCACGAGACGCACTTGCGACAAGTTCTTGGAATTTTGAAGGAGCAATTATACCCCAAGTTTTCCAAGTGTGAATTTTGGTTGGAGGAGGTTCAATTCTTAGGGCATGTGGTGAATAGCCAAGAAATTTATGTGGATCCTGCTAAAATTGAAGCCGTGAAGAATTGGTGTGTTCCCACAACCCCAACCGAGGTTCAATCTTTTTGGGTTTAGCGGGATATTACCGTAGGTTTATAGAAAATTTCTCGAAGATTGCTAAACCATTAACGGTGCTAACCCAAAAGAATCGACTTTTTGAATGGGGACCCGAGCAAGAAGAGGCTTTCGAGACATTAAAACGCAAGTTGTGTAACGCTCCTATTCTCACACTTCCCGATGGAAACGATGATTTTACCGTGTATTGCGATGCTTCTAATCAAGGTCTTGGTTGTGTTCTCATGTAACGAGGCAAAGTTATAGCATACGCGTTGAGGCAGTTGAAAGTTCATGAAGTGAACTACACGACTCACGATCTTGAACTTGGTGTAGTGGTTTTTGCATTGAAGATTTGGCGACACTATCTATATGGGACGCAATGCATAGTGTACATCGATCATAAGAGTCTCCAACACGTGTTCAACCAAAAGGATCTCAACATGAGACAAAGATGTTGGATTGAGTTGATTAGCGACTACGACTGTGACATTCGCTATCACCCTGGAAAGGCGAATGTTGTAGCCGACTCGCTGAGCCGCAAGGTCCACAACAAGACTGTCTCGCTCCAAGAAATTGGAGATCGAAGGCAATGGTTTGATACGCTAGGAGAATTTGATACCGAAATTCATGTGGATGTCAACAAGGCTACTATCATGCTTCAAAACATAAGGATTGATAGTGACCTTGAGTTATGCATTCGCGAGGCTCAACAAGCAGCACTAACCGATGAAGGGAAGGGTGAAGATTTGATGCCTAACGTTCGGCACAACTGGAGACAAAACCGAATGGTATGTGGTATTTCTTGAATCGACTTTGGATCCCGAATCGTGATAACCTTCGGCACTTCATTATGAACGAAGCTCATCAAACCCGATATTCCATTCAACCTGGCTCCGATAAGATGTACATGGACCTGCGTGGTCAATATTGGTGGCCTGGAATGAAGAAAGATATCACGTCTTACGTTTCCAAGTGTCTCACGTGTGCAAGAGTCAAAGCCGAGCATCAACAACTAAGTGGTTCACTTGAGCAACCAGAAATCCCTATGTGGAAATGGGAACATATATCCATGAATTTCATAACCAAGTTATCTCGTACACCTCGTGGTCATGATAGTATATGGGTCATTGTTGGCCGTTTGACCAAGACAGCACATTTCTTACCTATACGAGATACGTACAAGGTTTCAAGGCTGGCTCGAATCTACATTGACGAAATTGTGAGTCGTCATGGTGTACCTTTACACATTATTTCCGACCGAGATGCTTGTTTCACCTCACACTTTTGGTCTTCGATGCAAGAACTCTTGGGTACTCAATTGGATTTAAGTACGGCTTACCACCCTCAAATCGATGGTCAAACCGAACGAACAATCCAAACCCTCGAGGATCTGCTGTGTCTTTGTGTCCTTGATTTGGTGGTGATTGGGATACGCATTTACCGCTAGCGGAATTTTCGTATAACAATAGTTATCACTCAAGTATCAAGATGGCACTGTCACACCCCCAAACCACAGTGGTTTCCCGCGGGGTGCGAACATCATGATTTCATAGTCACTGATCGACCACTACATGGTTTTGTAAAACATACATCTCAAATAAGTTTAAAATACATCATTGTTCAGAGTTAAATTTGCGGAAGCAATAGTAATAAGGTAAATTGTTTCAAAACATGACAATTACGAAAATGAATGTCCCAAACAGCATGAATGGCCCTAAACATGAGATGTTCCATGCTAGCTTAACTTGGTGCATCTATCAATTACCTTTGAAAACATGCATGAAAAATGTCAACATAAAGTTGGTGAGTTCACAGGTTTGAAAGTATTAGTAAACAGTGTAATGGACCACAAGTCTTTCCATGATTTGATTGTTGATCATACAATACTACAATATTATATAAGCACCGCAACCGAAGCTAGACTGTAACTGTAACAAATTGCCCCTACCCATGCCTACCGTAAGCATGAGTGTGAACAGGCTAATAATGCACCCGTTTAGACCTCCAGTCAAGATTAGGGTAATTAATCCGGGTGGGGGTAGTCAAACTCAATAGTACTATCCATGATTACCTCGCTTTGGGAAATAAACTAACGGTTCGATAACAGGGGACTTTATACGGTAAGTAAACAACTTATATAGCATGTGAAATCATTAACAAGTAAATGTGTCCAAGAAAATAGTAATTTGCATGTAATCTCCCCCAAAATGAAAATAAGTAAAAATGAGGCTGTGAAACTCACCTGTAATGTATGCGTGAATTCTAGAAATAGTCTGTACGTATGATTGGTCTAGGAATCTTCTAAACAAATTCACAATATATTCATGAGGTCATGATTACTAACCCCAAATGGTCATGCATAACTCATCCACAAAGTTAGTTTTGAAAATGTCACTTGACTAGTTAGACACGTCGAGTCGTAAATGTTTTATTTAGATTCTTGTATTCATATCTATCTTCCTAAAAGTACATAATGTATTAAATGTGTTTTACATTAAGTATATGGTATTATACTTTCCATGTGTATGGGTTTCCCCTTTTTTTAGCAAATATCTTCAAAAGTTTACTTTATATAATATGGGCATTTGACAGAATCAAAGGGATTTTTGGGTTTGGTTGTCATTCTCTTTTCATGATACAAATTTTTTTTATAAAATATGATATTTTTACCATATTTAGATCTATGTCTTAGGATTCCAAAAAGGTATATCTTGCAATATTTAGCTAGGTTTAAGTCCCTCGAAATGGGTCATGAAGCAACAGATGTCAGTGCAGCATTTTTCTGTACATGTCCAGGGATTTCACCTTTTTGAGGGGTCAAAACTTACATTCACAAATAGAGACTATAATACTTTTAAACCTAACACTTTAAGCTAAGTTACCACAGAAGGAAAATCTCCATTTGGTTACTTTAAGCATAACTTATGCCTCAATCTTTCAGCCCTATCTATTCTGCCAAAAATTCAGGTTCAACACTTTGATCATGTTTGTACGTTTTGGATAGGTTATACTCATCTAAAAATTTCAAGGTCGGATGAGTTAAAAACTAGACATCCTAAAGTTAATGTTAAGATCAACAAACTGTTCATTTGACCATTTTTAGGTCGAGTTATGGTGTCAAAAACACAGAACATGAATCTGCTAGAAATTGTCTTACATGTTTTGTTACTTTTTAAACTTTGCTAGAGCATTTTTGGATGAGTTAGTGAACATGAACACATCATGGTGATGTATAGAAGATTAGAAACAAGGTGCTAACCTTAAACAAGCAAGGAGAAAGAGATGGTAATCTTGAATGCAAGGAAAAAGAAGACTTGATCCTTTGAACTAAGAACTAACCAAGGAAAAGTAGAGAAGATGTTGTAGGAAGCTTGAAAGCTTCAAAAATCACTTGGTCTTCAACAATAACACTTGAATCGTCAAATATTTGTAGAATACAAGTCGAAAATAATATGAGGTGGTGGAGGTGGTGTCTTGGCCGAATGTTTAGAGAGGGAGAGGAGGAGAGGAGATGTTGGGTGGTGGTGGTGTATAATACACATCTACTTATAAAGCCAGTCAAGCATTAGATCCACCTCTCTTGGTGTCTTGCTAGACACATATGGTTAAATGGATGAAAGATGGAGGTGATCATTTATGGAAGGGCAACATGATGCTTTAAACAATGTAAAAGTTGTTACACAAAGATGGTAAGTCTTGAGCTTTACAAAAGGCAAACTTGTCTTGTGAGGATTTGACAAGGGAGAAGAAGAAAGAGATGTGGGGGGGGGGATAAGTGGACGGTTATGGGGGTGGGAAATGAGTTGATTCTTTAATTTATGTAGTATTTGGTATTTGGGTGGTATTTGTTGCATTATAGTAATTTATATATATATATATTTAATATTTTTACTCCTTACTTTTTAAAATACATTAAAATTGTATAAGTACTTGTATAATATCATATATATATAATATATATAATATTGATGGTATGTTAATGATGCATCATGTAGTTAGTAGATCCGTTAAAAGGATTCGTTCCGGGTAAAATATTAATTTACGCGATTAGGTGTATTTATAAATTCAAGCTTTTCCAATTGGTTTGGAATCTAAAATACTTTGAACCACCTAAATGAATTTATTAGTACATGTATATGAATTATGACCAATGTTCATGTGTGCCGGTTGTATCGCGTGTAAAAATGGTAATTACGCCGAATCACCGATGCATAAAATTTAATGCATGAAATTTCGCAATGCATAAAACGACTTCAATAACTGGAATTCAATTAAAAATCAAGTATTATAGGTGTAATTATAACCAAGTCAAGGTCGGGTATTGACCTGAAATTGCCGGTTGTCACAGGCACCATTCGAGGCTTTGTATGGTCGTAAATGCCGATCATCGATCTGTTGGACCGACGTTGGTGAAAATTTCATCACCGGTCCTGAACTTATACAAGAAACGACCGATAAAGTCTCCATAATCCGCAAGAACCTTGAAGTGGCAAGAAGTCGACAAAAGAGTTACGCCGATAAGCGTCGTAAGCCATTGGGGTTCCAAGTTGGCGACACGGTTCTTCTTAAGGTTTCACCGTGGAAAGGTGTTGTTCGCTTTGGAAAGAAGAGTAAACTAGCTCCAAGATTTGTAGGACCTTTCAAAATCTTGAAAAGGATTGGGAAACTGACTTATAAACTGGAACTACCTTCCAACCTTAGTGGAGTTCATCCTGTATTCGATGTCTCAAATTTAAGAAAGTGTTTGGCCAACGAGAGTCTGCATGTTCCATTGGAAGACGTATAGATCGATGAGTCATTGCACTTTGTTGAGAAACCTGTTGAAATTATGGATCGTATTATGAAGAAGACGAGAACCACAACTACTCCAATCGTCAAGGTTCGTTGGGAGAACAAGTGTGGAGCTGAGTTCACTTGGGAGCGTGAGGATCATATGAAGGAGAGATACCCGCATTTGTTCGCCTAGTTCATTTTTAATTTCGGGACGAAATCCTTTTAAGTAGGGGAGACTGTAACATTTTGTAGTTTTGGTTAACTACTAGTTAACCTCGTTTATTATTGTAAGAACTATAATGCTTTTCATGAAACTTGTGGGCTGTTTTTGCTTATCTATTAGGTAGTCTTTAATTCTTTAATGTAAAAAGTTATAGTTTATCTATTGAAGTGAACATGATAATAATAATAATAATAATAATAATAATAACTATTTATAAGAGTAATAATTATGTTAATATAATACTAATAATAATAGCAAGTTATAAAATAATATAATAATAATAATAATATAATAATAATACTAATAATAATAATAATATAATAATAATAATAATAATAATAATAATGTACTAATAATTTGTGAAGATATAAAACTTGTAAGAGTTAAAAACTTAAAGTAATTAAGTTAGGGGGTTAATTTGTTAATTTTGAAACTTTAAATGAAGTTTTAGCATGAAATAATAACATTTTAAAGTTGAGGGACCATTTGTGTAAATAACCAAAACCCCAACATTTTTCCCTCTCAACCCACGTTTTTCCGGCGGGTCTCCGGCCAACTCGCCGGCGACTCTCCAGCAACCTTAAAGCTTCGAAATCCGACGATTTTAACCTCAAAAACAGACCCAAATCGTTACATTTACATGTTTCGAACTTAAATTCACAATTTAATTACGTTTAAACATCGGTTTCTAATCTCAATCGATTAAGTAACCGAACCCATTAAACTTCATAACCGCTTGATCCTTAAATCCTAATAATAATCTAATTAAACTAACCCAAACGATCATCTAAGTGAACTTAAACGATTACAATCCTTAATTTTATCTGAAAGCATACGAAATTACATAGTTGAAGCTCTCCCCGTTGCGAACCTGTGCACTAGTTGAAACCTATCTTCCGGCCTACCTGATTCGAAATTAATAAGGGGCTCTGCATCAAGATCGTAGTACGAAGCTTCCCTCAAATTTAATTTGGTTATCATCACCGTTTGCATATCAAACGAATCCAAGCTTGGCCGCGACTGTTCCATCTTCTCCCTCACCATTCACGAACAAAATCGGGTAGGTTAAATACACCCATACAACCGTTTAAGCATGGGAAACAAAAGCCCCATGGTTAATTTGATTAACACAAACGATTGGTGCTCTAATTTGGGCAATCTTCGTATTTATAATAACGCAATCTTCGTATATAACTAATTTGGGAAACAAAACCCCATGGTTAATTTTAATGAAATATATTATTTTATTTAATTATTTAAGTATATATAACTTATATAAATCTTCGTATTTATAATAACTATAATACTAATATTTTTCTAGAGGCATATTATTATAAGTTTAATAATTATAATATTTATCTATATCTTTTATAATAAAAGTGAAAGGATAATAGAATGATAATTTTACATATAGATTAAGACACTCATATGAAAAGTAATGCTTAAATTTCAAAAAACTAATTATTTTATTTTATTTATGCTCTTACAATAAAGTATAATGTATAATTGCTTATAATACAAATGCTAAAACATATACACGTGGTCAAACAAAATCGTCATTTACTTTCAATGTCGTTTATAATTGTGATTGAGTACTAATCCCTCTTCCCCTTTCCTTTATCTGTTGTTAAAAACTCAATAACAATCAAAATAGTAATTTGTGGTGATAATTTCTCCATTAACTTTCTTCGGTATATGCAAATCACCACCAAAAGCTGACTCTGATTATCATAAAACTCTAACCTACATTCATAAAATAAACCCCCGTAAAATTAGGTAATAAGTGATTTCCGACCATAAATACCACCCATGCTTTCACTATTATTGTTGGGATAATATAATTGTCTTAAAAACTTTTGTAATATACGTAATTGTTTTCTTTTATTCAATTTTTTCAATAATATATTTTGATTTTTTAATTTACGTCATAACGTACTGGGCTGATACTGACTAAAATCGAATTCCCAAAAAATCATGCAACAACCTACCGCCGCAACGCGTGGACATTTCCAAAAGAGCAAACAAAAGGAACACCAAAACCTTAATAGCAAGAATCATTAGAGTATCGATAACGAAAGAAAGAAAGCGGGAACCTGGAGAAATACAACGTCAACGAACCCTACAAACCAAAGACACGTGTCCAGATACAAAAAACCCCATCCCAAAATCTCGAATCCACACTTAAAACAAACCATATTAAAACACAAACCAAAAAAAGAAAAAAAATTAAAACACAAACAAAATAAACAAAAGAAAATTTTAAACACAAAAAAGGGAAAAGCCACCACCGACCAAACCTTTTAATTAGAATAGTTATAGTAATATATGAAGGTAACAATGGTGAGAAGCTATCAAATGTCTTTTCACTTAATTTGTCTCGATTAACAAGTCTTATATTTGTATTTAGATAGACGATCACAACAAAAAATTGAGAACATAGAAGAACAATGTAAGATAGACAAGGTATTATATCTTTTAATAAAATTTAGCCTTTACTATGTAATTATCATTTATAATAATAGTTAATACAACATAACCAATGTTCTTTCATTCTTGCCATAAGAAGCAAATTTCATTAATGAAGTTTAGCCATTTAAGTTACCAATCTTTCATCACTCGTCTCCTTTTATTAACACTAGATGTGTACAAAAAAACTAGTTTGACAAAAAAACAAAATAACTTGGCACCAAAACTCGGTTTGTAAACCAGTTTCAAATAAAAAAACCTGTTAAACCAGTATAAGAACCGTTTTTTTCTAAAAAAACCGGTTTTTAAACCGCTACAAACCGGTTTGAGCGGTGTAAGGATTTTTGATAAAAATTGGTTTTTTATGTTATTGTGGTTAATTCTGAATTTATAATCCTTCAACATCAATTGTTTACGGAGACAATGTTGTTTTTATTGATTTTATTTGTTAATGTGATTGTGCATTTCGTACTTCTATGACACATGCATCCATTGCTACGAACATTTGAAGTTTTTGCAGCTAAAGTGGGTGTTTGGGAATTGGAATTGCTTATTTAATCTTTTTTCATTCTAAGTTTGAACAAGTAATATAAAACTTTTTGAGTCTATCCCATGGGGGAGATGGCGAGACAATTTTACCATGTTTTCCATATAATTATTAGTTGGAAGACTCTTCTTAAGTACACCCTATGATTATTATAGGTTATTAACAGATGTTATGAATCTTTTTAATGCAGATGATGAGTATAATGTTGTGTGGTACCAACTAAAGAAAACAAAACCACGGTATACAATATAACTATCAAACAACATATAGTTGGTATTAAAGCACTATAAGAAAAACTAAGTTTTTGTGCTCAGTGTGCTCACAATATAACTTACCAATAATAAGATGATGAGATAGCTTTCTTATGAAATTATGAATTTTATAAGTACATATTAGTTTACTTCAACTTTTTGTTTTTCATATAACAATTAAAACCTAGGCTGTCTAATATCAAATAACTTTGTTTAATCCATACAAACTTTGTATTTCTGTAGCTTCCTCAATTGAGTTATATGTATGCAAGCTTCAGGTGGTGAAATGTGGTTGGTATTAAAACACTACGAGACTACTGACGAAAACTACAGGTCTAAATTGCTACATAAAATCAAATGAAAAGTAAGTGAATAAAGTTAACACATCTATTAATAGGATTTAAACATATAAGTTGAAAAATTTTACTCTTGTTTTCATATATAATCAAGTTGTAAAAAAGTTAACACATCTATCAAGTTATATTTTTATTTGCGTCTACATTTTGACTTAAATTTTGTTTGAAACAATAGGGTACATAGAAATTCCAATACTTTCGCAGCAACACGCGGGTCACCCAGTAGTTTGGTTGATACTAATCAACGTTCTCCACAACCACCAACGACTACAAAACCAACCGCTATATGATTTAAAACTTACAATCACAAACATAATTTTCATAATAGTTTATAAAAAATAATTTACGCTTTCCGTTTGTGATGTATAGTAATACTCAAAAAATGATGAAGTAGCCTTAAATCGGTCATAGCAAACTTGTTAGACAACATGGGAATTATTTTTTTTAATAATCCTGGATTAGAAGCGGACAAGCAGTTAAAATAATATCATCATCATATAAAAGTAAATAATCCAAGTTAGATCTGTGTTGGTAGATGAATAGTGACGTGTCACATTTGCTACTAGAAAATCAACGTGATATAATGAACGAGGAAAACCAAGTACACGAAGCTTGGGGAGCTTGTTTGAGATCGTATAACAACTTCTTTTAAGTGATAAACATAGTCCGAATGTGTGCTAATCAAGAAAGCCAGGTGGTTGGTGCATGAAAACGGTTTTGTTAAATGTTCCGTGTAGGACACATTTTTGAGATCCATTTGATGTATTCACCAAGTTTGGAGATTGCCAATGATAACATTGTAGGAGAGTTACGAGTTTTACAACCGAGCTAAAGGTTTCTTGACAGTCGATTCCAAACATTTGTGATTTACGATTTATGACCAACCAGGTTGTCATATTGCCAAGGTACTAATTGCTAAGCGTCGTTAACCCGCAACACACCAAAAGGTTACAATATATTGAGATCACAAATAACATTAGAAATATCTCTGGACTCCTAAACTCATGCTAGTAAACCTCAATACTATAAACATATTATGATATTTCATCCTTCATTTTCTTTAATAACATTGGTTCTCTTTATGCGCCGCTAGGGTTTGTCACATTTTACATATTTTCATTAACTGGTGTTTGATTTAGATATGATGATATGCTAAATAACTATTTTACATTTTCTTAAATTTCTCACGCCCCCATACCCTACCATCAGACACTTATCTTTTAAGATGGTCCGCCACAACCTCCCACCACCATCAAGCCTCTTGATTCTCTAATTTAGTCATCTCGAACCTCCATGACAATAGGTTAAAATAGAATAACATATCTATGCAAATTTCTTTATCACATCAAAGATGGAGGGGCAATGCTTTATAGCTATGTAAAATTGAGTACAAATCACTATGATAAACACTTGGATATTAAAATAGTATGTAGAGAGTGCACGAGATTTTATTTGTTTATTAGTTTTGACTTCGTTAGTTTTCCAGGCACATTACAATCGACTCACGATTGAAACTACAAAAAACAACATTACCACCAACGGGTAATTTCCGACTAACAAAGTCTCCGGAAGATTTCCGATAGAATTTTGATTGATTCTGTCACAATATAACGTTTATTATTCTTCTTTTAAATAATATGATGCACGTCAAAAATCCATCACAACATTACCGATGGCTGCATATCCATTCGTAAATAAGGACCAATTATTTACTTCGACATCTAGGGGTGAGCAAAAAACCAAAATAATCGAACCGTAATCAAAATAACCGACGCAACCGAACCGATAAAACCGAAACCGTTAGAAAACTGACGGTTTGATTTGATGATTTTTTAAAAACTGAATTTTTTGGTTTTGGTTTTAGTTTTGCTTGTAACAAAAACCGAACCGAAACCATATAATCAAACTTGTAAATTTAGAGGTGTGATTATATACTTATAAAAATTAGTAACCTATTAGTTACTTATTTAACTTGTGTTATCTAAAAGAGATTAAATATTTAGGTTTCAAAAATAATATTTAATTTTTTTAATTTGAGTTGATAGATTAAAATATTTTATTGAATATATTGTTCTTATATTTTATGAATTGCATTTAATTTTAATGTCAACTAAATTATAAAAACATAAAGATTATATTTAGAGATCAATAAAATAATGTAAGGCCAAAGTTTTTTGCTTCAATTCATTACTTTAAAACAATTTTTTTCTAGAATTTGAAGCACAAATGGTAAAATCGAAAAAAACCAAAAACCGAAGTTAAAATCGAAAACCAAAAACCGAAAAAACCGAAACCAAACGGATTTAAAAACCTAGAAACTGAAATATTGGTTTTTGGTTTTGGTTTTAGACCAAAATCGAACCAAACAAGTCAAAACCGAACCAAACAAGCCAAAATCGAACCAAACCGGCAATGCACACCTCTATCGACAACCATTTGCAAATAGATTTTTTGTAATTGTCTAGTTGTACTTTCAGATGAAAATCTATCAAAAATTCTTATGCACTTTCCATCACATACCCTTCTAAAAATCAAACTTGTATAGATTTTTTTTTCAACGTATGGTTAACATTTTTAACGGTTACTGATTGTAAATCAAACTTGCACCACATCAGCTTGACCACCGTCATAGCCATTGTTGTCGTATCGAAAAATAAATATAGAGTTGAAATTAAATAAGGGATACGATTGTGAATGCTGTAATACAAACCTCAGACTTTAGAAACGACATTTTTAAAATTCTAAACTCAAAATATAAAATAAATTAAAGCACATAGACTAAAGAGTTACTCTTAAACATATAAAAAAAAATTAAACACAAGTGACACATCCTTATATATTTTATTAGGTTAGTACCCCGTGTATTACACAGATTGAATATATAAATTATTAAATAATTAGTAATGAAAATGTAATAATTAATAAAACGATATGATTGAAATTGCATATGATTAATAATATAAGTAATAACAATGATATTATTATTGTAAACTTTTGTTTTTAAACCTAAATGCTTTTTTTAATAAACATTTAATTGCAAAACAACCCGTTTTAAAAAATATCAATATTAAAATTTTCTTATTATAACTTTTAATTTTAGTTATTTTGTTTTATAAAAAATCATCAAAAAACTATTTTAAAATACTTCATATTTTTAAACATGTTGTTTTAGAAAATTTTCTTATTTCTAAATTTTTTTTATTTAACAGTTACTTTTATAAAAACATCTCTTTCTTAATTTTTTTAAAAACAAATTTTAATCTAAAAAATTAAATAATATTATTAGTATTTAAGATAATTGTTTAGTAAGAAAAAGAAACGGAAAAATTAAAATTAAATGATCTATAATTATATTAAGTGAAGTCTAAAAATCTTATTTATATTATAATAGAGAGAGAACTTTTTCACTTTTAATGTCATGCCTACTTATTCCTATATTAACCCCACACATTCTCAAGTTTTATCATCACTCACAAATCACTCAAAAATAAACTTCAATCATTCACACAACACCACAAACACCCTCTGCGACCATGGTGCCAGCCGTTGCTAAAACCTTGCCTTGCCGCGCCTACGTAACTTTCTTGGCCGGAGACGGTGACTACTGGAAGGGTGTCGTTGCACTCGCCAAAGGTCTCCGAAAGGTCAAGTCGGTCTACCCGCTCGTCGTAGCCATTCTTCCTGACGTACCGATGGACCACCGTCGGAAACTGATCTCGCAAGGGTGCATTGTTCGCTATGGCGTATTATGTTATTAATTACTCCAAGCTACGTATTTTGGGAGGTAAAAACTAAAAAACTAGGTGTTTGCGACCGCTTTATTGTTGCAAACTACTTATTTGCGACCGCGTTATTGTTGCAAACTACTTATTTGTGACAAAATTGCAGCGATAGAAACCTGTAAGGGCAGTCTAATTTTGCGACCAGGGATTATTTAGGACCAAACTTAGCGACCATTAGTGGTTTGCAAAATTTTGAACTGGATTTGCGACCGTATAATTAACTAGCAATCAAATCTATATAATAGCAAAACTTATAATCATTTTGTGTCCCAACCAGTTTTGGTCGTTAATTTCATACTTGCGTGTGTTAAAATGTACAAACGGTCTCAAAAAACAGAACATATATTTTTTCTTGTCACAAATTTTAGTTTGCGACCAAATCATCTAATTCGTTAATTTCATATTTACTCGTGTTTGAGCCTGCTCTCTCGACCTACTCCGTCCTCTTAGCGTCGGTCCAGACCACGAGACCGACGCTATTTGCGGAGCAGTACTTTTTAAACATGTTTTTCAAGGACATATACAAGCCCATACCAATAATATACAACTTAATATTGGCTATGTTATGGCGCCACCAGGAGAAGAGGTGAATATGAACAGGGGTGATGTTAAGATGCTGGTGGAGAAGTGGTGGGAGGTTTATAATGATGAGAAGTTGGATTATTGGAGGATTTGTGGCGGTATGGTGGCGGAAGAGGCGGCAACGGTGGATACGCCGTCGGCGGCGGTGGCGGAGGGTGATTGGAGGATTTACCTTAATATTAACAAATAATTATTAACTTTGTGTTACTAAATATGTATCTATCTTCAAAGAAAAGTAAGTTAATAACGTTTAATACTTTAAGCGTCGATATCCATGCGGTGGTTGAATCGTTGGTCACAACACGGCATTCGATATATGCTTGGATATCGTAAAATAAATTGGAAAATTCATCCCCGTTTTTAAGTAAAGAAAATAAATATAAATATAAATTAATATGTATTATCCCTTCCAAGCTATATTGTTCACTATAAATTTCAAACATTAAAAACAAAGAATATTCAATGGTAAATTACCATTTGTATTTGTTATTTTCTTAAAATTAACTATTTTTATTCCTAAAGTTTTAAAACATTATTATATTCTCTGATATTTTTTTACTTTTTCATCTATTTAAATCATGAATGATGACACCGTTAATATTTATGTTAAAAGTTTTATTAAAAACACTAAACTACCTTTAAAATTTTAAACATAAGAAAAGTTTGTGAGACCCGTCCACCCACTTATTTTGTTCACCTATTTAGAGCATGAACAGGAGATATGCTATAAATGTTTGAGTGTATTTCCTGTAATATATGGAATAATTGTAAATGTTTGTGAGTGTAGTATATATAAAATTTACTGTTCATCTGTATAATTGGAGAATCACTGTATAATAGGGTGTTTCTATGATTTGTGTGATATGTATTTAGTGTTGTGAGTATTTGATGGTGTTCTTGATATTTGATTTGGGTTGGTGTATGACGGAGAAGCTTAAAGAGAAAGTATAGGAGTTTTATAGTTATGAATATGAGTTTTTTTATTGAAATCACTAGTTTGATCAGGTTCATTGGTCCTGTTACCGTGTTCAACTTTATAAGTTGTGACAATGATGGTGTTTTTAAGTGATGGTGTAGGGGAGATGTGGTGATGGTCATTTTAGGCAATGGGTGGCACCGATGGTGTTTTCAAGTGGTGGTGGTGAAGGTGTGGTGGCAGGTGTGACTATGGTGGTGTTTTCAGGCGGTGGTTGTATGGCAGCCCACATGTTGGGCATCATACGGTGATGGTTAGAAAGGGTATTTTTGTCATTTAATATATATATATTTAACGACATTAGGGTTTTGGATTCGGATGGAGACAAAAATGAAAAATCAAGGGGCAAAGAGAGGTTTTGAAACATCAAAGATTCAAGTAGCAAAAACTTATAAACATTAGGGATACGAATAGTAATTTACTCAACATTAAAATTTATATCAAGTGACAGAAACGATCTTAGACAGGTTTAATTTATAAATATTAGGATTTAAACGAGCAGTCGAGATGTTAGTGATCTACTCAAGATTGGCTATTTAAGAATCCAAACTGAATCGAGCCAAAAAGAGCTCTAGTAGTCGATTTTAAATATTTTTTTTGCTTTAATTTAATCACTTAACTTTTAAGTAATGGGTTGATCCTTTATATATTTTAGAGTAAGTTACAATTTTCATCGTTTATGTTTATATCAAACTAGCATTAAGCCCCTTTGTTACCGCGAGATGTGTAAAATCATGTTAAGTAGCAGATAAAGGACACACCACCATTAGTAACCACCATTCAAAATGACACATCACCGTTAGGCTAAACCTAAAACATATAAAACAATAATTAAGTCGAGCTTGGACTAGCGCGTTGGGACGAAACCGTAAAATGGTAAAAAAATAATAAGCTTAAAAACGTTGAACTAAACACGCACATTGTTGCGTGTTAACTCGCAAAATGTAGATGAAACGTAAAACAAAAATTTAATAAAATAATAAAAAGTATAGGGATCAAAGGTAAAAGTAAAAAAATATTTGAGCTAAACTGTAAAAATATAAAAATATTAGATTAAAATAAAAAAGTTAAAAATTAAAAAGAATAAAACAAAAGTTCGATAGAACATATAAAACATGTTGTACAATCCATAATTGATAAGAAAGTTGATAATTAACGTATATAATTATAGATTTTGTCCTTAAACTTCAATAATTACAAAGATCATCCTTTATGTAGAAAGTTGTAACGCATTACGTCCTTTACACTATTGGACATTAATAACCACTATAAATTGTTTTTAAAATGACAATATACCCTAGTTATTAAAAAACAAATAGAAAAAATACTATCATCTGCCCCAGTACTCCAAATCACTGTTTTTGCGACCGGATCGGACCGACTGGTCCGACTGGTTCGACCGGGGATCGGTCCGGTGGCCGGTCCGATTCGCTTCGATTTATTTTTGAGGGGTTGAAGTGGCCGGTTCTTCCCGAACCGGGAAACCGGACCGGTTCGGACCGGTTTTTGATTTTTTTTATTTAATTGGGTAAAAACGAGGTGTTAAACCATAAATTAGTGTGTTTGATATACAAATATTGTTATATTTTATATATAACTATAATATATATATATATATATCATATATAAATTACTTATATTTAACTACATATATAAATATAATTAAAATATAGTTAAATCCGGTCCAACCGGTCCGACCACCAAACCAGTAAGGCGTTTGGTTCGACGTCCGATCCGGTTCTAAAAACATTGCTTCAAATAACCTTCTTCCACAATCATGCCACCTCATATATCATGCCCCATTACTGACGATAACCTAGCACGTTACCATCAGACCACCATCGCAGCCTCCCTTATGAGTTATGATCCCTTCTTCTCTCCGCCTCCACCGGAATCACTAACGGGTCGGAGAGAGATAGGGTTGGGGAAGAAGACGAAGTAGGGGTTCACTTAGTAGTTTTATATTATATTATGTTATTTTTTTTCTTTTTACTTTTATATTAATAAGGACGAATTGATCATTTAATATGTATTTAACTGGATCATCTAAATTTAATTATTGTAAAGAATGTATGGGCTATGACTTTTCATAACGAAGGATAATCATTGTAATTATTGATGTATAAGGATAAAACCTATAATTTGATATAAACATAAAGTATGAAAATTGTAATGTACTTTATGTTTTATTTACTTAACAATTTAAGTCGTGATGAATATTTTGTTTTATTTTTATTTTTATTAATTTGATTAACTAGTATTAACAATTAGTATATAAAATTCTCAAAATATAATTTTTCGAAAACAAATATTCTCGATCATAGTCATTTTCAAAATACAAAAATCCAATTCTCGACAATATAAATTATATGCACATAAAATCATTACCTTTTAGTCTTTAATATCTTCTAATTTGGAAAAATATTATTTGGTTTTTCTTAAACCTTTGAAGAATTTTTGTTTTGTAAAAGGTATGTTCTGAACTATTTTTAAATTAATAGTTAATTTAAATCAACAGAATATAGCAAAAAAGAAAAATAAAATAAAAGTCAATGTCAGCACTTAACCTATTAAAGAAAAACAATATATAGGTTAACACATGACCAACTAAATTAAGTCGCTAAATTGGAAAGAAAAAAGTTTAAATGACTTTAGATTAATTGTGAAAATTGGTTATATTTTTATAAAGTTATTAAGAAAATAAATACCTATTTGTCATCATGGGTTTGTTTTTGAACTTTTTTCCAGAGTATTTGTCTATTGCAAGGGGTGTTTCTCTAGAACGAGTATAAATGAAAATAGTTAGCTTCGGTTCTAGTTACATGTTTTATACAGGATCAATAATATTAATTATATAACCCTAAAAACATAACCAAATATGATGGTTACTAGAAAAATTTTAATCATACATTTCTTCTGTTTGTCCCTTTGACTTTGGTCTTCACAAATTTCCTCTCAAACACGGGCGGACCCGACTTTATTTTGGTGAACAAACATCGGCAGACCCAACCTGGTAAAACCCAAACCGAACTGGTTCAAACCCGATTATAACCTGGTCCTTCCCTTCACCCAAACCGGTTTTAAAAGACCGGTTAACTTTTGTTGACCTCACCTGAATCAGTTTCAAAACTGGTTACCAATTCGGTTTTTAAAACCGGTTTCTAGCATCGGTTGAACCGATTTTTACACCTTTCGCTACGCCATTCATACTTTCATAGTATATGTGAAGTTTTGGGGCCGAAGCCCAGAGATCTTGTGGACAACTTAAAACTATGGATCCAGTGGCATTTATGATTTATAAAGTTCTGGGCCGGAGTCCTATTATCGGCAGTATATGAAAAGATTATGGCCCGTAAGCCCATCAAGTCAGAGCTCTGTGTGGTTCAGTGGGCCTATATGATGAAAACAAATTGACCAAAGATGAAGTCTTAAAATTATGAAATATTAAATCAGTGTGATAACTTTATGAAACTATAATCAAGTTTTATAATCAAGTTTTAGGATTTGTTCTAATTAATCAATCATATTTTATTTTTTTTAGTTTGATGACTCATAAATCAATTCACTATAGTTTCAGGCTTGTTCTAATTAGGATATTTATAAACTGTAAAATAACTTTTTTTGAAACTAAAATATATAAAAAGTTAACCATTTTCATAAATTTCAGCGATATTTTAATAAATTTGCAAATATTTAAAAGAAATTAAAAAATACGAGTGACCTAATTGTTATACTCCTAAAACTGTAGTGACATAACTAAAACAAATAAAAATATTAAAAATATAATTGAAACAAGTAAAAAGAGAGTAACTTAATTGACACATTTTTAAAGTTTGCTTATTATTCTGTAACGTTTTACCTAAATGATCATATTACTACCCCGTGCATGACACGAGTTGAATAAATAAAATAGTAAATGAGTGAAATTACGTATTGTAAAAGCAATAAACCAAGGATATTGTTCTTTTAAACTTTTGTTTTCAACTTTTTTTTGGAAAACAAAATTTAAACAAATCATTTTTAGAAATATAATTTTTAAATATAACTCCGAGTTTCAACTATAATGGTTTTTAAATTTTTTTAAAACACTAATTTTAAAATATTTCGTAACTTTAAAAAAGTACGACCTTTTTTAACAAAAATTATTTTTCTTTAAAATTTTATTCTTTAGAATTTACATTTATAAAAAACCTCTTTCTTATTTATTAAATAAATATTTTTGGTCTAAAAGAGATTTAAATAATATCATTAGTAAGTTAATATAATTTGTAAATAAAAAAGATAAGCGAGAATATTAAAATTATAAGATCTAATTGCGTTAAGTGTCCACGTAATTGACTTTTTATTATAATAAATAGATTCCAATAACTACAACAAATCCTTAGAAAAGTGATGTTTTCTTCAGAGAATGTATTAATAGATTGTTTTTTCTGTGCTAGCCCGTGACATATAGATCACAAGATATATATATTTATTTTTGTAATTTAACTAATGATCCAATAATTGGTAATCTGGAAGTAGAAGATGGCGCATTGCTGAATCAAAAGCATAAATGCTTCATTGTGAAGCAAAGATGTTCACTTGTTGTTTTATAAAATTCAAACACAAAAAATGTCATTAGTGGCACGCTTTTTACATCAAACATAAACTACATGTAATCCTAAGTTTATACCATTTCAGAGACACCATAACAATTTGATATTATTATAATTACATTACATAAAAATGATTATTTGGGACTAAAGTATTGAGGCTGCTCTGTTACTCTTATTTATACTATATATAAAGCATATGAGAGAGATATATTAAGATACTATAAAATTAAGAATACTTATTATATTTAATGCATAAAATACAATCATTAAGGGTAAAATAATATTTATAACATTATTTATAAATTACCCCTTACAATTAGTTACCTAATAATCTTACACTTACTAATTCTTGCATAAAATTTTATGTTATCTACCCATAAACCAAAAAAACTTAATATGTTTTAATATTTCGACTATATCTTTTAATCTATCACATTTAAAAACGTTTTGCGATTACAACTTAACCTATGTTTTTTTAAACCTTTTGGTGTAAACTTTTTTATAGAACAACCCTGTATTTTGTGAAATACAATTAGTTAATGCATATATATACAAATAGTTATGCAGAACCCATTTATTTGGTGTTTTAAATTTTAGTTGAAAAAAAACATAATAAACTTGTAAAAAATTACAAGAATAACAAAATATTAAATGCACGTGTCGGATGTAAGATAACAACCCGTCGTGTTGCGCGGACACCCTTCTATTATATATAAATAGTGGGACGGATTAAGTAGTGAAATTATGTGTCTAGGAGACTAGATTTTAGTCTTTGTTGGAAGCACATAATCCGACAATTGATATTGAAATTTAATTACTAATTCGAATATCTAGAGTTGACTCGGGATTAGCAAAATCAGCCTTTAATTGCCATTAGAGATTGATTGCCATTAGAGATTGATCGGGAAATATAAGAGATTTCAATATTAAAAACCATCTTTTTAACAAGATTAATGTCCTTAGTTCATTAATCATTAGTAACATGCCTAATATATCACTAAAAGTCAAAATTAACCACTAAAACAGATCTTGTAGAAAAAGGTGAAGTAGACTTAGACCTCCCGTGAGTCCGTGACAAACTTTTCTTATCTATTGTGATTAAAACTTAATTTATTTTTTGAAAGTTTAAAAAGAAACTTTTACTATTGTTTTAGAAAACAAAAATAGAGATGTGGCATTTGGTTGTGTTTCATTAATATGTTACAAAATGATCTGTTTCACTTAAAGTTTAGATTGTTTTTAGAATAATGAACACACAATCGTTCACTATCATACTTAAATCTACGTTATTGTTTATTATTAAACTTGAATAATGTCATGCGACATTAATATGTACACGTAAGATATCATTGAACTACAAGCTTCAATACTAAGTTAAACTGAAAGTCAAAAATCATACATATAAAAGAAAAGCAAAAGTTAATTTGGTGAAACTTTTCAAAAGGTCTAATGATAGATTGATAGAAAATAGAAATCCTTTCGTAATTATACATACTTTCTATATATATATATATATATATATATATTATAAATATTGCGTATAGATTATAAAAAATCCGATTAATAAGTTTAACGGTCAAATGATCGAATATGTACCTGATAATGATGACAACATAAGGAATTTAATAACAATAATATAAAACTTTCTCTTAATATTTATCTAAAGATGAAATAATTTATATAAAAAGTATGGTCCAGCTAGCCTAACCTTTTTTAATTTGATTGATTAAAACAACATGCCTTTGACATAATCAAGGAATGATCGACAACAATCATCATGTCTTTATCAAATGTTGAGTACCACTAGAAACCTCCTTAACTGCTTCATATTATTTTACAAATTATTTCATTTTCTTCTTAACTAATCTTCTACTCTCCAAGAGGAACCGCAAAGATCAATCGATGGGTAGTAGTTTGTTCGATGATGAGTGCGATTACTTGTTTAAAACAGTTTTGATAGGGGATTCAGCAGTCGGGAAATCAAATCTTTTGTCAAGATTTGCTAAAGACGAGTTTCATCTTGATTCCAAGCCAACAATAGGCGTTGAATTTGCTTATCGGAATGTTAAGATTGGAGATAAGATCGCTAAAGCTCAGATTTGGGATACCGCTGGGCAAGAAAGGTGAGTATAACTCCATTTTCTCGTTTTTCATGTCTTCAATTTAAGCATATATATATATATATATATAATATATATATATATATATATATATATTATAAGAGTTAACATATTATTTAATTTTTGATTCTTGATGTATAAATCAGTAATACTAGAGGTGGCAAGATGGGTAGACAAATAAAGTGTTGATCTTGTTAGTAGGTAACAGAAACGTATTAGTTTTTGCTACAAATAAATCTAAAAGAATTATGCATTATTAATTATTATTTTACTAACTTCTTCTTGAAAGCTAATTATATTAACTAATAATTATTCCAATATTCGAGAAAAAAATTATAAAAATTGCATTTTAGTCGTGGTATTGATGATTGTTCATCAATGTAAGTATAAATAATTACAAATGTAGGTTTGAGGGTAAATAGTATATAAAGTTAAAAGTATTACTTAAAATATTAATTACAGTTTATATTGTTGTTTATAGTCTTCAATATATATAATTGACAACAGATAAATTACCATATTGTCAATTTATCTAAAAAAGAATATAAATCAAGTTTATATGATAACTAGTACATAAAATTTGGTAAAAGTATTTAAGAGTTTATCTTGATCATAGATTTCGAGCCATAACAAGCTCATACTATCGTGGAGCATTAGGTGCAATGTTGGTCTATGACATTACTCGAAGACGGACTTTCGAGAACTTGAAGAAATGGTTACACGAGCTCCGTGAGTATGGAAACCGTGACATGGTTATTCTTCTTGTCGGGAACAAGTCTGATTTGGTTGACTCGAGACAAGTAGACGCGGAAGACGGTCAAAGTTTTGCCCAACAAGAGGATCTATGTTTTATGGAAACATCTGCAAAGGAGAATTTGAATGTTGAAGATGCATTTCTTCAAATGATCACAAAAATCTTTGAAATTGCAAGTCAAAAAAGCCTTGAAGCCAAAGAAAATGAGGTCACAAAGCAAGTTCTTGATGGGAGAAAAGAAATTATATATGTTATTGATGAAGTGAGTGCCACTAAACAAACTAGTTGTTGTACAAGTGAAGGGGAAGTTGTGAAATTTACAATATTTACAACCATCTTATGTAATCGGTTCAGTTAGTTAAAATTAATTTGAAATATTATATGTATTAGGTCATAAATGTTGTTACAAGCATTTTAGTTATATCAGTTGATGTGAAATACGGCTTGGTTAATCTGGTTAATTGCTGGTGGCGTGAGTTGATTCAAACCGATTTGGTACACAGTAACAAATTCTAGAATTTGGAATCCACAATACATTCTTTGTGTTTGCATTAGAATTAAACAATTTAAATGCTTATCTTGAGAAGCATATAATCTTATGTTTACCAATTGAGGCTCAGATCTATTTTATCATCAAATAACCTATGTTTAAGTGTACACGACACAAAGTCGGGGCAACACATAAAAGTGTAAAACCCAAAATCAGTGCCGAATATCGACATGACCAGTTACCATGTTTACAACCTGTGAAGCAAGTGGTCATTGATCATGTTTAAAATCTATGAAGCATACTTCATGATACTAGCACAATTATCAACTTGTTAGTAGTCAATATTTACTCCTCATTTGTAACGCAAAAATTAGTTATAGCGAGGGCATTTTACTATAAAAGTTTGAGTATTGAAAATAATAGAGAAGTACAAATCATAAGTTATTAATTACTCCTCACTCAAAGTAACAATCAAACATTGTTTCACGAGAGCTATCTTTAGCATAATCGTCCTAATGATCATAAACATCAAATAAACAATATGGGCAAGCTAAATTAACCCAAAATATACAAAATCAATCAAGCTAAAAAACATGAAAACAAGATAAGATCATCAATCATAGAACCAACATTCATAGCCATTAAAAACAGCAAAGAATAAATCTTGACAATAGCAAACAAGTCATACGATTAATCAAACCAAAAAGTCATCAAATCACATCAACATTCATCCAAAACCTAAGTGATATGACAATTTTAGGCAATATTATGTTCACAAACAATATGAAATCCGAATCAAGCATGCTCATAGTTTGCAACAGGAATTGAAAAATAATGTATAAAGTGAGATGAACGTGTAAACATGAAATTCGAACATGAATCTTCAATCCTTGATCCTAGTTTGTTTAAATCACTTAAAAGATCCTGGTTTCCGTAAGTCTTATTATTTATTTATTCATTTATTTACTTATTTATTTATTTATTTATTTATTATTATTATTATTATTATTATTATTACTACTACTATTATTATGTTATTATTATTAATTTTTTGTTATTATTATTGTTATTATTATTATTATTATTATTATATTTTATTTTATTTTTTATATTTTTTGTGTGTACGTGGGCTTACTATGTCAATAACCTGTCTAAACAGTTGATTGAGGGCCTGAAGTTCAACAAATGATTCAAACATCATCTGATGTGGGCCTTTTCTTGTTTTCTCTCGTGGGCTTTGAGGTGATCTTGCAATTTGTAGCTGTGTCATGGCCCAAACATGTGGGTTGTTTTGTTTGATAATAACCGGTGGCCTTTCATATTTCATACTTGAAGTTTGAGTGTTTTGTTACTCGGATTGGAACCGATTCCATTCGTTTTGTAACCAAGGAATCGGTCGGTTCAAACCTGTTTGGACCGGATTCATTAATTTAATTTTTAAAAATATTTAAATTGAAGTGTTTGACATAAGATTAATATTTAATTTTATATATAATTATAAAATACACATATAAAATACTTCTATTGATTTAGTATCATATACATATAGATATAACTTTTGATTGAGTTTCTAAATCTGATCCGACCACTTGCCTAGTAACATAAGAGGTTTGCCACCCGATCTCAGCGTGATGTGCAAAGATTCAAAGGAACAACATTAAATGAGTTAGTATTATAATTCAATTCATTTGATTTTTTATATTTAAATTTATTTACTTATGAAGTAAATCAATGATTTTTAACACTTAATAAGTAAAACCAACTCCAATAAAAATTGTCAAATCATAAAATCAAACATTTGAAGTTTTACTCATCGTTCTCAATCATTATAGTTGGCTAACTCTTAAAACTTATAAAATCCAGATACGAGCCAATAAGACATAGTATTCAATAAAAAGTAATCAAAAACTATTTAAAATATATGAAACTATTGTTAGAGATTATGTATAATTTAGATCATATCATCAACGCAACTTCATACAATTCTTTTTACATATTAATCATGTCAATATCAGTGCTATAGCACGCGCCCGCCACCATCTAGTTAATGACACAATAGGTGTTAGCTAAAACTACAAAGTATTATATAATTAATTGTAAGGAGAAATTATTTAAAAATGAATATAAAATGATAAAAAGTAAACTTTTTTTTGAACGGCTAATGAATAATTATTAAGTCTAGTCACCCGGGTAAACCTAGACTTGCACAAAAAACCGGGTACGGACCCGACCCGCCGTACCCGACCCGGACCCGGGTCCGGGATACAACCCGGTACCGGGTGTACCCGGTTCGTACCCGGAATAAACCGGTGGTTTCAACCCGGTTTGGGTTTTTTTGAATTTCTAAAACCCGACCCTACCCGGACCCGACCGACCCGAACCCGACCCAGTCTAAACCCGAAGCGAACCCGGTATTGGACCCAATATTGAACCCGGTATTGGACATAAAAAAAGAAAAGAAAATTAGGAAAAATAAACCAAACCCGGTATTGGACCCGGTTTCGGACCCGACCCGACCCGACCCTACCCGGGTATGGCGGGTAGGGTTTTCCTGCAAGTGAACCCGACCCGGGTTCGTACCCGTGTTCACCAATACCCGGGTACAAAAAACCGACCGGACCGAACCCGGTTTGAACCCGGTTCCGGGTCCGGCCCAAAACCCGTTTTGTGCATGACTAGGTAAACCTATTGACGAAAGGTCACCTATACCCGCGAACACAGACAGTGTTGACGACCCGGCTCGCCCACCATTCCAAAAAAACCCAACGATCCAAAGACCCATTATGATAAAACCTTTGGCCCATCTGTTTACATATTCATCTCTAGGTCGGATTTTATGGTGTATGCTTTGAAAATTATTACAATTAAAATAATTTAAAACAGTTAAACTAACTATTAACCTCCTAGATTTTTATTTAAGTGTTTTATATTAATGATAGGATCGGTTCTGGAATTTATGTGTTAATTAGATATATTTCGGTCAATTTTTAAATCTCAATGAAAATAAAAACAAACTACACGTGGAATAACTGTCACTTTCATGTGCCCAACAAAAGTTACTTATGCCAAAATACCATCTTATCTATATTGGCCATTACAATTCAAATAAATAATTTTAGACCCTACGCTTGGTATTTTTTTAAAATTCTTATGAGACCTTTGCTCATCAATCTTATCCATATTTCAGCACATCATTTGAATTTTAACTTTTCTTCTTAATAAACACTTACCATTTAGAATAATGAGTTTTCCTTGTTTTTATTTATATCAACTATATTCATCAAAATAATTAATATTTGGTAAATCTATTCTTCAATCTCATATCAACACACATTAAATTCATAAAACTATTTTAGCATATCAAAATTCTTTAGATTAAAATAACAACTATCATTGAAAGTTTAATCCGTTTTTACTGTTCATAATATCAAATCATATATTATAAGCGTTTAAGTATACCATAAGCTTCTTAACAAGGTTTCGTTAAACTTATCTTATATTTACTTGTAAAGTTACAATATGCCCTTCAACTTTGCGCAGACTTATCATTTAAACCATATACTTTTTATTTGTTTTTTTAATTTTTTATTCACCCAAATTTAACGGTTATTCCACTCATAGTTATTGTTTTTATTTTGTTTATCCGTATAACATTAAAAAAAATATATGTTACGCATCTTGAATATTCTTTTGGGTCTTTTTAACTTTTATTTATGTTTTGGTGTCAATTTTATAAAGTTGCAAGCCGTTAAAGTTGTTCCAAAGTTTCTTTGTTTTCTTTTTACAATTTGTTTTTGTTTTCCCTTAGAACCTTTAATACAGTATGTTTTATACAATTTCTAACGTTTTAACATGATTATTTTTATCATGTTATATAAAATTTTAGACGTTTTAACTTGATTATTTTTATGGGCGAAACCGGGTCATAAAGATATTAAGAGGTTAACACCCTAGTCGCAATGCGTGGATTTCACCAACTAATTTTATATATAAACAAGTTTTCCTTATTAATTATCTATCTTAATTATTATTTTCTTAAATTTTACGCTAGATATGATATTTCAAATGAAGCATAAAACATAAAAAGATTACATTTCATGGCACAAACATTGTCGTATAAATAAACACACAGGTAATTCAGACATTCATCTAAGGGGTGTTTAGCAACCTCTTAATCAACCTTTTAATGTTCAAATGTTTGAATGGTTTAACATTTAATAGACCAGATTGTTTATTTCACGAGCAAATGTTTGAATGGTTCAAACATTTGTCTCTGAATGGTTAAAAATTATACTAATGCTGAATGGTTAAGAGGTATAATAGTGAATGATTAAGACCTCTTATCTAAATTGGTCAGACATTTACATTTAAATAGTTAGACAATATACTAACTTTTAATCATTCAGAAACTACAAAACAACCTCTAACTTGAATTTGATTATACACTACAATTAATTTATGGGTCTTTATATATAGACACCCACTCATATAAATCGACACCCCTTATACGTCGCGTATGGGTTTATACGCAACGTATAGGGTCGAATACACTAAAAACGAGAAAAAATTCAGGGGGTTGTCAGAGAGCTATACGCCCCATATAGCCCTATACGACCCCCCCATATGACACATATAGGGCTATACGACGTGTATAACGAATTTCGACACTGACTATGAGGAAAAAATCAGGGGGTTGTCAGAGGGCTATACTATACATATAGCGCTATACGACACATATAGCCGTATACGACCCCCTCTATACGACGCGTATGAGGCTATACGACACGTATAGAAATTTTCGAATGTTAATTTAAACAAGATGTTTATTGAACCAAACCCTTAATTTATACCATTACATATGCGACTTTAACTTAACTTAAAGAGGTACTTTTGCCGATGTTTATGACATATTTAGAAAGAGACTATTTTATAACATGTGTGAAATATGTGATTCTGTAGAAAAAATATCTTTGATTTTCAAAAATAATATTTTCTTTAGAAAGAAAAAAACGCAGACATGTATGGCCATAAACGAAACAGTCTCAAGATTATTTCTTTCATTATTCATGCCTTCAAGTTTCCATTTCCATTTCCATTATTTTCTTCTCTTTTCCTTCACGCACAAACAAAACCATTTTGATCATCATTCTTCACTAAATCAATCAATATACTAACGCAACTGATTACCAACACTTCATAATCTTTAATCGATTCAACTCCGATTTCTGTATCCAAAGCCTCTTCAATCAGGTAATTTTTGGTGGGTTTTCTTTAGATTATCTTTAGTTTTATTGTAAGTTGGATCGTGATGTTCAGAACCCTACTCCCAAATGCTGTTTGATTGTTTGTTTTCAAATGGGGTTTAACGATTTACTGGAGAAAATGAGAAATCTTGAATTTGAATTTTATTGTTGTACTGTATGGTGGATGTATCGTAGAAGATGATTCATGTTTACCAAGGTTAAAAGGGGTTTTCTGTAATCGTGATTTGAGTGTATGTATTTTGGGTTAAATTAGGTTTAATTAGCGTACTGTATGTGATTTGAGTACATGAGGTTTGTGATTAATTAGGGAGTTGAGATTTATATTGATTTGGGTTTAAGGGGAAGTTGAGGTTATCATGCAAATGATATTCAGTTTGCCACAAGAACAATGCTTAAATTTTGTAATTGAAAAAGAAATTCTTGTTAATTATGCCTTTATGTTTGATGTAATTTTAAGAACCAGTTTCAGGGTTTAAGATTATATCCTCGAAGGCTCTTAGCCCCTTGATCTTGTTGTTTTTCTAACTGTGAGAATCTGTTACCAGAAAACTCATGAAATACACCAGATCAGGTAAAATGCAGCTTGCGTGGGCAGGGGGTCTTTAAGGGAGTTAAAGGCGTAATTAATCTTGTTGTTTGATATGGCCAAATTACTATGTTGATTCTGTAAACCAAGATTAAATGACATAATAAAGCTTTTGACTTTTTATGTTCTTGTTCTTATAGACAGAAGTGGAGGACTAAGGTGATTGAATTCAATATTGTTATTGGTTTCTGCTTGCATCTTTGAACTGTAATGGTTGCCATGGGCTCTTCTGAAGCAATTCTGCAAGTGATAAGTGGGGCTGCACCTTTTATAAAGTCTGACTCGACATATTCTATTGGATCGGTCATAAAATACAAAAAGAAAAGCGGCTCAAATGTCAGCCGGTTGTTCAAGTGCTCAAGTATCTATCACCAGTTTCCTACAATTCCTACAATTCAATTTGGAAATTTAAAAAATAAACGATTTGAAAGTTTCACTTGTAACTGCCAAAATGCTGAAAGTGTTAGTGGATTTACTACTGAAAATGAGAACGGTACAATGTTTGTGGATAATGCTAAAGAGTTTAAAACATTTCGAGGAACGAGTAATTCCCCAAATCTCTTGGGTTCAGAGGAGGTTCTTAAGTTCAAGAAAGACAATGAGAGTTCGTTATCTGATATGATTGAGAAAGAAGCGTGGGATTTACTGCGAGAATCCATAGTGACCTACTGTGGTAGTCCTATTGGAACAATAGCTGCAAACGACCCAACAAGCTCCAGTGTTCTTAACTATGATCAAGTTTTCATTCGTGACTTCATACCTTCTGGTATAGCTTTCTTATTAAAAGAAGAGTATGATATTGTCCGAAATTTCATCCTTCATACACTTCAATTGCAGGTAGTTAATTGTTCATCTTCCATTTTCCATCTTTTATTTAATTTTCTAATTAGAATGCACAGATAATGCTACAACTTTAGCTTTAGATCATCAAGAATGGGGCCCAAATGGGTTGATTTGGGTTGTGTCGTATCTCAAAATGTATAAGATCAGAATAATTAGCTTAAAATGGGAACCGGTTAATGATTGAACGGGTTGAAAGCCACCCGTAGTCTATATATAGTTCAGACAACCTCCTAAATCGTTTGCGCAAAGATTTAAGTTAGTTTTGTAATAATATTGGGTTTTATCATAACTAGCACATTTATAATTTCTAAACCAAAAAAAATAATGGTCCCAAATGACCTACTCCATTTTGGTCTGCACAAAAAAGTTTCATGTTTTGACCCATAACCCATTTCATTTTCCCACTATTACCTTTGTGAATCTTCCTTGTATTCTGAATTTCAAAATATTAGTGTTTTGCTAGATTATACTATGTGCTGAAAAAAATGAGAAGTAATGATTATAGTTCAACTTTTTTTGTTTTGTTTTGTAGAGCTGGGAGAAAACCATGGATTGTCATAGTCCTGGTCAAGGATTAATGCCTGCAAGTTTCAAGGTTCGTACGGTACCACTTGAGGGTGATGACACTGCAACCGAGGAAGTATTAGACCCTGATTTTGGAGAGGCTGCAATTGGCCGTGTTGCCCCTGTTGATTCTGGTAATTATTAGGAGGTGTTTGACTTGCTTTTTAAAATTGATTATATGATCTTGAATAATCAGTTCAAAACACAAATCTTTGTTCATATGTTTTTTTTTTGGTTTTTTTATTTATTTTTATTTTTTTCAGGATTATGGTGGATTATATTGTTACGTGCATATGGAAAGTGTTCTGGAGATATGTCACTGGTGGAGAGAATTGATGTTCAAACTGGAATCAAAATGATTCTAAAGTTATGTCTTGCTGATGGTTTTGATATGTTTCCTACTTTGCTGGTGGCTGATGGTCCGTGCATGATTGATCGTCGTATGGGAATTCATGGTCACCCTCTTGAAATTCAGGTAATAAAGATTGTTAGTGTTTGTCTTTGACACCTTTTTTCAGAATATTTGTTCGAAAATTTGTCAAATATCTGGAACATCCTTCAACAAAGGCAAAACAAACGAATCTCTACTTATAAAAGGACCAATTTGGCGTGTGTTTTATTTCAAACGGATTATAAAATTTTAGCTAGAGAGGGAACAGGTCAAACAGGTTAATAGTCGACCAACGTCAAGTTTAATGCATGCAACCATCAGATTCTTTTTTATTCAAAAGGTGATTATTGTTATTGTAACATTGATTATGTAATAATAATTATCCCATTAGTTATTTGTTACAAGGAAGTGTTTGTGGGTCGACTTAACGTGCCTGTTTCAATCTATTATAAAATGGCCCGTTTGACCCTACATCTTGTCACCTCTAAGAAAAAAAACCCAATTCAACTACAGATAAATATTGGTGCACCATGTTGATCATTTTAAGGGTGATTACTATCTTGTGATTGGTATGACATAACCCATGTTTCAGGCCCTATTTTATTCTGCATTAATGTGTGCACGCGAGATGCTTGCACCGGAGGATGGATCAGCAGACCTAATAAGAGCCTTAAACAATCGTCTTGTTGCATTATCATTCCACATAAGAGAATACTATTGGATAGATTTGAAAAAACTTAATGAAATCTACCGTTACAAGACTGAAGAGTACTCTTATGATGCTGTCAATAAATTTAACATTTACCCTGATCAAATCCCTCCATGGCTAGTAGAATGGATGCCAAATAAAGGAGGTTACCTTATTGGAAACCTACAACCAGCGCATATGGACTTTCGGTTCTTCTCGTTAGGAAACTTTTGGTCAGTAGTCAGCAGCTTAGTCACCGTTGACCAGTCAAATGCAATCTTGGATCTTATTGAAGCTAAATGGGCTGAGCTAGTGGCTGATATGCCTTTCAAGATTTGTTATCCTGCTCTTGAAGGTCAAGAATGGCAGATTATTACCGGCAGTGATCCTAAAAACACGTGATAATTTTTTCTTAATATTAATTTTCTATTTTAATTTAATATAAAAACCGTTGATTTCTCTATAATTTAGTATCTTTTGTGGGATTTTGCAGGCCTTGGTCATACCACAATGGAGGTTCCTGGCCCACTTTGCTTTGGCAGGTACATATCTAGTCTTTTGAGTTCGAATTAACCATACGTGATCTTTAATTTCATTACCGAATTTGTGAGCAAATGAAAATTCTTGATTAGTATCCTGCAATTAGTTATAAGGATGTATTTGGAAGTTTTGTTTTGATAGTGATTATGTGATACTGAATAATTAGAGTAAGATGGTCAACTGTAGTAGATGTGCTACAGAAAAAATGTTAGATATATGTTGACAATTCAAGAAATTAGTAGATGAAGTTATCAAAAAAGACACTTTTGTTGTGAAATGAGAGTAATTGCCTTTGAAATTAGGTTAAACTAGAATTAAGCTCCCCGCGTTGCGGCGGAGGCGTAAAACCGTGCCAAATAACATCAATGTCACACCATCGTTAACGACCACCACCACTGAAGTTCCGGTAGTTGATACAGAGAATTTAGACCAAAACGTAAAACATAGAATTATATAACTAAGACGATCTAAGATTCTTGTGTTGTGACGAACTCTTCAAATGGAAAAATTAAACATAAAAATGTTGAGCCACGCCCACACATTGTGTTGTGTTAGCTTACCAAATTTAGAACGAAACGTAAAAAATATTAAATCACACATGCATGTTACGTCGTGTTAACTTGCAAAACTTAAAACGAAACGTAAAATGATGATTTACGAAATATGAAAGTATATGGGAACAAAGTTGAAAATATAAATGTTGTGAGATTAAATTGCAATATATGGAAAGTTTGGGTTAAAAGTAAACAAAATCAAATTAGAGAAGTTAAATTGTAAAAAATGAAAAACTTTGTGTTAAAAGTGAAAAATAAATTTTTTTAAACTAATTATTGACCCTTGAATAATTAGATAATCAAAAGCAAAAGTTGTTTATGAACACATTAAAAACAGTTACCAAAACACAAATCCAACCAGCCCCCATACTGCATTATCTGAGAATTTTGAATATGGAAAACTGTTGGTTTGACTCGAAAGTCAAAGCATACCTCCAACAATTGATGAACTTGGTGTGCAATTTTCTATTTACAGCTTACAGTGGCATGCATCAAGATGGACAGACCAGAGATCGCAGCAAGAACTGTCAAGATAGCCGAGGGGCGTTTGGCTCAAGACAAGTGGCCTGAATACTATGACACCAAAAGGGCGCGGTTCATAGGGAAACAATCACGCTTATTTCAGACATGGACAATTGCAGGGTATCTTGTATCGAAACTGCTCCTTGCAAACCGGAAAAAGCCAAGATTTTGATGACAGATGAGGATTCTGAGCTTGCTACTGCCTTTTCTTGCATGATCACTTCTAATCCGCGAAAGAAACGGGGTCCCAAGAATTCCCAGAAGTCATACATCGTATGAAAATGAAAAGGTTCACTGGTTATCACATCAACATTCTATAAACCATATATATTTTTAACAATCCTGTTCTTGAAGATTTATAGCATCGACCCACCAGTAGTTTTTTTATGGTGGATAAGTCGATTTGGCTTTTATATATAGATTATACAGTTAAGGAGTGAGGCTTTGTGCCACACGATTAGTTGATTTCGTTCATTTTCAACCCTCTCAAGACATGTATTTATGTACTTTGCTCTTGTACATCATGAAAGAGGTGAAACCAAAACCACCAACTGGTTTTCTAGGTTCTCTCATCTTACTTTAACTTGGTTGTATTAATTCGCAATTTAGTAAAGAACACTCCCTTTGAAATTGCTTATGGTAGAACAATCACCAAGGAGCAGTTAAGAACACTCCTTTGGAGGATGCTTCAATATTCAAACTAAGACTTCCAGGATTGACAACAAGCATGTGCTCTTTATGAGTCAAGAATCATTGGTTGAAATTTTAACTACGATGAGCCAATGAATAATTCACATCATGCAACTTGACAATTGACATAATAAAGATGAAATCCAATGGTGTCCAAGAAATCACAATACAACAGTTATGTTTTGCATTTATTTAAGAGCAAAATACTGAATGTTAACAGTCATTGGATAGTTTAAGATTTACAGTCACAATACCAAATTCAAAAGAAAAAAAACATTTAGTACACAGTGATTAAGCAGTAGAAGATGCTCCTTCAGCCGGCCAAAACTCGGTTTTCTTCCCAGTCTTGGAAACTGTCTGCAGAACGGCATCGGCTGTACATTACCCTTCACAGTCACCTTTTGTTGTTCCAGATCAATGTCAAAAGTTTCCACCCCTGAAAAGTAAACAAAAATTAAAAAAAATTAAAACACAAATGACGAGCTTATATCAACTTTTAAGTTGGAAATCTCAAAAATTGTTTCCCATGAAGAACATTCTCTCTATTTTGTGAACATTTTATTGGGTAAGACTTGGTTCTCCAAGGTGTTTAGGTCACGAAAGCCGCGGCACACGATGAGAGCTACACGTCTAGGTACAACCAAACAAGTCATATGTACAACTAAACGTTGTATCATTCTCATCTCTTTCAGGTATCATCCTTTTAATCAAGTAAACCATTCATAATCACTTCAATTTTCTGTTCCATACATATCAACCTCTTACAGAGTTATAGACCCTAGTTTTGACTATAATGTACATGAAGTCTCGCCTCAAAGCCTTGAGGCGTTTTTCAATATTTAGAACCTTTGTCACCACCCCAACACAGCCACCTCGATCCGTAGGCTGTGGGCTTTTTACAAAACCACGAGATTAAAAAAAAGATGAATAACTAACCTTCCATTTTGCCAAGAACCCTCTTCACCGCCCCAACACAGCCACCACATGACATGCCAACCTTTAGAATGACGGTCTGCATTGCCATAAAAATATAAACAAGTACTTCATCTCTAGAATAGTCAACTACTTATCATTCTGTGGGAAATTTGATTTAAAGTGGAGTCATATACGTTCTACAGAACGGCTAAACTCTCATATAACAATACTATTAAAGATCAATTTTAGTAATTTACAACCAGAAAATCTCTAACCAAATAGCAAAAAGATGACTCCTTCAAAATGAACCATTAATTATTATTTAACCAGTGATGGAAATTGAACCTTAATCCACTAGAATTAAGCCCAAAGTTTTGGTTATAGCATACATCAAACTGAAGATTAGTTTGTAAATTGGGATTTCATCTCGAACCCAACTCAGAACCATCAATCCATTTTTGAATGATTCATTTTAAGCAGAGAACCACAATAAGCACTCAATACGATTTTGCATCACATCTAAAGATTCATGTAAATGGTACTCTAAAGTTGGTGACTTGGTTCTATGTTGAATTTTCCTTTATAAATAGTATCACAACTCAAAAAGCTTCAACAAGCAACACAAATCAAGATCCAGAATAAGCCCATGAATGTTTATCTTCTTCAAAACCCAACAACACAATTACTCACAGAAAGAAATTTTACCTAAACTTATATAATACTACTGATTAATCGGGATTCAAATCGATCGAAAAAATAAGTGTTCGTGATGGTAACAGAAACCCTCAATCCGGATCATAATCACCCGATCCAACAATTGAATTTGGTAAAATCAAATGAAATAATAACATAAACATATCAAATAAACATGTAACCCTAATTTGATTGCGAACAAAATTGAGAAGACGAAGGGATATTATCTACCTGAGACATTGTTGTAGGAGTTTGAAATTGGTGATATGATTTAGAAAAGATAATAATTTGATTGATGCAGTGGGTATGGACAAAATGAACGATTGCGGGTGATGTTTAAATAGGGGTTAACGATAAAGAAAGTGAAAGGGAGAAATTGGTTTTGATTACCGGTTGATTCGGCTGGTGAATTTGGTGACGCTGATTGGTTGTCGGCGATACGACATAACGTTCTATTAACGTTGACTTTTTATTTTTCTAGACGTCTTTTTAACAAAGGTTAGGCTATTCAATGTCGGGGGCATGAAGTGGGGTGGGCCCCACGTGGCTGTCCATCCAGGTTGCAAACACCGCAACAAGGTGGGCGCGATGGGGTGACGTGAGGGGCATCACAAGTGAAATGTAAATGTTGGGATATGTGCATAGACTAATAGAGCTCATCACAATATACGTGAATAGAACCCTTAATAAAAACCCTTCATAACACTCAGTTTGATGTTTGTTTTTATCACACCATTTTTAAATCTTACAAGTAGCTATAATATGAGTAGAATTATATTGTATGCATTTGTTTGTTTTGTTTATTTACAATCATGATCATGATTGTTGATGAAGTTGTGCTAGGAGGCTCTTTGGAGTTGGGTCCAAGTGTTTAAGTACTATTCTTAAGGTACGGTGTTATTCCAAAGCAGTAGTATCATTTAGTTGGTTTTATCTAAGTATCCGTCTTAAGTATAGATGGTTAGCATGTGTAGTAAAACTTTACTTCTACAAAAACACAACTATAAATTTGACACTTTTGATGTTTTATCCATTTTGATATGTTAATAGGTTGTTGCTTTTAACTCTTAATTGTAAAACTTTTATTTTTTTAAAAGCTAATATCCACATTACACTTTTCCTTTTTCACAAGTGGTTGATTAGGGTTTGCAGCATATTAAGATGACTAGATATTTCCCCTCGCGCGTTGCGCGTGAATTTCCGTTATGATCCCAAATATCAAAACGTGGATGCCAAACACGCTGCAACGACTATTGTTACAATGACTTTCATCTCAACGTAAAACTCTCGGACATCTAGAAAAGCAAAAAACATGCAGCCACGACTTTTACTGCGCTTAAAGCGTACACCGTCGTAAAAACGACATAATCATCCAAAACATATAAAAGAAAAACAAAACAAACCACAAAATATAAAAAAACAGATGTTACGCAATAAAACCCTAAAATACCCAATTTGTTTTTGAACTGGGAAAAAAAAGAATTGAAAAAAAAATTATTTCTTACAAGATTCCAACCTTAACCAAAGGTTTGAGAAACATCTTCCTAACCACCAGAGCAAAGGAATCTTTGGTTAAAATACATCCAAAATAATAGTATTTAAATCTATTTTCAAGTTTGACATTTCATAAAAAATAACCAATGATCAGCTGACACTATTTCTCACTTCACTTTTAAAGTATCGTAATATGGTAGGTTACAATTATTAATTACTTCACTTATGTGACTTTCATATCTTTATGAGATTATAAACATAAACTCCACATATGTTGCTCATACAATGATTATAGTAAACGTAATAGTGGAATACGAAAGGAAGACAACCACCTAAACATATCAAATGCGTTAAAATAACGCTTTTATTTTCTTTTATTTTATTACGAAAATACATGTAATGCTTACAACGTAAGATGGACTAGAACACCTCACCAGTAACCATCTTTGACGTCCTGATCCGACGACCGAACCGGGAAACAACACAATCAGTACCAAATATACCTGACGTAGAGTACTTTGGTATATTACCCATTACAGGCATACTTGCACTAACCAATATATTATTCACATAATTTCTCCTATAAGTTTGCCCTAACACCCCATCCACTACATCACTTAAACTATAAAACTTAAACCTCAAGTCCAAATGTGCAAAACAATCATCAGCCATAATATTATAACCATGAACCCTCGATTCATCCGCCCCGATAGGGACCACGATGGCTGTAATCCGGAAACTATTCTTCACTTCAACGGCAATGCTGTTAGTTGGGCTTGTTCGAGTGATCATTAGGGATGAATTACGATAAGTCCAGTCTTTCCCATCAAGGGAAAGAGGTGTATCGTCGTAGGATATGTAGAGATGCTCTTCGTTATCATCCCATATTGATGTTTTCCTCGCCCCTACTAGGAGTTTGTGATCGTCGAATAGTATACCGATGGATTGCACCCACGTGAAGTCGCGAGTGAGTTTAGGGTTTCGTTTTCCGATGAAGTGACCGTTGATGTGAAGGTTGTGGTCGGATAGTAGGCAGAAATCTTGGTCTTTATGGCCATGAAAGTAGAATGTGACACCATCTCCACCTACAAATCGAGGGTCTTGACACAAAGCTCCAGGGTTGTTGCAACTTCAAGTGTTTGATAAAAGTAATAAGAAGTCATTTTTATTGTGAAATATAGATTTTTAATCATATTTACGCAATACTTATTTATAAAATTCTCACCACTATGAACCAATCTAAATATGCAATTTAAACCATGTTTATTTGAATTGGTGATCAAGCTCACTAGTAAAACCTGTCTTTAGTTTTTCTTTTTCTCTTCAAAATCTCATTTTATGATTAATTTAATACAATAGTTTGTATTATTTATTTAAGTCATCAATGGTACAAGTATATTAAAACATTTTCAGATTTTTTTTATTTAATTAGATATATATAGGGTTTAAAGTTTTAAAATATGTATGACGTCAGCAAGGTTATAAATCTGCTCTGACTAATGAACTTGTAAGATAACTAATTTACATTCCGGTTTGTTATGAAAACATTGGTTATTTATGGAGTTTGAAAAGAAGCAAACGATATGTAGTAATTGAAATTGTTAGATCAACCGAAAACCACTTGCCACAAATAGGCTTGCAGGAAACACAATCCACATAACAGTTTTTTGAGCAGCCGGACGGACAACGGTGCCACTGACCGAGGCAACTTGGGAACAAAGGAGAACGGCATCTCACTTGCTTAGGTTCAGCAGGTGGCGGAGGTGGTGTTAGGGGCGCGAAAAAAGGTTGTTGCGCAGTGACCTGAGATTCAATAACACAAGAGATAATAAAAAATGAAAGCAATAATAGCAATAAACTTGTGGTTTTCATCGCCAAAACAATGGGGATGAACAGGTGATTCTTGTTAATTTGCAATGATGGATGGTGCATTTGGTTTATGGTTTCATGAGACTTTTATATGGAAAAAATAATTAGTTAAAGGTGATATAATGGCTTATTTTCATGTATTTGATACCATAAAGGACATGAAAAAAGAACATTAAGGTTTGTCAAGATTCTAGATCACATGCAAATCACCAGAGATGATACTTTCATGTGTTAGTGTTTTTGTAATAGACACTTTAATAATCAAGTTCTAAAAGCAAATAACATTTTGGGAACCAAAGAAAGCAACATCACTTTTGTATAGTTATGGTTACTTTTGCTCTTGAACTATAATCAATTTTCAACTTTTTCCTTTGCATAATAAACTAACAAACACTCTATCTATTTGTTTTAGATAATTATTGAATCTTTAATAATCTATAATCAATCAATCAATCAGCCAAAATAAAATTATGTTGTAACTATAGTTTTTATGTAACATACTCATTTTCTAAAATTGATGGATTTTAAAACTTTCCTTTATCAAACAACTTCCTAGTCAGTCTTATCAAGTTATCAATCGTAAAAATGTTAAAATAAATCGTGAAGTTGAGTGCTTCTTGTCACTCGTCGCAATAAGTAATCAGAAAAATATTGTAAAAGTTTACTTCTATCATCCCATAATACCATCCTTAATACATTCACCACACCACAACACGCCACAATTCTAACAACACATTACACACCACAATTCCCAACACACAACACCCCATAATGATTGTTGACCTAGCGTTAGGGTAATACAAAAATCTAAATGACCTAGGTAACTAGGTTAATCGAGCCCCACCCCTTGTGGTGTGGTGGTACTAACCTTGGATTCTAAACAAGAGGTTGGAGGTTCGAACCCCACTAACAACTAACTTAGTGACTTGTTAAAAAAAACTAGGTTAATCATGTATCTTATCCACAATGAGTACGTTTTGTTTAACTAGTTATACTAATCCTAATTAATCAACTAACTTAACTAAGGTGGATATACTGAGAGTTGGTTGGTTTGAAATAATCTAATACTAATCTAAAACAAAATTAACTAGAAAAACAATTAAGCACGTACTACGAGATAAGAAATAAGTGATCACATCCGGATTTTAGAATTTTTAGCACTATGTATAACCTAATTTATTTATCTAGTTGAAAAAGCCACATAGACATAACTTAATCAAGGGTTATAAAGTTACATAGCATAACTTTAATAATACTTGTAAAGAAGAATAATCACAAGTTAAATGAATCTATCATGGTGACCTAACAATACAAAAAACTAAATAGGAACACATGCTAGGATGTTATTTGAATAAAAATTAATTTGTATAATATGAGATCTGAAAAACAACCAATCGAGAATGATGAACATACCAAATGTAACATCTCGTATTTTTTTTAACTAAAAGTTAACTTCGTTTATTTTTAAAAGGGTTATTATTGTCAATTATGGAACCCATATGTTAGTTATGCTTATTCTTTGTAGTTGTCATTAAATTTTAATTTATAAAAGTTAAAAATAAAGACATTAAATAACATCAATTATAATAATAATAATAGTAATAATAATAATAATAAATAAATAAATAAATAAATAAATAAATTGTTGTAGTAGCAATAATATTAATTTATAAAATTACTAGTCTTTGTATTGTTTTAAAACTTAATGGAATTAAGTTAGAACATAAAATGTTAAACAACAAACCATGGGGACCAAAGGTGTAATTAATCAAACCCAAACCCCACCCCCTTTTCTTGCCTGTATTTCCGGCCAAACCCACGGCCAACTCCGGCCAAACTCCGGCGACATCCCAAACGCGCATATAAAAACTGAAAATCAAACCAAAACCATTCCCAAACGCTTCGTGAAGATGATTCGAATCATTTGCTACCCTTAGTTGGGGTTTAGCGACGGTTACAAGGGCGTTCGAGCTCGAGTAACCGTCGATCATCAAACGTAAACTGTTCGGTAATTAAACTCAAATAATAACCAAATTAAATGAACCTTAATCGAACGTTTAACTAGTTCTAAGCTGGTAACAACCTTAATTTCACCTGAAAGCCACACAAACACTCGGTTTGATTATCTCTTTCTTCGCGAACCTGCAACTCGAAAAAAGACTACTTTCCGAGCATTATTGACTTTAATTGATTAAGGGCTTTGCATCAAGAACTACATCCGAAACTATCCTCAAGTTTAATTTGATTTTCGTCATCATTTACATATCAAACGAATCAAGGGTTGGGTCGCGACCTGTTCTACAATCTAAGGTCGACCATTTCAACTTGAGCACGTAAGTATCATACATCAATACATTCGTCTTTTCATAAGGATCAAAAGCCCTAACTTTTCGATTGATTACAATGTTCGTATGGGGTTCAATTTGATTGAATATGTTTCTAGGGTTCATGTGAAATTTGGGGGTTTGTTTGGGTTTGTATTTAATAATTAAAACATGAATCCTAACGCGGCTGAGAGCCTTGGTCTACCGGTTCCTTGCACACATATCATCTTAGAGGTCCCGGGTTCGACCCCGGCGACCTTCAATTTTTAAAAAAAAAAGGTTATTTTGTGGTTTTAAAAATATATAAAAATTTCTAAAAATTATAAAAATCACTTTATAAACTTTGTGTACTCTAAAACCATTAAATTATTTTCTGCAAGTTATTTATAAAAAAATACCCTTACATTTTATTTACTATTTTTAAACTAATGATTTTTTTATAGATTTAGATGGTAACCACTAGTTTAATTGTTACAATTTATTAGTCCAAACATTACCTTTAAACTATTGTTTAAATCGTGTTTATATTATTTAGTTATAAAACTTTATTTAAACTTTATATATAAATTTTATAAATTATTATAAATGTTTTTCTTATTTCATATCTTTACATAAAATATAAATAAAGTTGTTTTTCAAGAAAATATAATTGGTTCTTAATTGTTAAATATAACTATAAGACAAAGCCCCAAATACCAAGTTGAAACCCTAGTTCATATTAACTCGTTAATCTTATTATTCACCTAAATCTTGTAATATTATATATCTAGGTGCCTTGTGACGTTTTATCTTGGAACGGCATATATTATTCTTATTGATCTTCATTATATACTTATTTTAACATGTGAGTTTTCCTTGCCCCTTTTTCATATTTTCACACTAATTTGGGGTGAAACATGATAGCTTATACATGATACACTTATACACATTTGAGACTTGTAAATCACGTGCAATTCAACTTATTATTTTGTCATGGTTATTTGTGCATTGTAAGTGATTATATGAGATACATAGTTTGTTTACAATCATTAACTATTGCTAGCCTGGCGACGTCTTAGATCTTTGGGCCTGACAAGCCTATTTGGTGCTAAAGCCGAGGTATTGCCGGCTCCTGATGACGTATGCTTGTTCGTCATGGGAACCAAATACACTTAGCCAATCTTTTATACTTGTAATCAAGTCGAGGTATGGTTGTAACGATATGTGTTCTATAACCTTACTTGCTTATGACCTATGACATGAATTGCTACTTGTAACCTTTTTCATATTATGTATGAAAACCTTGGAAAACTCACCAACTATTTTAGTTGACTCTTATTTTTTTATCATGTTTCAGGTCAACCTCAAGTTTAAAGTGATCCTTTTGAAGCATGCAATAATCTAGGACTTGGACCTAGTTAATGAAATAAAAGGTTTACATTATGTTATGTTATGTTTGAACTTATTACTTGTTTGAGACTTATGATTGTATTTCATTTCAAGACTTATGATAATAATATTTACATTTTAATATAGCGTTATGTGGCTGTGAACAATCTTAACCCTCACATCTCGACGTTTCCGCCGTCAAGGTTGGGGTGTGACACCAAATGACTGATGATCACCAATAGATTCAACAAAGACATATTTTCTTGATAACAAAAAAAACACAAAACCTAGTACATGAGCACAGTCAAGTAATTCACTAGTAAATAACACTTAACACCGTTTAACTTTTAGCAAGGATAATAAATCAAAATGAAAACATATAGTTTAACTCTAACTAAAATTTACAATTGAATTCTTATTTAACTTCACCATTTTATCTGGTTATCGAAATCCAGTAAAGATTATATCAACTAAACTAATTCTAAGTAAAAAATCTAAGAACTTTACTCATGCTAATCCAAGAAAATAATCAAATCAAAACCCTAAAATAGTCTTTACCCACTTTACTAAAGACGCATCACATAAAAGTTGTATCCTAATGTTAATGAAAATAAGTATTATACGGTTACATCGCTCTATAATCTGTCACATTTAGAGTAAAGATTAATCATGAAAGTGTCTAATTTTGCAAATAGGGTGTATATAAGAGTAGCGTACAAAGGAACATGTTTATAACAAAAAAGACGAAATCAAAACTATACATACCTCATATCTCAACATGATTTAAAAGTTCAAGGACCAAAATCAAATGATTGAGGCAACCAAAAGAAAGCAACAAGCTTGAAAATGATATAACCCTAATTATATATAACTTATAGGTATGAGCAACGAGGATTATCACATCACGGATGAATCTAGGGCTTTGAATCAGTATAATTGGTAATGATTTGCAAACTAAGGAAACTGTAGATAAACCAGTTTAGATCTCTATATCCACGTATAAGAAAAATGAGGGCATGTTAGGCGGAAACTTACAATGCTAGAAGAGCTAGGAAGAGGACACATGCCCAATATTATTTTTTATTAATTATAAGAATTAAGATTAAGAAGGATGTGGTTTTATTTTTTTAAGGCCCCAAACCCTAACCTTACCCAACCTAATTACAAAACCGACATTGTTTACACCATATGCTCATAACTTGACCTAAACTTAGCCACTTACGCGAACACAACAACTTAGTACACACCACCATGGTACCATTAAGCTAAATGCCATAGAAATTTAGTTTGAAATTCAAAACGTATCAATTTCAATGGTATTTAATTAATCAGGGGTGATCATTTACGACACAACCTGAAACATGATATGAACCCAACACACATAAAAGACATGTTTTGGGTTGGTATATTTAACTCGTTTATAAAAACATGCGGTGTTAGTTAAACAAGTAAGTGTGCCAACCTATTTAATGAAATAAGTTGAACTATTAAGCCATTTATGACACATTTAACCCATTTTTTAGAACCTGTCTACCCGATTAACATGTTTACAATTTGATTTTTACCCATCAACCCACTAACCCATTTGACATTCTCCCGATTTACACAGGGTCCGTGGAAGGGCCGAATTGCTTCGTGATATCGTCTTCCATGACTTGGATCCGCGGGACCATAAGGTCACAAAACCGTAACCTTAGCGCGCCAACACCGATCACGATAAACAAACAAGTTAAAAAGGTCATGTTTCGGCTACACGAAAACAACAAACCTTCGAATCACCCATTTCTTCATCCCGTTACAACCCTCATTCACCCATTTCTTCATCCCGTTACAACCCTCATTCACCCATCTCCACTACACACACCTTCAAATCACCCATTTCTTCCTCATCAAGTTTCAACAATCTCCCCTAAAACCCTAATTCAAATCGTTAATCTCATCAATCTTCCACTCAATCATACAACAATCTAAACGATGTCGAAGGAATTCAACGTCCCACCGGTGATCTTCCCCTCCGGCGGAAACCCTAGCTCCGGCCCCCAACGCCGCCTCCCGACGGCCCCTTTTCAGCCACCGAGATCCTCAAACGCCGCCATCCCCTTCATGTCCTTCGACATCGGCTCATCTCCGGCCTCCACCTCTCAATTCGGCGCCATCGGCTCCGGCGCCGGCGCTGGCAGCGCGAACTTCGACGACGAACTGCCGCTTCTTGAAGAATTAGGTATCAACACGAAGCAAATCTGGAACAAAACTGTGTCGATTTTGAATCCGTTTAGGGTTAAAGCGGATCTACACGAAGATGCGGATCTATCGGGTCCGTTTTTGTTTCTTATGGCGTTTGGGTTGTTTCAATTGCTCGCTGGAAAGTTGCATTTTGGGATTATTTTGGGGTGGTGACTGTTGCATCGTTGTTTTTGTATGTGGTGTTTAATATGTTGGCAGGGAGGAATGGGAACCTTGATTTGTATCGGTGTTTGAGTTTGATCGGTTACTGTATGTTGCCGATTGTGATGTTATCGGCAGTGGCGTTGTTTGTGCCTCAAGGTGGGCTGGTGATCTTTGTGATTATGGGGGTTTTTGTCGTGTGGTCTACTCGGGTCTGCACGAGGCTGTTGGTGGAGCTGGCGTCCTGTGGCGATGAGCATCGTGGCCTTATTGCGTACGCGTGTTTCTTGATCTACATGCTTTTTTCGTTACTAGTTGTGTTTTGATATGATTTTGGTGATTGCTTGTTTAGCTGCTGATGTTCTCTAGGTAACATTTGGGTTCATATAGTAATCGTTTTATCTTTGATATTTGAGATTGAAAAGTATGTTAAGATGAGCAGGAGATTTTGTTAACTAGTTGATGTTAAATTTAGGTTTTTTCATGAATAAATGGAAGAGTTGGATATTAGGTTTGATCATATATCCTGTCTTTTTATCTAATCTTGATCTTTTTGTGAGGGGGTTGCCATATTTCTTCTAGCCCATGTAAGCACATTGATACATCTGTGTATGCACAAAGTTATAAATTGATATCTTTATTGTAGTTTAATAAGTTATAAGTTATTACGATCTTGAGGTATTGATTGACGTCTAGCATACAGTGATGCTAAGCTATGCTGGATCATCTGCCATTGCTTAAGCCTAACCCTAACATGGGCGTGTAATGAAGTTAATCTGAGATCCTTATACACCAGTAATCGAAGTGTGAACCTAGGCTGACACAAGATGGGTCAAAGCCTACGCCAACATAACAATGCAGAGGTGGGATAAAAAACAAAGAGACGCAGGGAAGATGGCGTATCAGGTTGATCGAGGAACAAACCCCAAAGTGGGCTGGAAATGCAAAGTTGAGATCTATTGCGACATGAATCAGCAACAAGTATCTCAGTAGAATTGTTTTTCCAAGATTTGAAGAATCCGAATGCTGTGATGATTGTTGAAATGAAAACAAAATTTAAATGATTTTAGAAACTTTGGGTTAGTGGAGACTTTTGAATGGTTACAGTGTGTAAACATTCAACAATAATGTCTGACCTGAAGGTTTGCATTGACAAAATTATAGAGTGGATGTCCACATTAAGGATGGGACTCTTTCGACTACCCTGTCGAGTGAAGTATAAAATAGTTAGAAAAGTAATAATGCCGATGGAGTCGTTAAAGACAATTACTGATTTTGATACTCTATCGAAGGAACAATATGAAATTAAATCTGATGCTTTTGAGACTTGTGATGGAATGAATTTTAGGTTGAAATGCTTGTAGAGTTATATGATGTTCCTTTTTCAGGATCTATGTGGTTATTTGCAAATGATTTGAAACCTTTGCCATAGTTGATTTCAAAGAGCATTCCTTATAATGTAATTCTATAGAGACGTGACAATGGAATGATTTAAAGAGGGGGTTTTTGAAAGGTAAGGCTAGCAAACGATGAAGTTTTAAATGTGACGGGCATTGGTGACAATTCTAAAACTTCAGTCGGTTCATGCTCTATAAAGGATGTCCGACTCATTCCATGTTTAAAGAAATGTTTGATTTATGTTAGGCATGATGTAAAGTTTGGAATAGGCTCAATGGAAGGTGGTAAAAAGATATCTAGTCATAGCTCAAGGAAAAAATAGGGTTCGTTGTATATGGTCAATTTACAATCGGAGGGAGTGATCGTCCCTATTTAGGAGAAACACAAAATCACATTTAAAGAGTTTCATGGGTAGAAGAGGGTTCTTTTGTAGATAATAAACATAGAGCTACATGTTAGGATCAAATAGCTCAAACACACGAACACAATCACGAGAACAATAAAAAAACAATAGAGCAAGACACGAGATTTATAGTGGTTCGGTTACGGTGTGTAACCTATGTCCACTTGGGGCAACTAGGGTTTTCTTTTATTGAGGTGTTAAATGTTTACAAGCACAAGAGATATATTTATACTAACTAAACAATTAGGGTTAACACTCTTTGCCTAAAATAGCAAACTGCGCTTTAGGGCGGCCGTCTCTTAATCTCCTAATTCTGTCTTCAGTTAATACCGGGCCCAACCGAGATGGGTCAGAGCCCACAACTTAACAATCTCCCACTTGGGCTTCGAGACAACTTCTCTAACCCACCACTTGAATGCGTCAAACACTTCAACCTGCTTCCACCTGGATGCGTAAAATGTCTTCAACTGCATTGTCTTGTACTTATAAATAAACCCGAACTGGTTTAGCTCCTCCTAGTTAGCCCTACCTTCTCAACTATTCCTGAAGGCCAGCTGAAGCCCTGCAAAGCTTCAGCTTATCCAGTGTGACAGACTTAGTAAACATGTCTGTTGGATTCTTGTTCCCTTTGATGTTGTTCAACTGAATAGTACCTTTGCTGATTAGCCCTCTGATGAAATGATAACTGATGTGAATGTGCTTCGTCTTCCCATGATGAGAAGGATTTTTTGCTAGTTTAACAACACTTTCATTATCATAGTACAACGGATACTTTGTTTGTTTTCTGCCTAACTCACCCAGAAAATTCTTCAACCAACGAGCTCTTTACTAGCCTTAGCAGCTACCATGTACTCAGCCTCTGTAGTAGAAAGTGTCACGCTCTTTTGGAGCCTAGACATCCAACAAATTGCAGTATCACCCATAGTGAACACATACCCTGTAGTACTCTTGTAGGTCTCTTTACATCCACCCAAATCAGCATCTGAATAGCCTTTGAGAATAGCATCTCTACCCATGAAACATAATGCCATCTTTGAAGTACCCTTCAAATATCTAAGCAGCCACTTAACTGCTTCCCAGTGTTCTCTCCCCGGATTAGACATATACCTGCTGACAACTCCCACTGCGTGAGCTATATCGGGCCTAATGCATACCATTGCATACATGAGACTGCCCACAACCGATGCATAAGGAACCTTCGCCATCTCGGCCTTGTCTTTCTCTGTCTTTGGAGACTGATCTTTAGAGAGCTTAATATGACTAGCCAATGGTGTACTTCGAGTGGTAGTCTTCTCATCATTCATTCTGAACTTCCCTAATATCTTCTTAATGTACTTCTCCTGAGATAAAGTTAGAGAACCGTTCTTGTGATCTTTGGTAATGCTCATACCAAGTATCTTCTTAGTTGGACCCAAATCTTTCATTTCAAACTCTGCAGACAACTGTTTTTTCAACTTGTTGATCTTTGCAATATCTGAACCTGCTATCAGCATATCATCAACATAAAGGAGAAGAATGATATAGGAACTTTTAAACTTCTTGAGGTAGCAACAGTGATCCATCTCACATCTCCTATACCTGTTTCTGCCCATAAAGCCATCAAACTTCAAATACCACTGTCTGGGCGCCTGTTTTAAACCATATAAACTTTTCTGTAACTTGCACACCAAGTTTTCTTTTCCTTTAACCTGAAAACCCTCTGGTTGTGCCATATAAATAGTCTCATCTAGATCACCATGCAGGAATGCAGTATTCATATCTAACCGCTCCAAATGTAACTTCTCTGCTGCAACAATACTAAGCACCAATCTGATTGTAGTCATCTTAACCACAGGAGCAAATATCTCACTGTAGTCAACCCCGTGTTTCTGTTGAAACCCCTTAGCGACCAATCTTGCTTTGTATCGTTTGTTACCATTGTGATCTTCCTTAACTCTGTAAAGCCATTTATTCAGTAGAACTCTTTTATCTGGCGGAAGCTTAGTTAAGACCCATGTATTATTCTTCATCAAAGAGTTCATCTCATCCTGCATTGCATGCTCCCACTGAAGCGAATCTTTCAACTCAACTGCTTCTGAGTAACTTTCTGGTTCACCATCCTCAGTCAAGAGAAGATAATTAACTGAAGGACTGTACCTGGTAGGCTGCTTAGAAACTCTGGTGGATCTCCTGACCTAATGAGATTGGTCTGGAGTCTGTGGATGTTGTTCATCTTCGGAATTTGAACTCCCACTATCAGAAGCTTCCATTGCCTTTTCATCTCCACCCATATCACCATCTTCAAACTCAGGAACTGTATCATCTTTAATTTCCGTCTCTGGTTCATTAATTGGATCTGGTTGTTTCTGAGCATCAACATCAAATTCAAGTTGCTCCTTCTGAACCTCTAAAGTGGTTGTGTTTCTATCTTTGTATAACTCAGCCTCATTAAAAGTAGCATGCTTACTTCTGACTAATTTTCTGCTTTTAGAGTCTCAAAGCCTGTAGCCCATACTGTCAAACCCATAACCACTAAAAGTGTACTTCTTGGCTTTAGCATCAAGCTTGTCACCATCTTTCACTAGATCATAAGCACTGCACCCAAGTACTTTCAAATGCCCAAATTTAACTGCTTCACCTTTCCACTCTTCTTCTGGTATCTTGAAGCCCAACGGAACAGAAGGTCCCTGATTAATTAAATAGGCAGCAGTATTAATTGCATCTGCCCAAAACATCTTTGGAAGTCCGGAATTGATTCTCATACTTCTGGCTCTTTCATTCAATGTTTTTTTCATACGTTCAGTGACCCCATTTTGTTGAGGGGTGCTCGGGACTGTATAAATCATTTGAATACCGTTCTCTACACAATAGTTCTGGAACTCTTTGCTGACGTATTCACCTCCGTTGTCCGACTTCAAGCATTTCACCTTCAAATCAGTTTCCAATTCAACAACAGTTTTCCATTTCTTAAATACATCAAAAACTTCAGATTTATTTTTAAGAAAGTGGACCCATACCTTACGTGTCGAATCGTCTATGAAAGTGACATAATAGTAAGCACCTCCCAAATAAGCAACTGGAGTAGGTCCGAAAACATCCGTGTGAATAAGCTCCAATTTCTGAGCTTTCGGTGGCTTTCCTGTCTTCACAAAAGACACCTTCTTTTTCCCGAATACACACGGCTCACAAAATTCAGATTCGACCTTTAACCCTGGAAGCTTTCCACTAGAAACGAGCATTTTCATACATTTTTCACTCATGTGACCGAGTCGTTGGTGCCACAGGTTAGATTGACTCAGGCCACTGGTCACTGCATTTACCCCATCTACAAGAACTTCAACCATGTACAATGTGCCCCTCTTTGTACCTCTAGCAATGACAAGATTTCCTTTCACGACCTTCCATTGTCCCCCACCTAACATGACATCATATCCTTCACTATCCAACTGCCCAATAGAAATTAACTTCTTTCTGAGACTTGGAATGACCCGAACATCTTTCAAGGTCCATGTGGTGCCTAATAGAGTCTTCAACACAACGTCCCCCATCCCTGTGATATCAAGAGCATGATCATTAGCTAAATGAACTTTACCAAAGTTACCTGTTCGTAGATTCCTCATCGACTTCGTGCTAGATGTAGCATGAAATGATGCTCCTGAATCCATGACCCATGACTCTGTAGAGTCTTCAACACAACAAATAAGAACATCATTTGAATTATCTTCGGCCAGATTGACTTCCCTTTTATCTTTAGGAGCAGATGGTTTAGGGCATTGGCTTCTGAAATGCCCATGTTCTTTGCAGTTCCAACACTGGATGTCTTTCCTAGGCTTTGACTGACTTCTTTTAGACTTTGAACGACCCCTGCTACTACCCCTTTCTTTTCCCCTACCTCTTCCTTCAGTACTCAACAGAGAACTAGATGATTCACCAGAATTTCTCCTTCTAATGTCTTCCCCAAAAAATCAAATCACGGACCCCTTTAAAGGTAAGCTTAGTAGTACCACATGAACTACTAACTGCAATAACTGTCCCTGACCAACTTTCAGGCAACGAAGATAACAATAACAAAGCTAAAACTTCATCATCAAATTTGATCTCAACAGATAACAAGCGAGAAATAAACGGTATTGAAATCATTGATATGAGAGGAAACTGAACCACCTTCTTTCAATCTGGTGTTAACTAACTGTCTGATTAGAAATACCTTATTAGATCCAGACGGCTTCTCGTACATATTCGATAAGGCTTTCATCAAACCGTGAGTAGTAGTTTCCTTCACAATATTGAACGCAACATTCTTTGCCAGTGAGAGTCTGATAACATCAATTGCTTTCCTATCCAAAGTCTTCTAATCTTTATCTGTCATATTTGTCGGTTTATCCTTATCCAAGGCTGCCATTAAATCCTTTTGACACAGCAGATCCTCAATTTGCAACTTCCAAAACCCAAAATCATGTCCGTCAAATTTATCGATCTTTGTTCTCCCGTCATCAGCCATCATTCCAAACTAAGTGCTCGACAACCGAGTCAAAACCAGACAACACCAAAATCCCGAACAGCAGTAGTGGCTATTTCCAACGGCGGCAGAGAAGATTTCCGGCAGCGACGGCGCCGGAAACCTAATACGGCGGTGGTTGCGGCTTAACCCTAATCGGGGTTAGGCAGTGGCGGCGACGGCGGTGGCTGCGGCGGTGGCGTAGTTCGTGTGTTGATTTTAACAGTAACCAAGAGCCTGAACCGGCTCTGATACCAGTTGTTAGGATCAAATGGCATAAACACACGAACACAATCACGAGAACAATAATAAAAAACAATAGAGCAAGACACGGGATTTATAGTGGTTCGGTTACGGTGTGTAACCTACGTCCACTTGGGGCAATTAGGGTTTTCTTTTATTGAGGTGTTAAATGTTTACAAGTACAAGAGATATATTTATACTAACTAAACATTTAGGGTTAACAATCTTTGCCTAAAATAGCAAACTGGGCTTTAGGTAGGCCGTCTCTTAATCTCCTAATTCTGTCTTCGGTTAATACCGGGCCCAACCGAGATGGGTCGGAGCCCACAACTTAACACTACATGTCTGATTCAAGTTGAATGTACTAGAAAAGGTTCAAGGAACAATTTGGGATTTTTATGGCAGCAAGAGCACGAGCAAATACCTAGGCAAAACTCTAGTCAAATTTACCAGATAGTGGGTTTAGAAAATCCGTATTCTAATTGTCAGTCTTTCCAAAGGATTATTTGCTTTACTCGAATAATGTTTATTCTTATGGTATGCTAGGATTTGATAGTCTATTTAAGTGGGAACCAACGGGGACAAAAAATGAGTCACTGGCAGTGATTGATAAGTTGAAGCTCAGTGGGAGCTTCAACGAGTCTTCTAAGTAATGTTGTGAAGCTTGTTGCCAACTATAGGTGGAGCATAGAGTTCCATTGACTGATTACTGAATATATGATAGAGTTGGATGGTAATTCGTTGGTAAAGCCTCCAATTAAGAGATAGTTGAGTGGTGTAGGCTCGAGCTCGGCCAAAGGGCAACTAGCCCTAGGGATGCACAAATTTGACCCATGATTTTGCTTCCTGATTTATAGTTTCTTTATAATCAAGTCATGATTCTCAAAATTATACGCGCTCTAGAGTTTCAGATGTGTTTAACAGGTGAGCTCAACATTTTCCTTTAAATTTCAAATTAAACAAACTAAAAAAATGAGTTTTTTTATAAACCAAGTTAATATGTAAAGATCTTAAAATGTTTCGACTTGAATTCATGCAAACTTATTAAGTGTGCTTTTGTAAAGGTTATTCTTTTTCTAGTAACCACTTTTCATCTCTATCTCTTTCTATCTATAGTATATAATAAAAAAGTAACTAAGATGTCACATGTCGTTCTTATTTTACTCCTCGAAAAAATTTTTCCGCCTAAATTAATAAATTATTTTAGTCAAGTTTTTATTTTAAGACATTAAATTAATAGTAATAATTCATTTTGTTTTGAATTTAAATTTTCATATCAACTTAATTGTGCAATCATATTATTTTGAACTATACATATTTTTTTATAGCCAAATAAGATTCAAATTAAAAATATACAAAGACAAAAAGTATTTATTGATATATTAATAACTTTAGTTTAGTATGATTTTAAGACAACTAGGTTATATTATTCAAAAAAAATATTTGACTAGTTTTAACTTATAAATGTAACTTTTTATTTTTCATTGTTATAGTAATACGTAATTTAATTATACCGAATATATATACCTCTATCAATTATATAGTTTTTATAGTTTCAATCTGTGTATTACACGTGTTTACTAAAACTAGTATATAATAAATGAAAGGATGTTTTGTCATATGGTTTGATTTTAGCTATTATATTGCCACATGGCATGACACGTGTCAGCTTTCTGTTTAAATAACGGCTAGAGCGATAGTTAAAACAATAATCTAAATTCAAATTTAAAATTGATATTTAGTTATTTTTCCTAAATTTAGTATCATCTTATTTTAATTTTTCTAAATTTAGTATTGATTATTTTGGGTTTAATAATAATGATTATAATTAATTAAGGTAATAATTTAAAATTGATATTTACTTATTTTTCTAAACTTAGTATCAATCTTATTTCGATTTTTCTAAATTACTATTTGATTAATTTGGAAGAAACCTAGATTTAGTATCGATTATTTCTATTTAATAATTCCTATATATCAATTTTAAATGTAAATTTAAATGTTAAATGACATCTTAATATATACAATTGCCACAAGATATATATTAGTAATATGGTTTTAAAAAAATATTTAAATAGTATTTAATGCATAACTAAATAAGATTTTAAAATTTAATTATTAAAACATAATTTTAAAAAACTTTAAATTTCAAACTCAATTTGTAATTTAAATCGAGTTTTATCCAAAATATAACGAACTAAATTAGTTAAAATTTAAAAATTAACAATTTCAATATTCAAATAAAACATATATAGTCCACATTTTAAATTCTAATGGTAACAGTCAATCTGAGTATTTTAGGTTAATAATTTTAAATTGAAAATCTTATATATATTTTAACACTATTGTATAATATTTGTCTGTATTATATAACATAAATATTATTATTTTATTATATATACATAATAATTTGTTTGTTCTTTCACTATCAAAGACAAAGTAATACCATTATTTTATTATATGAAATAACTTTTATCGTATGATCAAAGAGTTCATGTATTCTGCATGAAAACCTTCTCCTACTTCTTAATCATTCACACAATTATTATTTTTGACTTAGTTTATATTACATTCAATTACAATATTATATATACTTAGATTTAAAAATCAAGTTTTTATGATAAACCTTAAATACTGTATTTTTGTCTGGCAACCAACTTTCACTTTGTTCATTTTTTATTCATGTATATTGGTTTATACATTATTCATAAACCATAAAGTTACCTCGCTCAATAGGATATCATCAATATTATAAGTAATTCTTTTAAGTATTTTGGCATATCATCCCTTGATTCATTTATGAAGGCAACCAATATATAATAATCCGGTAGAAACTTATCCTATTGAGTTTATTGTGGTTGAAGATAAAATATTGTTCAACTAATCGAATTTTTATCTTATTCTTTTAATACTTGTCTTATAAAACATATGTGCTATATATCTTTAATTTTTTACATTTTTAATTATGAAACACTACGATACAAAGGAATATTCTGAAAAGGATAATTTCTTAAGTTTGAGAAGATATTTTGAATTTGGTTAACATTTGTATGCTAAAAAGTTTTTAATATTTGCAAACATTAATATTATTTTTTATGCATTTAATTCTTTCATTTAATTTACATATATACACATTTATTTAAACGAACTTCACATGTGTATATATTATAGACTTATTAATAGTAACTAATAATTTATATTTCTATTTATTTTAAAAAGTAAATTACATGGATGACTCTTGTAGTTTGATAAAAATTTTAGATTCGATCCTTAGATTTTTAAATTCTCAAATATAGTTCCTAATGTTATATTTATCCTTCATCATTGTTTCTTATTCTGTTAGTTTGGTTACTAATGTTAAATTTTTTAAAATGATTATTTTACCTACAAAGATCATCAATGTAATTTACTTTTTTATTTAAATAAAATATTTTTAAAAATGTCATTTGTAGAATGTTCAGGTTTTTAAATGTTTCTCTAAAACTTTTGATTTTCTAAAATGTCTCTCTTAAAACTTTTTAATTTTATAAAGTTACTTTTAAAAGCATTACAATGTTTCTTAAAACCATTCGGTTTTTTAAATGTAATTTTTATTAATTTTCTAAATATTGTTTTTAAAACTATTTGTTTACTGAACGTTTTAAAAAATACCAAAAATGTCATTTGATAATGAATTGTTTTTGAAAAAATGTATAAATAAGTGATTGGTTTATAATGATACTTTAAAAAATGAATGGTTTAAGAAAAAAGTTTAGAAAACCAAATAATTTTATAAAAATGTTTAAAATATCAAATGGTTTTAAGAACAACATTTAGAAGATGGATAGGTTTAACACGTTAAAAAGCAAACATTTAATAAAATATGTTATTAATTTTGTTCATGTATTTTACATATTTTGTTATCTAATAAACATATTAATGATGAAAAAGAATGGATGGTTGATACGGGTAAAATGTTATTTTTATAATTTTTTACATTATTAATTATTGATTAACATAATTTGAGACCATAGATGAAAAATATAAAATATTAGGAATCATATTCATAATTTTTAAATTTTAAAGACCAAACCCAAAATTTTAGTAAAACATAAAAACCATACATATATACCTATCAAAATCCGTGTAACACACAAGTAGTTAGGCTAGTTATATGAATCTCAATTAAGTTCTACCTATATATTTATCAATCTTCAAAGAAGATGTTAATAATGTACTACTTGCAAAATGGAAAAAAAATCATAAATGAAATTTACGTAAGCAAAGGATAAGAAGAGACTACTCCTATGATGATAAAAGAATTTGTATTTATATTTAGATTTTAAGGTTCGAATATAAAATGAGTTGAAATCCAATAAATCTAAATTGTAATTATTTTTTCCTTAAAGTGTCAACCCCCGTTATATTCAAGCAAGGGTTTAAGTCGACAATACATGTGACTACCGCGAGCTTTTCTTTTTATATTTTCTAAGTTTTTACTTATGATATCAAAAATGGTGATCCTCTAAATGACAACTCACTTAGTTAACATCATTAATTAATACTAAGGGACATGTTGAATAAAAAACTCTCGATAAATAAGTTGTTGCGGTTTTAAATAATATATAGTATTTTGCTTATTTACTCAATACTAGCCCAACATAGAGAAAATGATGCAACTAAATAACTATTCATCAGAATAGTATGAAACACTGTTAGACTATCTTTTTGTTCGATAGTGTTTTCAAACAAATGGCAAGTTGATTATTAATTTATAGGTGCATTCCAATTCGAATCTACGTTTAGATTTTGTGTCTTTATAATTTCTTTTTTTATATCTACTAAGGTTTATAAGTAAGAACCATAGAGTGTTTGCAACACCTCTAGTAGAGTGTCATTCAAAGGAGAAACGCATATGACATGTCTCTAGTACTCTAGGAGTCATCAGAACGAGCTGGAGTTGATGTTTCGACAAAATGAAACCCAAGACCGTGAAGATATTAAAATTAGTTAATGAAAATACTCGTAGAATGTTAAAATTTAGTATGCGATGAGTTTAGTATCTTCTACCGCTCTTAAGATTATCTATTCAAATGGCTCACAAGTTGAGTAACTTGTGTAGTCCTAAAGTATGATATATGAATGTTAGGGTTGATGCTTATTATTGTGTGTTCTGATTCTACAGGTGGTCCGTTATGCCTATTGTTTTAGTTGATGTCATTATGCCTTTGACGTTGATGTTTTATTCTATTTAAGACCTTTTGCTGGTGGATGGTGTTAAAGGTGTTTGGTGGGTTTAGTTAGTTTTGATGTGGTATTGTTATTTTCTTTAGGAAAATTGGATTTTAATGATTCAAATTATTACATATTGATCGGTAACAATTCATACTATTAATTTAACCGGTAACACTCTCAACTTTCACTTTTATTACTAACAACAGTCACAATGATATACTTTTCAATTTTTTTTACGTTTGATTTGGACTCGATTCGGGTTGCAATAATGATTACCTGAACGAAATGAAGAAACATACAAGATAAACCGAGCTTAAAATAAATATAAATCAAGCATAAAATTTGAAAAGTGATTGTTGTTGGTAACAAAAATGAAAATTGAAAGTGTTGCCGGTTAAATTAAAATTATAAATTATTATCGGCGAATAAATAATAATTTAAATTATTAAAATTCAATTCGTGTTGATGTTTGTTAATTGGGTTTCTCTTTGCAATTCCTATCATGTCCCTATTTTATTAATTTATATTTGTTCTGAAGAAAAAATTACATTTTATTTAAATACGTGTTAGGAATAAAGTATAGGAACTTTGTTGATTTATTTGTATGCATATGACATCGTTGGTATTTCAAGAATATAAGTCGGAGGTTGGTAAATGTGACGACCAACCCACCCCGTTTTACCAACTTTGAAAGTCCAAATGGTCGTGTATTTGATGTATAATTTTTTCTCATTAAAATGAAAATTGTTTATTGTTTACTTGTTTTACATAATATGCGAGTCAGCAGTTAAAGAAAATGATATGCAGTCATTAAACATGTTTGTTAAATTTATGAAGCAATCACTCTACTTGTAATAAATACATTCAGTTATAATATTCAACAAAAACCAATTACTCTCGATAAATGTAAATAGTCTTTAGTTATTAAATTCTCATTAAATAAAATCATTCTTTGATTATAGATTTATTTATAAAATTTGAATCTACTAATCTTTTTTTCGACACATTCTTGTATATTTTGTTAATATTTATAAGATGAATCGTAAAGTTTCTTAAAAATAAAACATTATACAGTTTTAAAAAGTACTATTGAAAAAACTAATTTATATATAAAGAGTTATAATATCATAAGGAACAATTTTTGATCGTATAACATTAACTAAAAGCTAAAATAAAAGTATTTGTAAAAAAATTATTTTGTAAATATTATTTGATACGAAATGTGTCTAGAAATAATTAGTTCAAAAAAGTTAAAAATATTAAGACAAGTACTTATAAAACATACAAAAGTTTTATTTTATTAATTATATTTTTGAAAAGAAAATTTATTACCAAAACTTGAAACCAAAACATTAAGTGTTTTGAAAGAAAAAGATATAAACACTATTAGATAGTAAGTGTGAATTCAAGTATTATATGTGCTTTATTGTTATTACTTGTGTTATCGTTTAATAGATTCAAAATAATTAGATATTAAGTGTGAATTCAAGTATTAAGGATGTAGAGTGGTGCATTTAAGATGATAATTATAATTCCTTCTTGGTATATGTCACATGTGAATCATGTATTTATGAAACTAATTCTCTAATTGGTTAAGTTATAGTCAAGATTAACTAATATATTATATTAGGGTGTAATTAGAAATTAGAGTAAAGTGTATTTAGAAAAAAAACCTTTTCCATTTTGAGCACACCATAATAACGGGATTGTCTTTTTATACTTTTAATAGTTTAAACGGTAAAAGTTATTTTTTAAGAAGTTAACCATCTTAATATATTTTACCTATATGTTGATTATGTGATTATATTCGTTGACTCTCAAACCAAATTTTCTCACGATTTTTATATTACTATAACAATTATATAAATTAATAAATTCTAAAAAAATGCATCATGAAAATGATTATTTTTTTAGTACGATACAACTGTTTTTCTTTATTTTAAAAATAAATTTACTTATTGTGTTTCACACTGCATTGTGCCGCCACGTCTCTAGTTATATCATAATACATTTGAGGATTACAGGATAGTCTTTTCGTATTAATTTTTATAAGTTTTGTAAGATACAATTGTATTTTACGAATTGAACAATCTTATTATCTTTAATTTTACTACACTTGAGGATTACGAGATAGTCTTTTTGTATTAATTTAATAAGTTTAGCAACATAAAGTTGTATTTTACGAATTGGACAATCTTATTATCTTTATACACGCATACTAATTACGGAATTACAATTGTTGATTTTTAAAATAATTTTTCTGGATGGTTTTAACAATAACAATAAATTTTTCATATGTTAATATTGTTTATACACATTACACTACATATAACTCAAAATTTATTTTTTTTACTTTGAATATGTTACTTCTATAGCTTTTTAAACTTAAAAATATTTACATTTGGGTTTTCTGTCACATAGGCAAATTTTTTTTTACATTTGTGTTTTCTGTAACATCTCATGGGCACCCGTTATTAGTTATATAATGTGTTTTTTAAAGCATTGATAAGTTTTGAAAAATTTGTTTAATCATATATAATATTAATTATCAAGTTGTTTATGCATAGATATGTGGTATATCATGCTTATTAAGTAATTTGGGCATGATAGTATTGTACTTGATGCATCATGGGTTGTATCATGTGTTTTTTGTTTGTTTTTAATCTATAACTTTTTTATTTTAACTTAATACTTTAGCATCTTTTACAATTTAGCTCCACTATTTCTTACTTTTAACTTTGGTCCCCTGGTTTATATTTTAATTTTTTTATTTTACGTTTCGGTCTAAATTTACGATTTAACACGCCGCAGTGTGTGTGTGTGTGGTTCAACGTTTTTACGCTTATTTTTTCTCCATTGAATGGCCCCGTCGCAAGGCGTTGGTCCTAATCGACTTATTGTTTTAGATGTTTTATGTTTTGACTGCATGGTTTAACGTTCTTACATCTATTTTTCTTTCAGTTTATTTATTTCTTTTTTAATATGAATTTTTTCGGTGTTGGTGGTCACTAACGGTTGTGTGTCATTGGTGTTATTTGGTATGGTTTTACGCCCTCCACTTCAACGCGGAGGGCTTAATATTAGTTGTTTATTAAGTATTAAAATTTAAACAAGATGGCTTTTGGTTATCTTAAATAAGCTTTAACTGATTAAACAAGCTGTAATAAAATCTATAACTGGTGTTAACATAGTGTTCTTTTCATATGATCGAGGGTTAAGGTTTTATTGTTACAAGTGTTGTGGATTCAATAGGTTTTGTGGGTGTGTCAGTAATACTTTTAGATATTATTATTACTATTAAAACATTTGGTAAGTGATGTTTTTTTTGTTTTGTTTTGTATTGTAGTGATTTTTTTTATTTTTTTTGTGTTTTTATCCGATTTGTTTTGAGTGTGAGTTTGAGGTTCGTGGGTGAGATTTTTCTCCAACATGTTTAGTGGTGATAATTTTTGTATTTGTATGAAAAGAAGTTTTCACATAATTAGATTTTATAGAAATGTACTAAAGGTCTATTAAAGAATCATAAATAATTTGAAAATAAGGTTTTTACTTCATTAATCACTAAAGAACTATAAGATTTGTAATCCAGTAGTAACAATAATGTGCCAGAAATGTATCACTCGTCTAAGTAGTTGAGAGTTCAAATAATGTGCTAGAAATGTGTTTGATCATATGTAAGAGTATGATTGTAATATGTTTGAGTTGGTCGTTCAAGAAAACAATAAAAAAACTTCAATTAATCAAATTTATTTAAACAAAAAAGACAAAGATATTTACTTTTGTTTGGTTTGTGCTCTATCGTAGTCGTCCATTATACTTTCGATCTTGTTTACTTGGTCTATTTATCAGTGTCCTCTTTGACTATTATCACCAATAACATTTTAATCACCTTAACTACGTCACCATCCTACCGCCTCTAGCGAACACCCTCATCTCTCTAACTACCTATTCTATTAACAACCTCCAAGAAGTTAAATTCTCAACGAAACTTGTTCCTCATGGTAATTAAAGAAAAGGAGAATGTTAGTTCTTTGTGATATGAACCAAATTTGAACCCTCTTAGCACAAAAACTACCCCATCTTTAGGTATGGTAATCTTGTATAAAACTATAAAATCATGTCTCAAACCTGACTGTTAGTTGGGTGTGTGATTTTCCCATGAATATTAGTTACATTTGTTTGGAATACTATGTTTTATTAAATAATACTTGTTGGGATTCTTATTATCTAAACATAAGTATCAACTTACCCCTAGAATATACTTCAAATATCTAATATTCAACTAAATTAGAAATATATAAAAAAGGTTCATTCACGAGACTCCATCACATTCCTAGAGCATTCATATTAGCTTTCTCATCCTTATCTATAAAATTATATTAAAAACATTATATTTTTTCTTTTTTATTAAATAATATTTTTATACCTATATCATTATCTATTCCCTCTCATTTACTCACAATCAATTTTACAAATATTAAGAAATAAAAGAGGTTCAACAATATTCCCTAAAGATAAGTATAAACAATAATATTTTTATACTTTATTCATAACCCCTTATAATATTAAAAAACATACTTATATAAAAACAGAAATGTATTCTAAATGCTTAGGTAATATTTTTAGCCAACAGCTCCCGCACCATATTAAAAAAAACACATCTCCCACACCATATTAAATAAAAATAAAAAATAATAATAAAAATAATAAAATTAAATAAATAAATAAATAAATAAAACATCTCTCACACCATATTATAAGAAAAAAAACACATCTCCCACTGACCTTCACTTTCACACCAACTCCATCATCAATCTCCGGTGACATGAGCACCACCGTATAAACCACCGTAAAAAAGCACTCAACAACATGTTCAAAAGGATCACGGTGGTGTTCATCATCGGAGTATTAGCATGGGCATATCAACCACCCGCCCACCCCCACCGAACCTCTGCGGGTCACACGGTGGTCCGGCGGTCACCGGACCCCGTGTGACCCTCAGAGACGGTAGGCATCTAGCCTACAACGAATACGGTGTGTCCCGACACACCGCCAGTTATAAAATCGTATTCGTTCATGGCTTCAGCTCTTGCCGCCATGACGAATCCGTTTACCATAAGGTAATTATTATTAAACCCTAAACCATAAACCTTAAACTGTTTTTCTGTCAGTTTTTATATTATAATGATGTATTATTGTCAGTCTTTTATATTGTCATGATGTATTATTATTGTATTGGTTGTAATAATAATATTGTAGGAGTTGTTTGAAGAACTTAAGGTCCACATGGTGACGTTTGACCGGCCCGGTTACGGAGAGAGTGACCCGGATCCGACCCGGACGATTAGGAGTTTTGCTTTGGATATTGAAGATCTTGCTGATAAGCTTGAACTCGGGTCGAAGCTTTATGTAATTGGATACTCCATGGGTCAACAAGGAGCTTGGGGTAGTCTCAAGTATATCCCACATCGGTACGTTATATAAAGTCAACGCATAGATTAGGAATTTTTAATTTGTGGAGGGTTTGGTTTTCATACGGTGATTTCTAGTTTGAAAATGGTTTCATACAATGAAGAGTCAGTTGCTTCAATGAGTGAACTCTGACTTTGTCAATTGTATTTGTTGCAACGTATTGACCCATGAACCAAAAAGTATGCCATTTCTAACAATCGTTAGTCATTCAAGTGGAGTCAATGTCAGAAAAACTAGAGTCTACTTGTTGGTAAAACGGCAGTTTAAATGTGAAATCTTGAGAAAGGTTGAAGATTGAGAAATTGACCCAAAGCATATCATTTTTAACTTTTGATCAGCTAGAATATTTACCATGTATTCATAAAAATTCAAAAACAACTAATCTGCTAAAAATATGTCTTGATGATCACAGCCCATTTGAATTTATGTAGTTTGTTAAGCTTTTAATGGTGTTTGATAATCTTTTTTAAGTGTTAAGAGGGTTTATGATGTTTATTTTCTAATAGATTAGCAGGAGTGGCGTTATTGCGCCGGTTGTTAACTACTGGTGGTCTAGTTTCCCAACCAACTTAACATTGGCAGCCTACAAGTTACAGCCTAGGCAGGATCAATGGGCGATCGGTGTGGCACATTACGCGCCATGGCTGGTCTACTGGTGGAACACTCAGAAATGGTTTCCTGGTTCTAGTGTTATAGCCGGGAAGCCCAATTTCTCGGCTTCTGATTGGGAACTTATAGCCAAGCGACGTAGCGAAGGGTCACCAACACCACTGCCAACGCGAAAGGTAAAACTTAATGCGTTAAAACTAACAAAGAACTTTTATGCGATGAAGTTAACTTGGGCTCATAATTCTTGAACAGGATTATGTAAGGCAACAAGGACTAGCAGAGTCGATTTTAAGGGACTTGAGGGTCGGGTTTGGTAAATGGGAGTTTGACCCGATGGAGATAGAGAACCCTTTTCCAAACAACGAGGTTCGTGTTCATTTGTGGCAGGGGGATGAAGACGGGCTTGTGCCCGTGAGTTTGCAGAGATACATAGCGAAAAAGTTACCGTGGATTCGCTACCATGAGCTACCTGGTATTGGCCATTTGCTACCAAATCATGATGGTAAAAAAGAAGCCATTTTAAAGTTACTTTTGCTTGGGGAATACTGATGTACAGTTTTGGTGTTTTAGTCACAAGTTCACAACATTGGTACACTCGAAAACTAATTCAGAGACCACTATATGTGTATATGTTACACGCGGTTCTACTTTGTTATAGAAAAGTAACAGGTTCTGCTTTAGAGTGTTTGTAATAATTTTGAGTTTTGTTACTGCTGTAAGAAACACTGCTAGTCCTGAAATATAGTATGCTTTTATTTCCATATTAGATCATTCTTGCAGTACAGTAGCTTTTTAACCAATTTTTATACATTATCTAATTACAAAATTCAAAAAAAAAAAAGAATAGAAAAAGAAGTGTTCATGGGTCTAACCGTCTAACACGACTCGTTTTGCACCTTTTATCCTGTTGTCCTGTCTGTGAAAGCCGCTTATTTTGCCACCTGTAGTCGGACAGAATGAAATATGCATCGAATGACAAGGAGATCTTAGTACAAGTCACAAACTAGAGAAAATTTGAAAATAACATCTTACTTGGTGTTTCTGTTGAATCTTGCTGCTTTTTGTGCAGTTGACGATTGATACTATGAAGGTTGATTTTGCCACGTAAGTTTTCGAGCCTCTTATTTTTCTCTGGCCCTGCAACATTTTCCACCACTGCATTTTCTTGCCCGTGTTTTTACCAGCATGTTTTTCTTTAGAATTTTTGGAAGGATGAGATTTTCGCAATAGCCCGCCCATGAGTGCCTGCAGATGTCGTTTTTGGTTCTTATTTCCTGCTTTGCTGACCACCACAGCCTTTGTCTGAATCTTCTTGACAGCTTGGTCTGCACAAGCCTCATCCTTCTTGATCCCTTTATGACTAATGACCTTTTTAGCATGCTTCCATAAGGATCCCTTGTGATTGTGTTCATCATCGCCATTATGGTGGTGGTGGTGGAAGATGACTGATAACTTGTCCTTAAGTTTCCTCGACAGCCCCAACTCAGTTCCTCATTGGTTCTTTCTGGTTACCTTTTTTGTTACCCTTTGTAGGAGCTGTTTTTTATATTGACCCTGAAGATTCAAATGAACTACTCATTGAAGGACTCTGATCCTGACTTGAAACTGAGTTCATCTTGCTCTTGCTCTTGCTTTTCAGTTCTTTCTGTTTACCCTTTTTGTGATCCTTTGTATGACCCGTCTTCTTTGATATTGATCCTGAAGATCCTTTACAACTCTTCATGTAAGGATTCTGATCCCCACTTGAAACCGAGTCCTTCTCGCTCTCATTCTCACTATCACTCTCGCTCTCGCTCTCTTCATGGTCCCTACTTATGCTTGATCCCGACTGCAGCTCCCTTTCACTCTTGTTGTCACTAAAACTAGCAGAACCGTGATGGCTTTGACCTTGACTTTGACTTGAGGAATCGTTTGAACTTGAAACTGAACTATCTGAAAGCCACTTACTTTTAGGAGAATGCATCTTCTTTGGGTCAACAGCTCATGTTTTCCATGAATTCTTCTGTGATCATTGATATGATCTTTATCTTTACATGTTTTACCAGTGTTTTTCCGCCTTGCAGTTTCTGATTCTTGGAGTTCATTGCGGTTGCTACTTATCCGCCATTGTAACATCTGCATTCGATCCAAACGTTCTCTTTTAATCTTACTATTGATCCAAGCTTCCTCTGGCATATGATCATGTTGGTTTCTTTGACCAACTTTTTCAGCTTGTTGACTCACTGTCTGACCTGCAGGCAACATCATAATCATTGGTCTCATACTGAAAGGTTGACTTTGCAAGGTCAACTCATTAATGGCCTTTCTGTTTGGTCATGCCAATGATGAGCCATATCTCTAGGCTTCATTGTCCTTATTATGTTACTATTCGGGTCACTTCTACCCGCAAAAAAGTTCCCACTCTGACTCGGGTCATTGTCAAAATCACTTTTGAAAAAACCAAAATGTTTGGCAGCAACTTGCAAAGATGAAATACACGATTCTATTTGCATGATCTTAGTACAAGCTTCTCTAGAATTTGATCCTCTTGGTCAGTTAGATTAGTCAAAGCTAGTGAATTGGAAAAGTCAACGGTAAATGGATTGTATTGGCTTCAGTGTCTAGTAGATTTATCAGCAATCGTCTTGCATTATTGTCCAACTGTATCAGAAAAAACATTAAAGCATTATTTAGCATATGAAACACGAAAGAACACAGATGAATGATGTAAAGAATATAGCTCTCAAGAAAATAAAGCAAATAATTCTACAAAATTCTAGTTGAATGTCCGTTGATACCTGAGAAATTAATCGGCATTAAAACTCACTTACAAGAAATCAACCATACGTACCTAATAAGTAAAGGTTGAAATATAAGACGGCATGGGTTATGGTTCAAAACAAGTTCACGTTGAAACGAGTGATTTGTACCACAAGTTGATATTAGTCACTTTCTAGTAAGAGTTGATTGTCATGTTAGAGGTTGTTTGGCAGCATGTGGTTCAAATGTCTGAATGGTTCAACACTTAATGATTTAGACTGTTTGTTTCGCGAGCAAATGTCTGAATGGTTCAGACATTTATCTTTGAATGGTTAAGCGTTATACTAATGATGAATTGTTAAGAGGTCTAATACCGAATGATTAAGACTTATCTGAATTGGTCAGACATTGTTAAGCGATATACTAGCTCTTAATGTTTAAAACTTGGTGGTTTAGACCTCTTATTGGTTCAGAACTTAGCGGTTGTTTCAGCCTCGTAATAGTTCAGATGTCTGAAGGGTTCAACACTTAATAGTTCAGACTGTTTGTTTTGCGAGCAAATGTCTGAATGATTCAAACATTTGCCTCTGAATGGTTAAACATTATACTAATACTGAATGGTTAAGAGATTTAATGCTGAATGGTTAAGACATCTTATCTAAATTGGTCAGACATTTGTCTTTAAATAGTTAAGCGATATACTAGCTCTTAATGGTTCAGACCTCTTAATGATTCAGCACTTAATGATTCAGACTTCTTATTGGTTTAACACTTAATTATTCATAAATTGTCAATCAGCCTAGTGATGGGTTGACCCGCAAACACTTCTTATTAATGATTACAACAACAATGGTATGGACATAAATCAATTTAGCATGACACTTTTAGTGATATGCAACCCTTGACCCATTTGAGATAAAACAAAACCCAAATTGACCCATTAATAACAAACAAATCAAAACTGAAACCTTCTAAAGCTATATCATATATTAAAGATGAAATAGACTTACATTTGCAGAGTTTGCATATTCTACATAGCGTGCATCGTTTATAAGGAGCGTGTAAAATCTTCGCAAGGCGAGTAGTTCCGACCGTAGGTCCTCCGGATCCATCTAAAAGTCATCAACAAATATAGAGAATTATATGATCAAGTAAATCTGTTAGGGCTAAACTGAAGAAAATGATACATAATAAGAATAATAATAACATACAGTTAAAATCACTGTAATAACAAAACAACCGAAAGAGAGTAAGAATTACGAATAATATTTCAAATTCATGGAGGGAGATTATGATCGATGGACATGATTAAAAGTCATAATCAAGTGATGAATCTGTGTTTGAAATTCAACGTACGTTTTTCAATAGCAAATGTTGATCAACAATCAGTAGATATAAATCAGATATTCATCGGATACGAATTCGATTGATATGAATTTATGAATTCGAATTCATGTGATCGAAACTTTAAACACTTTGACAACTGCCGCCAAGCACAATTATTTTTTTGTTTTATATAGAAATGATTAAAATATGATATTTAGACGTGTTTTTTGAAGTTCAAAAAAAATAGAACCTTGTAATCTACACATATTTTCAAGTCATACATAGTTATAATATCTAGAGATGTGTAAATAATCAAATAAAAACTTTAAAAACATACGCAAGTCTTAGTTTGATGTGTTTTTATGTTATTTTTATTTTTTTTAATATATATATATATATATATCAATAAACTTTAAAAAGTATGATTTATTGATATTTTTTTAAAGATATTTAGTAGTTTTCAAATGATTCTAACTCTTATTATTATGTAACTACTTATGAGATTCATTACACACTATTTCATCATTTTAATGAATACTGGTGTATTTTTTAATAAAAAAACTAATAATTAATTTTTATTCCACAAATATGACAAGAACTATCATATGTTAGAGATAAAAATACAAAAAGGGTGTAACACCATATTCTTGGTTGGTAATGTCTTTGTTTAGTGTTTATGTGATATATTTATCATGAATAGAATATATGATATGATTATGTTACTTTTGTAATTATTCTCGTTATACTTCAACAAATAGTTTATGATAATAGAAAAAAATGTGTGGGAGTTTACTTATTCTACAAATTTGAGGTTAAATAATCGTGATGACTCCCTACGCAATTCCAAACGCGCCCTACGCCACCAAGTTCATCTTCTCCCCGTATAGCGGCTAAATAGGTTGGCAAGAGACCACAGAAAATGACTCGAGAGTGAAGGCCATTTCTAGCGTCTCGTCTTAAGTCTAGATTAGAACCGATTATCTTTTAATAGTTGTTCACCTTATGTTGTTGGTTCTGGTTTGACCTCTAATGGGACTAGTGTTTCACCTATTTCCAAAGTTACAACCAATGATCCTTAAGAAGTTAATAGTTAAGCATGATAACATTACTTCAATGATCCTTAAGAAGTTTATAGTTAAGCATGATAACATTACTTCAATGATCCTTAAGAAGTTAATAGTTAAGCATGATAACATTACTTCACCGCGGTTATCTAAAAGTTAAAGATTCTATTGGTGGTGATTGACGTAATTGCAAAGAACAAGCATGTTATCAATGCAATTGTCGATTCTAAGTTGAAAGATGGTTTAAAGAAGAATGGTGGGTATAGAAACTTTCGACAATAGAACTTTAAAAACAAACCCCTGGTTCTATTTTGAATTATGATTCATGCAATAATGGTGTTATATGTTGTTTTAGGGTATCGAAAAAGATAAGCTGTTGCGTGCTACTTCAAGACGAGTACTTATTGTCCTCGAAACAAATTTAGCCTCCTTTTTTTTCTTCTTAATTACGTGCGGTTATTGATAAATTGCTTTCTAAGATCTAACTAGGGGTTGTACCTCGACGCGTGTTGCGCGTTTTCAAGACGGGGAAATCTTTTGACGGATGACATTCATCAATAGGTGACTGTGCACAGCAGAAGGCTATGCAATTGCCTAAGCACGGCTTAGAACCAATCTCCATCGGCAGGTATCCACCGCCATCGCCATCCTCACAGACCAACCAAGGTCAGCAGTCACCACTCAAACGCAAACGACAATCAGAAAAAGAACCTTAAACCAGCGAGGCGGCAACGGACTGAGATGAAGACGGCACCACCTCAAAGCGGAAAAGGAGTGGCGTTCGATAGAAGAACAAAGGAGATCTGGTAGAAATGGAGAAACCCCATTCAAATGGGACACCCATAAGCATCAACATGTAGTACACACAACCTCAAATCATGTAAACAATTTGTACACCACGCATCAAAAGAAAGACATACCAACTGTTCATCAAACTTCTTTATTCATATTATATAATATAATGAAGCAAGATACGTAGAATGTTAATCAATTATTGTATGTACAACTAATAACCCGGATGAATTAGCAAGTTTTACAGAGCTGGAGATATACAATACTCTATTTCTATAACAACAAAGCGTTAATACTTTTGGTGTACACAAACCGAATTGAACGTTATCTTGTGTTTTCTAGGGTTCTTTTTCTAATGCCAGGAAGGAAGGGGTTGTTTTTATAGGCATTGTAACACCCCTTTGAACAAATGTGATTCAGGCCTTTGAACAGACTCCAACAGAAGAATTTCACTCGAACCATTACAGACGTCAAGTCGTGGATCATGACTGTTTGTTCGCTGCAACTACGAATCATTCATGCTTGATTTGAAACTTAAAAAATACCCTTTCATGATCACGTATTAACCCGCCTTTCTACCAACACATTTGCGTCAAGTCAATTTAATGTTTGAGGACACACCATAAAGATTTCTTTGAAATAATACTACTGCAGCGGAAGATTTAATTTGTATATTTTGAACTGTTTTGATACATTTGAAGTCTTACTTCCAGTTGGAATGCAAACCTTAAATATGTACTTATTACCCAATTCTACCAATTTTCCAATCTATTTTGACCCACACCCATTTTCGTCAAAACACATTCTGAGTTGAACCAAGATAACCGCTTTTAAAATGACTTGTCCTGACCCAAATCAGTTTTGATTTGTTACCGTCTTACCTGGCGTGACCCGCTCACTTTACCAGGTAAATTACATGTAGGAGTGAATAACTTTTTAGATGAATTAAAATAAAAAAAAAACTAATATCCAAAAAAAATGTATGCCAAATGTCCTGCTAAAAAAATCAAGTAAATTGTAGTCTGTGCTCGACAGATAGCCTTAAAGGAAGGAAATGACAGAAACCAGTGAAAATAGGAAACCAGTGAAAGTAAAAGATTCAAACTGAATCATTAGACATGCATAGGGGAATAAGGTTATATCACCTCTCAAAAGTCTAAGTTGAATAATATCAAAGTGGCGGAGCAATAAATATGAAAAGCAAAAGACGTGATGAACATAAAGAAAGATAAGATTGAAGAAGCAGCATCATCATAAGAAAATACCATAAAACTTGTCATGTTCATTAGTGGCTTACACACAAAGGCCATAGAACAACAAAGCCAACCCAAAAAATGGTTAAATGGCTATTTCACAAGACTATTACTAAACCACCACACCGTCTGTCATGTACAACAAGATTTCCCTTCCACCACAACAAATCAAAATCGGTAAAATCGCTAAAGGTACAGGTTTTCGTTCTTGTTTTGCAAAAATATAGATACAACTTGGCAAAGGGAGAGCCAGCAACCGGGACACATACCTTTCTATGCAGTTTGCTCACGTGGAAGGTTAAAAAACCCGTTTGAAGATCAAATCTCTCTATCCCAACATCCGAGGCATGAAGGTACACGGTTATGTAACTTTTATATACCCAAGCATGTTTCAAGATGATATTGGTTCATACGGATATGATAACCATGGGTGCTTTAGGGCTTCTGTAGCTGATGGACGTTTCTTTGGGTTAATTTCAAGCAGATGGGCGACAAAATCGATGAATCCTTGATCACCCATTGGTAATCGGTGCCTCAAAGATGTTTTTTTTGGAATTAAGTATTCCAATCTGTTTGTGTCCTGTAGATAGAGTAAGATGTACCAATTATAATATTAGTATATGCTTTTAAAAGATGAACATAAATGAGATGTTACAGATACATAGAAAGCTAAACTTAACCATCCTAACGTATTATGAAAATGCACGTGATGAATATACAACAGAACAGGAAAATAATTTTATTGTCAACAGCCAAGTTGGCTAATTGATTAAAAAAACTTACTTATACAGGTCAAAACAATTTGGTGTGGGTGAAATTTTATGTTCTCTTTTTGTATTCTATTGATAATTGATATATTAGATACTATTACACTACATTACAAAAAAAACTTCAAACAAAATGATTTGGAGCTCCCTCCCATTCCCGCTATTGGACCTAATCTTTGTTAGTTCACGTGTAAAAGTTCAAATTCGATTTAAGATGGATCAAGATTTTTGAAGATTGGCAGCTGCAAAATTGGAGGGTTTTTAGGAGGTTTTTATGTTAACTTCTGAGTCTTGTAGTTAAGATTAAAATGAGCATGTTTAGCATAGTTTAAATAAGTTCAGTTAAGGTTTATATATTTTATGTTTATTTAGTAAGGAGTTTGAGTCCATTTAGGTTTGGTTTTGGGAGTTTATTTTAGGGGTCACGTGTTTTGTAATCAGGGGGGGTGGATTTTGGCTATAGTATAAGAGTCGACCAAAAAATTATCTTTTATCTCATCTGTTCTCTTCCTTTTGCAATAATTCTTGTTCAATAGATGTGTTGTTCTAGGTAACATCTAAAAGGTAAATTCCTTCCAAACTTCATTTCTGTTTTGTTGTTTTCTCAATTGAAATCAGCAGACCTATTTTACTATTCCAGTAAAATTTCAAGTGTAGTAAACAATAATAATTTCTATAAGAATCAACCAAGCATCACAAAACACCAAGAGCAATGCCCATTCCCATCCCATTCCTGTTATTAAACAAAGCAACCACTACGTTGCAAATAATTAAAATAATAACGGTTATATGCGCACAACAGCAATGTAATTTAGGACAATTCCCTTTCCAGGCAATGTACTTTCTTATTCATGATAGAAACTGATACAGCTCCATGGGTCAACTCAGCAGCCCATGGGCATTTCAGTGGATTATTGAACCCAATTGGGTACTAGTTTGACCCATTCAGCCTTAGTCAAGAGTAGTAATTAATTAGTGGCTGAGTGAGGAAGTTGGAGAGATTACACAATTGATAGTAGTATTAATGCGGTATTTTATTAGTGGCTGAGTGGGGAAGTGGAAGTGATTACTTAACTGATAGTAGTAGTATTAAGAGTTGTTTTTGTTCAGTAATTAGGTGTTGAGTACTTTGATTTTTCTCTGGTCTTGTAATTTGGAGACTGTTCCATCTCGAAGAGGACTGCAGTGTGTTCTTGTTGTCTTGTTTAAGTTCAATCAAGTCAACTAGGTTTCTATTAGAAACACACCAACATATTTCAGTTATCATTCTTTTTTTCCAAGGTCAGGCATCAAAACACAACAGTTAAATTACAAAAATAGTTAACAGATATAGTTTGGAAGTATGTTGCTATTTTGCTTGACATCACCAAAAATTTGATATAACTTGAGTATTTGCCAAAAAAAAAAGGTATGTCACCTAACATGGAATTGGCTCAAAGTACTTTGTCATTAATGCATTAACCGGAAGAATAAAGAAAGTAGGCATAAAAGAATAAGCAGCAAAGAGCTAGGTAGTCAAAAGCACCAGGCAAACTCCAGGCGCAAGAAAAAGTGAGCCCCCTGGACAAGCCAGACACGTAAATAGGAAAACAAACAAATATAAATATAATAGGCAAAAATAATAATAAAATGAAATTATTATTACTCTTCAAATATAATAGAATATCAAATATAATTAGTAATTAAAATAATCTAACTAATATCAAAACTTCAAAAATATTTTAGAAACATCTACTTGAAAAGAATCTAATAATAACTAGTATAAAACTAGTATTATGACCCCCGCATTGCGGCGGAGGCATAAAATGACGTATAAACTAATATCAAAACATAGTCTCAACCCCACGTGTTTGAGGGCCATAAAACCATACAAAAAGTACGAACATCAAATTCTTGTTGTGAATGTGCGTTAATGAGGACGTTGAAACCGCTCATAACATACATAATTTTATATAAAAAACGAATGTTGTCGATCTGCCCACTAAAGATGTTGAAGCTGTTGATAACGTACGTTTTTTATGAAAAATAAAACTCTGACATCGATAATAGTTGTATACGTATTATTTGTTAAAAAGCAATACATTATGTTATATTATTTATTTGAGATATAGAAATAGAAACTTATAAATAAACAAATTAAAAAAATAAGAGACAAAGCCTATGTACAACAACATTAAGCATATTTACAACACTATTATGGATAGATGAGTTGGTAATTAGTATTATATAAATAATAATTTGTACCCTGATCATATAACTAAAACATAAAATCAGAAAAATCAAGCAATTAAGAAGACAGCCCAACCAAGAAACATAATAAAGCCAAAAGAAAAAACAAAGCCCGAGTCATAAGATAGGCATCTGGAGTTCCTGTTGTTTCTGCCGTTATCTTTTCCATCTTCAATCGGTTTTGGAAAGTGAATCCTAAACTCCAGCTCCACATGTTTCAGTTGTTTTGTGTTTCTGGTTTCTTTAATTGGTTTTGGAAAGAGAACCTAAATCTCGGTTAGTCTTCATGTTCTCTGCAACTTTGTTTCCATTTTCTCCAATCAGTTTTAATGGCTAGCAAAACCAGGCAACCGCCTGCGACTGTGTGTTATTAAGACAGTTTTGGTGCGCCTAACCTCGATGCTTAGCCGCGTGCATTAGGCACCTTTGACTACATAAGCAGAGAGAAATCAAAGTCCTGGGAATAGCCTTATAGATGAATTGCCATGGAAGAGACTGCGTCTTTGTAATTATTCCCGAAATTTTCTTTGCGATTCTAGATTATAGACTTCCAAATTTTCAGGTCTTCTTTACTATAATAGTTCAAAACCCCTCTTTTTAATCAATCTGTAATTTCTACACTTCTAATCCCAAACAAAAAAAAAACGCTAAAATACTAAAACTACGATGCAAACAGATATTAAGGCCAAATAGAGCTCAGTGGTTGAACATATATCAACTTAATATAGATGATCTACAAAGAGAATAGATGACAAGCTTGAGAAGATTGATAGAATGGTAACTAACTGAGAGAAGGGGTAAAGAGTGTTTGGGTGGTGTTCAATCCATATTACATAATTCCATATGCATCAAATTAGCTCTGGAAATTTTCTATATAACATATCGCCTATTTTTGGAAACTCTGTTATCTAGAACATCTTACCCCTTTCCCTTCTCTTGTACCTTAATCCAATCGCCCTCAGAGGTAGCTTTGCTACCACCCTCAGGTGGATTAGGGGTCACCTGCTTCTTAGACTTGGGACAGGCTGCCAAGGAGTGACCAAAGACCTTACAGGACAGGGTCCCCCCACTGACTTGGCCCGGGCCTAAGTGAAAGTGAAGTGGTGGGCCTACCCATCCCAACCACTTTCTTACTTGAACTCATAGCTCTTTCTCTTTTGGCGATCAACCATCCACTCTCGAGATTTGTATTGATCAATTGATCTCCGCATCCTGCCTGTTCACTAAGTAGACTCACTCGACCCAGGGGCAACAAAGGCTGAAACTATTCCTGCCAAAAACAAGGGACCGTGATTTCACTCTCGTTTATTGAAAGGAATTGGTAAACTCAACAGGCTCATGACCTGAAGATGGTGCAACATCGAATCCTGTTACTTCGAATGGAATAGCCGCTTCTTTAAACGTAGCAGGCCCCAAGAGTAGTCGAACAAATGAGAGGTTGTCAACGAAGGGGTCAAAGGTCACGCTTGTGACAATCCAAAGGTTGCGCAAGACCCCCTCAATCTCGCCCGTGGTTTTCTCTATACGCTGTGGTAGGGGAACTAGCAGCAATAGCAGGTGTAGCCCGGGAAGGCTCTACTTCCCTGGAGGTTAGAGAGAATAAGTGATTTAATATCTTTCTCCTGCCGGCTGTAGCTAGGAAAGAAGATACGGGGTATCGTCTTTCCTAGCAGCTAACTTGTAGTTACTTTGCCATTAAAAGCTGGCTAAAACAGGGGCTTCCTTCCGCAGCCAAAAACAGAGGAAGGGGCCCCCATGCCTGAAAGCCAGCTAAGGGAGGCAAAGGAACAAAGTCTGCTATTCCCATATCAATCGATGAAAGAGAACTAGGAAGTGGTTAGAAGAAGCTATTTAGGTAACCTTTGCTTAGAGGACCGGCTATACTACTAGTGACTTAGATCTTGTGAGAAAGCAGAAAGTCGGGTGCCCGCAACTACTTTAAATGTGAAAGGAGTGAAGTTAGCCTATCAGTAAGCACTCAGTTCCGCTAAAAAAAGTAATAGATCACAATATAAGGACGAAGTACTTAGTGCAAGCAGACCCGCTTATGTGAAGGCTTAGCCAAGTTTGAAGCCTCTCGAATGACTCAGCTAGTTTACTAGACCCTCTATCTGACCCCCTATCAAGTAAGGAGAGCTAGGTTGTATGACGTCTATTTTTCACTACAATTATACCAACACTTCTACTGAACTCTTTACAAGTTGGTTATTTTCCATGTACAAGGCAAAACGGTTTATATGCGTCTTTAATATTTTAGTCTGAAAAACTAGCTTTCTTGCACATATCAACTACTATGTTTTGAAATCACTTAGTTTAAATTGTGGCATCTTGTAATATGTTAGTGGCATTCTCAACCCATATTAAGACCTTGAAGTTGTTACTCATTCTCCGAGAACAAAGTTAAAAAGCCCAAACATAATAATAAAAACAATTACAAAACTCACCCTTGGATTCTAAATGAAGATAGATGTGACTATGAATAACAAGAGATAAAGTATGATAATTTGGTCATATTACTTTGTTACATGTCTCTTATTTTTCTTATATATAAAATGAGTATACTACTATCCTTGTCTAACCGCACTATATTCATTCTACATTCGCAAATTTTGGCCAACATATTTGTTATAAATAAAAGTTGAATTTTAAGGATTGTCTGAGACAAAAAATAAAATAAAATAAAAAATAGAAATCTATTCATCATTTTTTCAATCAATTATTAAGAATTCCATGCCACGAGCTTGCATTAACCCCAAATAATGAAATATTAAAGCATTAGAAAAGTCAAAGCAGTGAACCAAAAGTTGTAAAAGATGATAAACAGATAGGCCCCAAGTTGAACAGAAATAAACAGCTAAAAGAATAATTGTAGTACCTGGTTACGCTCATAAAGCATGTGATTTTTGGTAAAATATTTGTGTGTATCGCGTCCCTTAGCAAGCATATCTTGGTCGATTGGAGATATAATTCCAATCACCCTAGCAAGCAAAGTAGCTGGTGAATCATTCTGGAAAAGAACCTATAAAAATACAAAATATTAGTTCTAGATTCTAGAATAACATAGTTCTAAATTATAATTATGTCCTCAAAATGTTTCAGATACTTACATTTCCAGTACAAAGTTCAGCCAAAATGCAACCAAGTGACCATATATCTATCTTTTTATCATAAGGGAGTCCTAAAATAACCTCTGGTGCACGATAAGACCTTGATTGCACATATGAGCAAAGATGGTCTGTTTCAAAACAGCTACTTCCGAGATCAATAACTTTCACCTCACATCTACTGTAGCTTTTCACCAAAATATTCTCAGGCTTTAGATCACAATGTATAAGCCCAAGACCATGCAAAAACTGAAGTGCTTCCAAACACTGGATCGTTATTGACTGCACAAAAATATGACAAAGTAAATACTGCATTAATGTTCTCCATGAAAGGGCATATAACTAGAGGTGACAGATTAGATCAATTAATTAATGAACATGCCAGATCAGGTTATGATTTATCACTAAAGGGTCAAAATAGTAAACAATAAGCTAGATTTTAAAAAAAAGGTACAGACAAGCTGAAAATCATCCAAAATGTACTTCTAATGCATGAAGAAACCCTAAATATATATTCAAATGATCATATTACTACTGATATACTAATTATATATAATAAGTTTAGTAAAAATGTCGGAAATTAAATTATCAATGAGGTGCTACTTAATTATAGAATGATTAAATATTCGGACAGTTTTTTGGACTACCGGACCTGTATCTTCCAGTGGCCAAAAATTACCATTTTGACCAATTACCTAATCTGCCCAACCAGCCATTTTGCCATCTCTAATGTATACAAACACAACAAACCTGCAATCTTGGCATTGTGAAATAAACCTCCCCTCCAGATTCTCTATTGAATTTATGAAACTCATATAAATTTGCCTTAAGAAGTTCACACACAATCAACAGATGTTCCTGAAAATACAAACAGGGAAAATATATCATTGCAAGAATCATACTTCACAAAAAAAGAAAAATTTTCAAAGACATCTAGAATATGATGACTTACTCGATAATAAAAGTAATCATAGAGCCTGAGAATATGGTATTTGTCACCAGGATCGTGCTTGTTGACAAATTTTAAAAGCTTTATTTCATCAAGACTCTGATCAAAAAAATCTTTATTGTTTTTAATAATCTTCACGCACACATCCATGCCAGTGTGAAGGTCCTGTGCTTGAATAGCTTTGCTGAATGCGGCAGATCCAAGATACTCGGTTACATGATAACGACCAGCGATGACAGAATTCAATACAACATGAAAATTTTTGTCCTCCTCAAAGCCAGTTCTGAACAATGATAAAGATATATTTATTTTTACTAAAACAAATTCAAAATCATTTTAATAAGAAGTCCAAATATGAAAGAATTTTTTTTAATTACATACCTGTTTTTTCTATGCACGATTTTAAGATTGAAGGTCTCATATTCTTCCTCTTGAGCCTTTATCTGCTTCACTTGCTCTTGAACAGCAACTACCTCTTCATCTTCCAATAATGCCCCAGGATCTTCTTCTATTGGATCAGCAACTTTCTCATCTTCCTCTTTATGGGACTGTTCAGCAAAACCATAATTTGATGAAATTGTGGGCCCAGAAGTTTCTGAACCTACAACATCGGTTTCATCTTCTTCTTCCCTTGAACTTTTACCAGTTGAAGAATCATTGCTTTTTCGTCTCCATGGTGGAAGCAAGTCATCATTTCTATCCCCTAGGATACTATTGTCATTGTTTGACTTTGACTTTTGCAATAAATGTTTATTTACCTGCCCATCCCTAGGAGGAGGAAAAGAAAATCCACCATCATTTACACTTTTAGTTAATTTATTAGAACTACCTGAGGTGGTTATCGTTTTCTCTTTCTTGACCATGTCAAGATTTTTTCTATCAGACCCGTGAGGCGGAATAGTGACATCATTATCATGGAAGTACCCCATGTCCCCCTCACTGCCAATATCAGTAACATCACTATTGATTCCCACACCTATTGATCTAACTGAACCATGTTGATTATCATCTGCATTAAGTTTGGGTAAACGAGCCCTACCACCCTCATCAACCACTTTGGGTTCAGCAAACATAACAAGCTCATTGGTTGGTTTGACAAAGCCTTGCCACACAGGCTCAGCGCTCATCAAACTCAATTCTTCTTCATCCATTAATTCACCATCATACTGAACAGCAGTATTATGTTCATCAGAATTGGTGGCTGGATCTATGTTTTTTAAATGAAAATATTGGTCACCAGATAAGTATGAATCTTCTTCTGCAAATGATTGATCGTCGTCTTCAGTTTTGTTTGGAGTTCTTTCTTGTGGATCTGGATTTGTAACTTTTTCATTATCACTTGGTAATCAATTTCATGAGCTAGAAACCATGTCTCATCTTCAATAGGTTGTCTCATGTATCCAACATCATCATCATCTTCATATTCATCAGAATCCCAATATTCATGTGGGTAATCCATAGATCCACTTAAACCATCCCCAATAGTTGCAAAACCAGAAACAAGATCAGAAGTGTCTTCTGTTATCCCTTGACTTATTGACCGCCAACTACCTCCTACAGGCCTTTTTAAACCTAAAGCGTCAACCGTATAGACAGTAAGAAACGCGTAATAATATACACAATAAAAGCAATTGCTCATTTCCATATCAGAAGCATGGAAAATAATACTGGAAGAAGTCAGAGGTGCTTATGCATGATCACAGAGCAGTAGTTAGATATACAAGTCAACAATAGATCCATATTAAATTCATTACAAAATAGTATAAGGATGCAAAAAGAAGCTTTGAGATATATGCATAAGTTAAGAAAGTTAATACTGTCTAGTGCTCATGAAGAAGATATAGTTATTGTTGGAATTTAGTTTCCAAATATTATAGTTTTATCATTATCTAGTTTTTAAGAATAATATCAGACAGGTATTCAATTTATAGACAAGCATTAGTTTTGGAATTATGATTAAATTATTAGGTTGAGATGATGTTAGTTTAGGACAAAATAGAAACTGGATAGCTATTGAAATTCATTGTGTATGTATACATTCATTTTGATCATGAATCAATATCAATATAACAAAAGATTACTTAATTTTTTTCTCAAATTCCCATGGTTATGAATCTGTAAACCCATGGACTCTGACATACTGTCCAGTAAAAAGCAGGTAAAATCCAATATAAATTCAACTAAGAGCACAAAATCTTGTTCCATTTGTATACAAATGTTTTTAAATGCTTGGCAAACACGAATAATAATAATATAATAATAATAATAATAATAATAAAATCAATGCTTAGGTCATGTGTTATACTTCACGCCTTTGGACGTGGATTCACTTCCACATAGGCTTCATTCACGCCCACCATTGACAAATCAACAATACCAATTTTTCCCTCAAAACGCCCCTGATGCTGTGGTTAGAACCACGCCTCTGCCTAAAATGGCCCAGTGGTGCGATGTAGCAGCCCCAAATCGCCCCGAAAGCTTGCCACATTGTGCTGATTAGGCTTCATCCACGCCCAAAGGCGTGGAGTATAACACATGGCCTTAAAGGTTATAGGCATCAACAAAAATATCAATTGCAACCTAAATGTCACAATTTTTAATTGGAGATAAGGAAGGATATAATAGTAATGTACCTGAAGTACTTATTTCTTGACCAATTGGAACATCTAGAAAAGATCCAATAAGATAAGCATTGTCAGCATTAAGAGTCTGTCCAGGGCCATCATGTTCATGTTTTTCATCCCAATTAAAACTTGACAGTTTCTCAGTTGACTTGAGCTTGACAGGTGGCAGTCTAGGTAATTCTTCTTTCTGATTCTCAGAGACAATCGGAAGACTTAACCCACCAAAAGCCTGTGCCTCATTGTTTCCTTGAGTTTTCCCAAAGTACAAAGCTCTTCCAACCTCATTCTCTTGTTCTTTAATTGCTGCCCTAATATTGTCTGTTTTCCTCTTTCCATCTTTCTCACTAGCACCAAGACTCGTAATATTATAACTGGTTGATGCATCTCCTTCAGGAAACGGGAATACTGTTTTAACAGAACAAAACTCCTCATTACTTGACCAAGGGTTTTCCCCAAAATCATCCTTCGACAAAACAGTTCTCTTTGGACGGTGCAAATTAAGCTCCATAGGTTCAACATTTGGTACCAAAGTCGCCTTACTGCTAATTACAGGCCCAAGCAATGAAACTTTTGTTTCTTCTCCCACTTTCTTTTGGATTCTTTCTGTATCAGAAGCCTCAGCTGGATGAATTTTTGATTGAGAAGAAATTTGATACTCCTTCACATTTTCCGTTCTAACAGCATCATCATTATCACTAGGATCAGCAGACCCATTACTTGGATCAAATCTCCAAGTATACAAATCAAGCAGATTATCCTCTGACCCATTAGAGAACATAAAATTCTTGTTTTTTGTTCCATTTGGCTCATTATTATAGCCTCCCTCAAAGGAAGTAATTTCCCATCTATTATCAGGTCCATTCCTTTCAGTCCCACGTTCTAATTCTTTCACGACATGCTTTTCCTTTGAAACTTCATTACTTGTTGAAGAACCCTTTCCTTGGTTGCCAACTGTACTCACTTTTTCTAACAACTTGCTTCCCAAATCTTTATCTTTCAGGTTAAGATCTTGCATTATTCCGTTCAAATCAGGGCGGTTATCAATCTCGCTTCTCAATGCTGCTTCCGCCCTAGAAAACTTATTCTTTCTGAGAAAGTCAAGTATGGCATCGACCTTCGAGTCTGCCATTTCTGAACTGCAATAAAGGTGCAATAAAACCCTTATGCTACAAACAAAAATCCTACATAACCATACCAATTTCTATAACAATGCACAAATATAGGTAACTCCCAATTTCAATTACAGTTTAAATACATCCATTGGTTCCAAGATCAGAGTGACATTTTTATGGAGAAATCAGAGGCTAGTCATAACTTCGAAAAACTAATCAGAATACAGGAGTCAGGACTTTTAAACGACAAATGCTAAATTCTCAATTAACCCCAATCAATTACACATTTGAAAACACCAGGTCTCAAACTGTTCTTCCCAACGGCAAAACCAAAATTCACCTTCTTCAAAACGACTCGACATCAAACACGATTCAAAATCCCATATCGTACCTCCATCATGTACAAAATCAAGTGTCTATAATCACATAAATACGTACAAAACAATGCTAAATTCCCAATCCCCCACCCCCAAATCAATTACAAATTCGAAACTACCAGGTCTCAAACTGTCATTTCCCCAAATTCACCTCCTTTAAACCAATTCAACATCAAAAGATTCAAAATCACGTATCGTGCCTCCACCACGCGAAAGATTAATCAGTTACAATAACCTAAACACCTACAAAACAACAACACGCAACACAAACAGTA